>CP125978.1:465496866-465832155 GCA_030063025.1 Avena longiglumis
GACGCCCAACAATGGTATCTCCGCCACAGCCCCAGCACGCCTTCCACCGCGACGTCGAACGCGTCCTTCACTGGGTCTCGAGCGAGCTCGGGTCGGCGTACACCAGCCCCGGCACGAGCCTGACGACCTCCTGCATCGCCCGCACCGTCGCCGGCGGTATCGTCCTGAGCGTCTCCTCGATGCTCACGTTCTCGTGCGCATGCTGTCCTCCGGTATGTATACCGAGTACCGGTGGCGGCAGGTGCCATCTGTACTGAGGTACGCCGAGCCGGCGTTGAAGAACACCGGCACGCAGTTGGCCACCATGGCGTCGAAAATGACCGCCGCGTGTACGAGTCCCAGCGGCTGGAGGCAGAAGGTGGAGCTCCGAACAGCCGCATGATGTCCCCGGGCGTGGCACTGTTCCGCCGGGTTGGCACAGCCCAGCTGCCGGCACATGCACGCGACGCGCCGCACTGGGCGATGATCGCCGGTCGAGACCGCCGGTCGCCGGGCCTCGGCGCGCCCACGAAGGACATGCGAGCCAGGGCGGGCGGCGTCCTGATCCGGCGCTGCCAGTCCAGTACGTCGGCGTCTGGTCCGCGGTGGAAGTAGGTCGGGTAAAGGCACGGCCATGTCGTTGCCGGTGCCGGAGCTGGTGGAGGCCTGATGACGAGGACGGTCATGTTCTGACGGCGTCGAGGAGGAGCAGGTTGGTGCCCCACCGAGCTGTTGATCCTGTCGCGCTGAAGTCCCACGCCGTGCCCCGCCACGAGGAAAGTGAATGCGCCCGCGCGCCCTGCGCTACCTGGGCGCATCATGAGCCAACGCGCGCCGTAGGTTTGCGCGCGGCGCGGCGTCGTCCCGCGTGGCCTCGTCGAAGCCCCCGTGGTGCAGCGCGAAGTCGAAGCCGGCGTAGAACGGACGAACACGGCGGCCGCCGGCCGAGGAGTCGTTGGTGAGGTGACTCGACACCGCCGCATGCGGCCGTGGGGAGATGGCGATCCGAAGCGCGAACTGCTGCGTCGCGTACCGCTTCCGCTCGAGCCGGTGAGCTGCTGATCCTGGGTGATGATCGAGGGCCTGGCACTGGCGGCAGCGGCTCCCGAGATCGACGTTGCTCACCTGCTTGCACATGCCGGGCCACTGGCTCCGGCGTGGCGCAGTGCTGGCTTGAGGATGTCGGCGTTGAAATCGCGGCGGGAGCTCGTGCACGCCACACGTAACGTCCCATGCATGGATCGTCGCGCGCCGCCGCGGCTCGTGTTCCGGTGGCGCCACGGCCACGCCCGTGTGTACGCAGGTCCAGAACGCCGTGCCGACGACGAGGGGAAGGGAGCCGAGGCCAGGTAACGGCGCCGGACTCACCCATTGGTCGCTTCTTGAAGTAACTTCCTGCCGGCTAGTCGGCGTATCCCTCACTGAGCACAAGTGCTGTGTATTTCTCGGTGGCTCAACCCGACACGGCGGACAGATGGCGCCTTGGATGCGCGTCGCAGGAGTAGAACGTAGATCGAGCTGCTAGTCGGAGTATCCCCACGAGCACAAGGTGGCTTGATGATTTGCTCATAAGACGATTTGAGGAGCATTAACTATGGGGTGATTACTCTTGTTGCCCAAAGGTGACGATGTTGATAGAATCCAGCTAGACCTATTTGTCTGCTCCAGATATTGTTTAAGATTTTAATAAGACTCTGACGGTTAAACTGAGCCTGTAATGGGGAAATTAATTGGACACGTCGACTTCTTATTAAGGAGTTTTATTGCAGATGGGTGACTTTGTTACATGAGATCTTGAAAGAATCGAGTGCCAGGAAGCAGCAGGGTGTGGGTGTTGAAATTTACTTGAGAAAGCTTAAGACAAGTTAATTGGGATTTTTGTTTCACTGTTATAGGCAGAAAGGCTCAGTGAGATTAGATAATTCTCAAGCAAAGTGCTGTGGACCAGGTTACTTCCCAGTGTTAAAGTGAATGGGAAAAACTGGTCTCATTTTAGCAGTTATAGCGTTAGACATGAGATCATTTTCTCCATTTTTGTTCAATTTGGCTGGGGAATGTTTAGCTAAGATGGTGCTTAATGCATACAGGTTGTTTACAGGGTTGGTTGATAATTTGTTTGATAAAGGGATTACTATTTTGCAATATGCCACATACCATCCGTTGCATAAAGATGATCCCGAGGGGGGCTAGAAACTTGAAATTATTGTCGATTTGTTTGAACTACATGTCTGGCTCAAGATTAACTTTGAGAAGAGTGAGGTGATGATGGTGTTGGATGATGAGAAGAAACTTTCAATTATGCCGAAATGTTCAACTGTCGGCAGTAGTTGGCAAATCAATATTTGGGGTTGCCAGCTTGTAGTCGAGATGGCCAGCGTTGAGATGAGTTTTATTATGACAAAGTTGAAGAAAAAGTTAGATGGTTGATGGGGATGCTTTATTCTAGGAGGGAAGCATGTTAAAATCATCGCTAGGTTTCAAAGGTACGTTTATCCCATGACTATGTTTCTCTACATAAATCAAATGTGGAAGAAATTGAGAAATGCATTGTTTTCTTTGGTATGGAAAGGTGGGGAAACATCATCCGTTAAATAGAAATATGTGTGTGACTTAGAAAAAGGTGGACTGGATTAAATATTAACCTTTAACATTTGGTTTGCTTTTGTAAGTGGTGGCATTTTAGTTTAGGAAGGTCCATGTTTTTTGTGAGTAAGAAGTATTTAAAAGGTGGGATCGTGATCGTGGAAACATGCATGTAATGACTCTCTCCACAAGTTGATCGATTTGATTTAAGATTAGGATCTATTTATCGTAGAAAATGAGGATTGGTAATGGGAGCATCGACGTGCTGGTGTCTCGATATGCCTTTGAAGGATAAGTTCCTGATTTGTTTGATATTTGCCAGAATCAATGATCACCGGGTTGATATGGCAAGAAGGAGGTGAGATGCTCTTTAGAAGATGGATGGATATCGATGGGTTGAATCATCGAACAATTGAGCAAGATGTTATCTGGGTGAGTTTGAATCGTGAAAGACAGACCAAAGGTGGATGTGAATAACCGCAAGCTCGTTGTTTCATGTACACACATCTGTCGAATGTAGGGATTTATAGAAGTTTCAAATATCCTGGTGGAAAGCTAAAATCAAGCATTAAAATTTGGTTGTATTATCCACACTATGCTATTCTCACCGAAGACAACATGAGGAGGAAGAATTGCAGGAGATTTTACTTGTAGGTTTTAGAAAGAGGATGAACATTGGGCACTTGTTCTTTTCGTGTGGCAATTTAGATACGCTTGTGTGGCCGCAGGCTATTGGTGCCGCCGTAATAGGCACGGGTCCTTTCAATACTTTTGGTGGGCTTCGCAGTTGCGTGGGTGTTAGCGCAGCCGTGCAGACACGGTGGTGGCGGAAATTTGTTGGGCCATTTGTGCTTAGAATAGGGTTTGTTTTGAAAAAGACCGCTATAACTCACCAGCGATTTGGTTATATATGTCAGGTTCATTCGCGGCTACAGGGTCGCATGGGGAGGATGACCGAGTTGCGTCGGAGTCACATTTCGCAAATGTATCGTGCTGCTGATGCGGCAGCCATGGATGCCCTGCCTTTTTCTCGACTACCAAAGAATCCTCGGAGACCAGATCGGCGAAGTTCCGAACCGGTGCGGGGCGGAGAAAGAAGAACCTCAAGAACTGCCTAGGAAGACGTTGCCCCACGCGGGCTTTCTTCAGCTTGGTCCGATAGCTCCTGCCAGGAAGCTTCTGATAACACCGCTTCCACCAGCCTACATGGTTTTGCCCCTTCCTTTTGGTCTTAGTTTGCTTGGTTTGTAATATGGACCTCTTAGTCGCTTTTGACCCCCTAGGTGGTCAAGACCACGCTTATGTGTTTGTGGTTGTTGTTCATGTCTGTCCGATGGATAATGGAACCCGATCCTCATTCTGGGATTATGGAAAAATTATGCTGCCACCAAAAATTAATAAAAAATGGCATGGAAACCAAATTCTTACATACTCCTTCTAGCAACATATTTAATAAGTTTGGGATCCGTCAATAGGTATCCCAAAAATGGGATCCAAAAAATAACATCAATACTCAAAGATTCAAGATTGACAACAAGATCACGGTAAGCAAAATCAAGATGAGAGTACCGGGCACGTGGCAAATATGGTCCTAAGCTTGTCGCCCTCAAAATAGGTTTTTGCTTCTTGCTTTTATAAAATAAATAAAAAAACCACACACACGAACCAACCACATTGATGGAGAAGAACCTCATACAAAGCAGTGTAGAGAAAAATATGCAAAAAGTACAAGAAATGTCAAGACTTGCCACCGGCCGCTTACTACGAGACTAGACCGAGGAAAAACGGAGTTTCTACTACTACGCCCTAAGAGGGTAATTACGCATATGTCCGCCGCAATCAAGAGCACAAGATCAAGTGGTTTTCACCAAGCTCTAAAGACACAGTTGAAGGTATCGATTGCCCATGCAAGGCCGGAGCTTCAGAATGATAATTACAATTTACAAATCAATATAGTTGAACTAATATTGGAAGAAATCAAGAGATTACCTAGTCAGAGAGGGGAGTCACACCAATTTTATGCTTAAGAACAATCATTAGAAAGTTCTAATAGTTGGACACTTGACCTGAAGAAATGAAAGTAGAGTCTCAGCCAGAGCCGAGCTAGGAAGAGTAGATGAGGTTCACCGATGGCTTTACGACGGTCGCAAGCAGAGACCCGGAAGAGGGAAGAACACGAGGAGGACAGGAGGGCGGCAGCTGTGAAGGTATGAAGGACGACGCCTAGCGATCCCAAGTCTCCGCTACAGGCCGGGATGGTGTCGGCAAGGTATGCGGTTTCATGGTTAGTTCGGTTCACTATTCACCGAGGGCGTACGAATGGGAGAGGGAGCAACCAGTTGTCTCTGGATTCCAAGTTGCGCCTCAAAGTTAAATTTCTTATGCCCCATGTCTAGATGCGAAAAATTGACACTGCCATGCTGGCGGTATTCCCCGGGTTGCCTCGGGCCTGGATCTTCCCCGGCCAAATGTGTGGGGTGCCTCAATTACCATGAGAGGGGATGCTTTGTGGATGTGGAGAAGAATGGTGGCAGCGTAGCCGGTGGCCAGCTAGGCAAAATGTCGATATGGGGCGGCGGTTCTTCTGACCCTAGAGCATGCGACTCGACGCGAAATGGACTGATTTGTGTCCCCATCGGCGGATGATTATTTACAGCCAGTGGGCTGGCTTCCCATCTTCGACCGTGAGGTTTGGCGAGTCGTCCGGTCAAGCCCGCTGGCCATGCAAAATGAGTCCCTCAAATGCCATTAAGGAGGATGCGTGATACGAAGTTGAGAGCAAGGCCAATGATCCAATTGAGAAATCTACTTGGAAAGCCATGACGCTGAAGAAGGTCAATGATGTAAGTCCTAACAATTTTATGAAACATTATCCTACAAGGCATCAGGAAACAAGCAATAGAAAACAAAAAATCTCGAGAACAGAGACAAAAGCCAAGATCTAATTCCTAGATGTAGATCCAAGTAAATATGTTATAAGATCGCTATCCTTATTTAACACGCAAGTAAAACTGTTTTTACAACATTTGTTGATGGAAATCTCACCATGATCCACTTCGAGGCTTGCACGAAACAAGTAAATGCACGAATGCATCTAGCACCTCCAAGATTACTCAATATATACTAGGAGCAATGCCCGGCGTGCTGTTACGGGCTATAATAAACTTTTTATTTGATCTACTCTTCCTATACTATATCTCAGATAAACGGTTAAGAAGGTGAGTTTGCTTGAATTAGATGTACAATCAGATCTAAGTAGAATAGAAATAAAAAGTTAGTCAAGATTCCATGGATGCAATGCATCTTTAAAGAAGATGCCCCACGAGCAAAACAAAAGGCTAAACTTAAGTGTTTTTGTTTTATAAAACGGATTCCACCGGAAAGCAAAAGAGAGAGTATTCAATTCCAAGAGCTAAAATTGATCAAAATGTTACTCCCTTTGTTTCAAAATAAATGTCTCAAATTGCCAAAATTGAATGAATCTAGACACTATTTAGTATATATATTATTTAAATTTAAAAAACCAAGACAAATATTTTGAGACCAAGAAGTAGTAAGAATGGATAAGTTTCAACAAGGAATCTTCCCCTATGCTTTTATTCAACTTTTCTTCCGGTACTGCTTATGCCGGATCCTCGTCAATTCTACACCATCTAACACTACCATCATATTACCAAACTTACAACATCCACCATTTCCAAACCCTGGCACATCTAACTCAAAGGACATCAATTCACTTGTGTCCCGCCAAGTTCTTTAACTCTGAACTAAAAAGGATTGCATCGCTTATTCCTAATAAAGAAAGGCACAACCAATTGAAAGGACATCAATCCATCGGGTTTAGGTATAATTATTCTGCAGGACTCCGGGCTTTATCTTCTCATGCGCGACAGCAGCACATTGCCGCTGGCAACATCGAGATAGCAAGAACCGATGAGAGAAATCTGCAGAGCCAGCTTCACCGCTTTGTTTCAAATCAAGATTATGTTATTAAAAAGGACACTTTAATTACATCTCAGGTGTTTAATTCGGATTTAGCTTATAGCCGTGCTCGCTCGATCAGGATTTTTTTTTTTTCTTGGACGAGGTCGTGACAACCGCATTAATATTTCTCTATTTTAGAATAAAAAAAAAAGCAAATAAGTTTTGTCTTTATTCTAAAAAATGATAGACTACTCAGCCTATTACTGCATGCACTTTGTATCCCATGTATATAATTATGAAATCCAAAATTTGAAATGTTTTTTAGCTCAAACCTTTCGTCCCGATTCAAGATTCCGTTTTACCGTTGGTTGTCACGCATGAGATCTTCAAAACTAAATCCCATGTCGATATGTTTTTGACTATTTTTTTAGAGGATGTAAGTTTGTGAAAGTTACATCCGATCAAAGTTACATTCAATTCATACAAAAAATATATATCCAAGTTATCGAAAGTTACATCCAAAGAAAAATTACATCATCCAAAGAAAAAGTTACATCCGAATTAGCAGTAAAAGTTACATCATCCAGCAAAAAGTTACATCCCCGTTAGTAGAGAAAGTTACATCATCCAAGAAAAAGTTACATCCTCGCTAGCAAAGTAGAAAGTTACATCTAGCAAAAAGTTACGATCCTAAAAAAAGTCATCGAATATTAAAACGACGATCACCTCTAAGGTATGAGTACACCAAAGAAGTTACATGGGGAGTTACAGGGGCAATGGCCGAGGGATTGTTACGCCGCTGATCCGAATCGTGACGTTTTATTATCGCGATTCACGTGGACCTCGGGTTGTAGTTCAGAACCATGTCGGCCCAGAGTTAGATTTCCGTGCATTAAAATTACCCGCATAAAATCAAGGTGTATGAATGGGCTTATGCTCGTAGGCAATCGTAGCAACACTTCCGGAGCAAGACATGTGAACTCACACTTATTGAATAGAAAATAAGGTCTTAGTAATGGGGCATGAAACTTTTCGAAAGCGTGGTCGTGTAGAGCCGGGATAAAGTGCCTTGCCCCTACGAAATCTGGAGAAGACCGGCCGGTGGAGTGCGGGCGCATGAC
The DNA here is from genome assembly GCA_030063025.1 of Avena longiglumis. Classification (NCBI taxonomy): domain Eukaryota; kingdom Viridiplantae; phylum Streptophyta; class Magnoliopsida; order Poales; family Poaceae; genus Avena; species Avena longiglumis. Next base: position 465,504,474 of record CP125978.1, read on the forward strand.
GCCATCGCTTCCCTCGCGTTTCGCTCTCGGGAGAGCCCGCCTAGGTGCCCACTATCCCCTCCGCCTCCCCCACATTACCTCCGCCGGGTCCTCCCTCCCTTATTCCCATCCACCGCCCCTCCTCCATCTCCCTAGCGTGGCCACCAAAAGTGAGTATTCGACCAAGCACGCGAGGTCCGCTTTCCCAACCGGCTCACGCCCGCCTTTAGACTGCCGGGCGTCACTTAAGATCGGCCGAAGGAGGCGCAAGGCGCACCCAAATCAGCGGAAGAGATCGAGGGAACCTGCCTCGAGGCCGCCTCCAACCGCGCCACCATCTCGAGATGTACTTCGGCAAGATCACCGCAGACCGGGCGCGTAAGCCGTCGCAGGGAGAACCATGGTCGTGATTACGGAAGGAGGCGGTAGGGGGTGCGTAGGCGCGTCTTTCTCCCATCGGGCCGGGCGGCGCAGCGAGAGGGCAGTCGAAAGGTGGGCTTTCGCGGAGGGGCAATAGGGTTCGTGAACTGCTTAATTTTGCGCAGCGGCATAGGCGGTAATTGTTTATCCGGTGAGGATAAAAGTGCGAAAAATAAAAGTCGACGGCAACTTGAGGATGACGAACTCACGCCATTGGCGCGAAAATTAGCAGATAGATATAGAGCGCACCATCATCACTGTAGTAGATCCATCGATGTCTGAGCATGTTAGTTACACAAACCTTGATTAATTCCAATTAATTAGTTAGTTCTCCTGCGTGCATGCATGTATGGCTAGGAAAGAAAACCGAACATGCCCAATAATATTACAGAAGACGACGTACGTTGTCACGTACCCGCCTCGGCCAACTCAAGGCGCGGCCGATTCCGCGTACCTTTGTACGGTAGCTGGCGGCGAACGTACGTGGCACCACAGAATTTATGGCCTCGTCACCGGACCGGTAGATATACGGCCGGGAATGCTATTGTCGAGAACAGTCGCGCGCTCGGGAGTCGGGACAACGGTCGTCTGAGCCAGCAAAGCAGTGCACACGGCTTGGCTGTAGCGGCCGTAGACTACGTCCGTTCCCCGTTCATCAGCACTCAGCAGCACCAAGGTGCCAGACTTTATGGCGGAATGCATCAAGCGCCAGGGGTGCATGCGTGCATGTCGGATCGATCGTCACTGTCCTGACTTGCACGTGTTGCAAGCTGGCTTGTTGTCGCGCCCCACACTCACCGCACGTACGTATCATGCACGCGAGAGAGCGAGTGTTGGCTGCCGGTGAGCGAGCCCGCAAGCACGCGAACGTACAGCCTGGGATGCATCTGGTGCCGTGTATCATATGAGAAGAAGCCTCGATCTCGGCGGCATCAGCTAGGCTGCTAGCTATACATCGATGGTGACGACGGCGCCTCTACACCTGCCGTAGGGGAGAATGGGGCCAAGCTTGGTAATGCTCTTCTAAACAGTGTGATACATCCAGCTATATAAATATAGGCAACTAGGCTCGCCGAGATCGTCATAAGCGGTGTTGCCTGTTTCGCCAAAACCCACCGGCATGTAGCAGGGCCTTATCGAGCAACACGAAGGCAGTCCGGAGGCTCCTGTAATCGTCAGGCTCCCCGGGTCTTGCCCTTGGGCAACGGCCCGCAAAACTCCGCACACGCCCCGGCTTGGTTCGAGACAAGTACGCCAATTCGACCTATACCCGGTCGTGAATACGGCATGAAGGATTGCTTCGATTGATTTCAGCATTTGGTAAACAAGTATACGAAAAATTCGAATGTACCGGACTGCTCCTGCAAAGCTTCTTCGCCATGAATTCGCTCCTAGAGCCGATTATCCCATGGTTCGTGACAGATTTGACGATAACATGGGGTTTTGCTTTATCATTATAAGTTAAATCGATCTACCTTAATACAGTTTAACGCTTAACACGAATCGGAACGCCCCACACGTATCACTGAGCCCGGTAGATACAACAGATGATAGGAACCAACCCTAGAGGAGGCTCTAACAACCGATCGAAAGTCAATTAACACTATACCAAACAATTTCTAGAACTAGTAAGTCCACGCCCCTACGTACTACCGATCGCTTAACCCGCTTGCAAGGCTCTCGACTACGTAGATATCAAACTAAACCTCAAGCGAACAAGGCGATAACCATAACAGATCGAATCGCCTAAATAAAGATCAGCATGCTACCTCGTGCACTTGGGAAAAGGTGCATGAAGGTGAAGCAGGTAACTCAGTAGGTAGCAAAAAAGATAAATCAAACAATTATAACGGTAAAAGACCGGCGCGTTAGCCCTTTCAACAAAATCCATGATAGTAGTATTACTCGCCATCAACAAGGCTTCAAGACGAGTAACACCAAATAACGATAAGTAATATTGCCTAGATCGCAAGATGCATCTAGGCAACATGACACTTACCCGAAAGAAACCCTAGAAACAAGGGGTATACGAGATTGTGTTTGTTGTGAACGTGATTGTCCTCCTTTTCTCGATAACCTAGGTACATATTTATAGTCCGGAGACTTTCTACTTTTGGAATAACCCTACAACTCTATCAAGTTACCTAAACTCAAACGGAACCTAAACAAACGAACTTACTATGATACAAGATACACGGGCAATTTAGCTCAGATCCACGCGACAAGGTCGATTCAACAACACGCTGAATATACGATCTTCCAAGCCCATCTTGATCACGCCCATCTCCGCCTTTTGGCCAAAATATGGCGATAACATTAATACGCCCCCGGTTTTGGCAATAACACCAAACCACTCCGCTGATGTTTTTTCTTCCTCTCCTCTTCCTTTTTTCACATCGGGTTACGCTGCGTAGTAGAATCGCCACGCCACCCCTCATCATGATGCCTCGCCTTCTCAACTTCTTCGCAATGCATGATTTGACGATTTTGGCAAAGACATTCGGGAAACCGCTATGGCATTGAACCGCCTCCACTATTCTTATTTAAATTCGTGGAGCAGCTTAGTCCCCATCTTCTCCAAGAGCTGTGAAAACCCTCTTCCTCCGCCGAAAAACCTCTTCCTCCGCTTATGGCTCTTCTTCTTCCGCTCCTCCCGCCTTCCAACAGCATCGCGATCGAGCGACGCCAGAAAGCACTCCGCCCACGGCGTGATAAGATTTTCGCCTCAATGGTGGGGACGAAGGATCGATTTCGCCGCCCGGGTCGGGAGGACGACGCGCCCGACCGACGGCGTAGGAGAGCCTGTGCCTCGCTGACGGGAACCGAGGCAAGAGCAGCGACGACGCCGGTCTTGGGACGGCCGAGTCCTCCGACGAGGAGGAGGAACGGAGGAGATACCTCCTCCGACGAGTACTCGCTGTGAAGCGCTTCCGCTGGGTCCAGCGAGGACAATCAAGACGAGACGAGGATTTAGGAGGCCCTCACCGGGCTTCTTCTGAAGAAGAATAGCCGAAGACGACGCTGCGTGCAAAGAGTTACCAAGATGTAATGTAAGACAGCGAACAAGGGCGGATGATTTATTGCAAGTCATGCATTTATCTCGCCTTTAGATTAGGAACCAGTAGTAGTAGTAGTAGTAGTAGTAGTAGTAGTAAGCTCCTTTGTAATCAATCTTTTGTAAGAACTCACTCAATGAATGAATGAAAATCCGTCAAAGATTGTCTTTTTCGCAATTTTGCATGGCCACAATAGGTCGATGTTCTTGCTTTATAGCAACGTGACGGTTTTCACCTTGTTACGCTCATACACCAACCAAGCCATTAAGCTCAAAGAGCCGATGCACATCGCTTTCCCAAAAACGTTGACAAGGTCAAAACTTGGTCACATACTTAGGCAAACTTAAACGGCCATTTTCCAGTTTCAAACGGTAACCTGTGACCCTCTTCAAAAAGGGCGACCCAGATCTCCAATTGCCCACCGACGAGATTGAGATCACACGACAAGAACCCTCAATCCTCAATCGACAGATGTGGGTCCATCTCCGCCGCAAACTAGATGTATGGAATCACCAATACCAATCCGGAGGTTCCTATCCGAAGGTACGCCTACTCCTCAGTAGCCTCAACGTATTAGAATTTAATGAAGAACACCGAATTAATGCCTTGATTCTATCATTAAACTTTTCTAGGTTTCGTATTCACGCCGCATCCTTCTCTCCCAAATTCCTCTGCCTTGGTCTCGCATGCATTCTAGTCCCGCCTATCTCGATTTCTTTTCTTTAAGCAAATAGAACTCTTCAGAAGCCAAGACCTAGATCTGCACTCTGGGCCGATCGCTATGAGCCCGGCCTAATCCAAGCATTGGGTCTCTTGGTTCAGTAGGGCAGCTGTGAGCTTACTCAATCCTAATGGGAAACTACGGAATAGCCGATGCCTTGCATCTATCATTGTCTCTCTTGAGAAACACGAGAATCTTCTCAAAACCATCGGCTATTTCTCGTCTCGACGCCTCAATCGCTTCATGTTCGGTCATGGCCATGTCACCAACTCATAGACGTGGTGATGATCGCCCGGATGTTACATCACCCAAATTTCTTCGCTTTAAATCAATCTTAAGTCCCTACAAACCGTCTTCTAAAATGAACATCGCACGAATCGGGGAGCCTACCTCCAACGCCACATGAAAACAAAGGGTCTGCCACAAAGAAAGAACACACAGCCTTTCTCAACTTCGTTAGAACATTTCATATTTTGTGCCCTTCCTTGCTCCAACCAAGAACTATCTTTCCTTAGCCTACTTAATCGCCAAGGGCACTCAACTTGGCCTCTAAACTGCTTCCTTGGAGAGGTCTATAGATATCTCCAATTGATGTCTGCTGTCGTTTCTCCGCATAGCAAAACAGGTGGTCCTTGGTGGTTTATCCAGCTGGGCTCACTGCATTTCCAAAATCACATCCCAAACTTCCCCTTTTGGCTAGCCGCACCTTTCCAGATGTAAAAGGGAAGCAGATCCGATGCACCAGCTATGGCTGCTTTGTATAGATCGGCCAAGTCGACTCCCTCAGAGGCTTCCAAGTGGTTCAAGACTTTCTTCCAAGGCCTGGACAACCCTACCTTCTTCCCTTACATGGAGGAATCGGAACACTTTGAAAATCCACTCTCCTCTGTGTTAGACAATTTTGCCGATGACACTAGCACTGCAACTTTTTCCACCGTGATTCGCCCTCGCTTCCCTTCCATGAGCATCGTCCCAATGTAATAATCAAACCTGGGTATGAATTTACCATCCAACAGAGTGGCTTCGCCAATTTGGCCTTGGACAAGTACTCCCCCACTTCTTTCTCCACCACCTTACAAAGAGAGCAGAGCCGACCGCCCGATCCTCTCACCACCAAAGGTGTTATTCCTTCTTTGATGCTCACCATCCCAATTCCCAACGACCTCACCTTGCCTCATCAAACCATGGCTTTGAAGATCGGTGGTCAATGTGGAAGACTCACATCTTCGTGAGAGCTCGGGACCTGTCAAATACCGATGTCGATTATGACATCCTGGAACAGGTACCACCACCGCAAATTTTCCGATGTACCATAAATGATTCTTCATTAATCCATTCTTTCTCTTTGCAAGAACAAGATGGCCCTGAACCACGATAGCATGTTGATGGCTCCCCTTTGAGTTCTTTCCGCCACCCTGTGGTTCTTTTTTCGCAAAAACTCGCCACCTCTAAAAAGGTCATAATGCGTAAATGTAACCGAATCACCACAATCGCTTCTAAGAACCCAAAGAACCTCTAAGCCACCGCCTCGAGTTCCAACTAAAACAAGAACGACGACGAGGAAGGTAGCTGCCAGAAGACCTTGAGGCGCCGAGCCCTTCTCCGTAAAGCTCGCAGATGTAGGGGTGCATCTATGCCTTGGTCGATCCTTTCTAATTCCTTCCATCCTTGCGCATATGCTTGTGCTCACCGGGTTCTCCTTTTTACAGCCTCCATCAAGACACCTCCATCGAGAACACTCGCATCAATCGAGAGAGAACTGGACCCAACAGACTCGAGAGGACCATCACACGAGCCGCCAGCTGTGGATTCATCACTGGCACGGCTTGGCCGTGAAAAGGTCTTTCTCGAACTCCATCGCCTGAGCAAGCACCAGTCGAGGCGGGGCCACTGGTCAGTCCTAAGAGAGCTCGCAGTGAAAGGATCGGCAGAAGCTTTGGTCGAGCCAGAGGTTTCGAAAATCATCACCCTTATGCTCTTACCACTTGCTTTTTTCGCTTCCGCCGATTAATCCTTATTTACATCGGCCAAACACCTTCCATGCGCATTTGCATCAGACCGAAGCCGAGTGGGAAAGTCGGGCAAGCGGCTAATGCTCTTTAGCCAAACCGACTCCAGTAATCCTCGAAGGTGCGATGAACGGCTACCACTCCGCCAAGCCCCTCAAAGAACCATACACAAGTTTATCGCCTCCTCATCGGCTATCCTCTGATCTTAGGAGAGGTATGTTAGCTTTTGCTCATCTCATGCTTGATGCACACCGACGCTTCTTTTCGGGCATTAGCCAGATAGCGGATATTTCAGTGTTTGCCGACGCTCACCCCGAATCCATCGAACCAACTCCTCTCGCTGTCACGATGATGAGCCACAAGCCGTGGCTGTTCCACCTCAATTCCATTGCGCTACTTAAAGCCCCGCCGTCTCCCAATCAAGAGGCTGATCGAGGGTTCCGAGGAGGTGAAGAGCGCTCGTCTGAAATAAAGCGACCAGCCCCAAGAGTATTGCTGCGGTGTGAAACTTGGCGCAGCTTGTAACCCTGTTTTCTAATTGTCAAGGGTGAAGTTAGCTTGCGGAGAGGATCAAGCCCGCCACGCCCAACTTCCAATCCGAAGGCCAATATCGCGGCAGATACAGATGCCACCAAATCAACGAGAAAAGGCGCTCGCTCGATGCCAAAATCCGACACCCTCTATCAAGACCGCCGAGCTCGCATCCTTGAAAAGGGAGTTGGAAGATCTTGGAAGAGAAGGTCCCGGGCGACTAAACAGCTCATCCGCATGACAAGGAAGAACCCATCTCCCGCTTCCCAAGACGCAGGCGGAAAGCCTCAAAGCCCAATCAAGACCGATCTCGGGCAGTAAATACGTGCTCGCTACAAGCAGCTAGTGACGGCAAGGATGAAGATGACGGCCGAGATCGCCGAGGTGGATCGTGTCCGCGGCCGACGCTGCCTCCACGCCTTCAAGCATTTCTTCAAGAGTCAGGAGTGTGTAAATCGCGATTGCTTGTAACATGTGAATTTCTAGAGTCGGCGACCGACTGCATCGGCTATATATTTTGCTTTTATTCGGCCGATTCCCGCAGATCGCCCCTCACATTTTTACCGTCCAACGCCTTCATAATGCGTGTTTTTACTTGGCCGATTTCATGTATCGCCCTCATGTTTTACCTGGGTCCATCATCCCACATGCTTGGAAAATATTTCTTGAGATGTTGACACTGCTGACTCACATCGGGAATTTCACGCCCAGCTCCTCAAGCATGTGCTACAATGCTTTCCTCTAAAACTTGATCGAATTTCGTACGGGTATCCCTGGTGACAATTTGGAGACCATTTACCATATGTTGCATCCTTAGTCCCTAATGGCAACACAATCTTCCCATACCGTATCACCAACGTGGAACTCCTTTGGCCTCACTTTCTTTTGTTATATGAACGGAAGCTACCGTATTGGCCATGTTCTCTTTGATCTTCTTGGTTTACTCACAGCTCGAAGCTCGCTAAATCCTCAACACTGCTACTCATCGTGGTTGCATATTCTTCAGGCTTGTTAGATTGTCTTAAAAGTGACACGCGTTTCGATCCAGCCTGCGTAATTTCCCAGTATAACAATACGGCTTCTTGTCCATATACTAGATGGTATGGCGAGGTCTTTTATCGCCCATGGCATGACATGCGGAGCAGCCCACAACGCCTCGACAAAACCTCGTGCTGTTCCTTCTTAGGTGCCTCATCGACTTCTTTCTCTTGATCAGCCTTTGATGAGGCTCGTTGGATGCTTCAGCTTTTGCCCCATTTAAGGTCGAGCATAGTATGGAGATGATCTGATCAGCTTAATCCTCGTGTCCTCGCAGAGAACTTTCTAAACCCTTGAGAAATAAAGACCTAACCTCCATCGGTCGTGATAGTTTGGGAACTCTTTAATCTATGGATGACATGTTCTTTTCACAAAGTTGATAACATCCTTGAGTTTACCGATTTCATCGACAGCTCACTCATTTAGTGAAATAATCAGCGATGGCCGCCAAAAATCCAACATGTGGCCTTTGCTTGATGGAGGATCATTGATTTTGCCGATCATATCCATGCCCCAACCTCGAATGGCACATGGTATTGATGATGGTCTGGTTCATTGTCGACGCCATACCATCCTGAATTTTCCCAAATTTCGACATGCTTGACACCCTTTGTAGCACTTGAAACAGTCCTCAAGCTCCCCTGTGGGCTAATAAAACCTCGATCACCGATCAACCATTTCATCTTAGGAGCTGATTCAGAGTTCCACAGCGCCTGCAGTAGCCTGTAGGAGCCGACACTCTCGGGTCAGTCCCTGCACATTTGAGCAATAACCCTTCCGGTAGTCCTCGGTAGAAACATGTCATCCCCTAATAAGCACCATACTTCATGGCCTTGTACCTTATCCGCTTAGGTGCCTCCTTAACCGAATCCTTCAAGTAATTGAAGATATCGCTCTCCAAATAAGCCGCCTTCCAGAACTGCAGACTGAACATCGGCCTCCTGCCGCTACATCCTTGTAGCCTCAAGCCATTTGTGCATAAGATCATTCATTTCGATATTCGCCAGCATCGGGATCCAGTGAAGTTTATGTACCCCTGGAATCACGCCATCACCACGGCAAGAAGGCAGCCATAATGGGAAGAGGGACTCATTTCACACTTGTACTCCGTGAGTTGGGAAATCACCAACTTGAGTCTCCCAAAATTTCCACCGCATTGCCTCCTGCCTGAGGAGTAACTCCATTCTCCGCGTATCGCCTGCACTCGTGAGAGACGTTGTTGGTGCGAGAGGTAGATAATCCGATGGAGGAAGGAAATGTTGCCCCGGGCGACACGCAGTAAAAATGCCGGATGCCGCGTAGCCATCGCCACAAACCGATCCATCGTAGTAAAACATAGCCCACGCCTTATAGACAAGGTCGCTATGTTAGTGTTGATCCTTTCACGATAAGGTCGCCAACGCCTGTCCCTTAACCGCTTTTATGGGTTGATACCGGATGTCAACTCGAGCAATGCAAAACATCCATTTGCCCAACCGGCCTTTCAACATAGGAGCCGCCGACAAAGATAAAAGCTGGTAGAATATGACGCCCGACGGTATATGATGATGATCTCCGGCCGATAGCAGAAATGTGGCGGAACTTGGTGCAGGAAAACAAAGCAGAAAGCACCAACTTATCGCATATCAGATACCTTGCTCCTCGTCAAGATCCAAAGATCCTTCTCGCTTATGTAAAATACTTAATTCGCCCAGCCCATCATAAACTTGCACCACCATCGAGATGGCGCGGACGCAGCCGCCATCGACAAGTAAATGTAGAACGGTTCCGTCTCTACTGGTTAAAGCGGAACTGCTAACACCGGCGGCTTGCCAGCCGAAATTCTTGATCTCGCTGAAGGCCTCGCTTGTTGTTCTCGCTTCCCCGCCGAATTGGCCGTCGATTACTTTCACCAGCCCCATGAACGGTTCTATTCTTCCCGATGATTGAGATGAATCTTCCGACGGGTTGATCTTGCCGATTAGAGATCGCAGCTCTTTCTTTGTGGTCGGTTTCATTGTTCAGACGCCTCGACTTTTCTGCTAAAAGCCGATCTCACCTCGCTCATCGGACCAAAAACCCAAGAATGACCGACCGTCACTTCTTAAGGCACACTTCTTTGATTCATCCAGAGTCTGAATTTTCTTGTTCGTCCAGATCACCGCTGCAGCATCGCCCAAGTGTCCTTGCGAAGGCATTTGACCACCACGCCATCGATGTAAATTTCCCACCAAATTGCCGATCAGATCATGGAAAATATTATTCATGGCTCTTGGTACGCATACCGCATTCTTCGGCCCAAACGCCATGACTACATACTCAACAACCCATCAACCGGGACTCGAACGCAGCCTTGTGTATGTCTTCCGAGCCATAAGTAAAAATTTGGTTGTAACCCCAGATTGCCATCCATGAAGCTCAAGATCTTATGACCAGCCGCCGTTGATTAACGCTCTCTCGCCATCGCATCGGATACTCATCCTTTGGGGTAGCTCTGAGATCCCGAAAATCTATGGCAACACGCCAACGGCCATCCTTTTTCTCTACACGATACTAGAAATCCACTCAAGATACCGCAGGCTCATTAACTTGGTTGTCAATATTTTCTCGACCTCCTTCTGACTTCTTCCGCACTTCGCCTTCATCTTCGTGTGTCACCGTGGAACGCCGAAATCCTTTTAAGCTTAGGTCGATGTCAATGATGCCCTGCCTAACCTGCATTTCTCTCGGTGGTAGTCCCAGCGAAGCACTCGATATTTTTTCAACAGCTATCATCGGACCTCGCAGACTCGGATCTAACTTTTTGCCGATAAATGTTGGTCGTGGCTTATCCTCGTGACCAATGACGCATCACTTCTAGTTCATCAGGATGTAAACCCATACCTAGCTTTCTCCGCCACACCACAAATCGATGCTAAAAACAGGCAAACAGAGGGTGAGGGTAACAAAATAATTTGGGCCGATTGGAATCGCCCCTTTGATTGCATTAGTCAAGCGACGGCTTACACCTTATTGTTTTACAATGGCGGCATCTCGCCACGACCACGGATCCGGCTTGTCGATGATTGGTGCTTTTTATTTTTGTGGTCATCGCGAGGATTGGCCGCACGCATTTATCGCGGACTTGCTACTCGCTGCCAAAGGGATAAGACCAGCTCACCCCGCTTTTTGTAGCTTCAATGCGCCACAGCCGCCAGACCGATTCCGAGATCGGCTCTTGGTCTTCTTCTTCCCGCATCGCTCATGCCGCCTATGGAGATCTCGAGAATCATCTCGCATGGATGACTTCCACTTCATCTCCATCCTTCGTATTAGGCAATCGGTGCATCGTGGACGGAACGCAGAAGAAGCGTGAATCCAATCTCTCCCTAGTAAGACAGCGAGGTGCTTTTGCCGCCCACGACTAAGAATGACGGGATGGTTTTTTCGCTCACGATTTATCACTAACGCTCAAGACGCTTCATGCCTCTCAAGTCTGGCCGCTGAAGTCGCTTAACGTGACGTTGGTTTTGGATCAGATCTGCAGCGGAGCGCCCCAAACGCCGTAGCATGGAGTATGGCATTATATTGATCGCCGCTCCGGTGTCCACCAACATCTTGCCGACAGCCGCCCATTGATGTAACCTCGTAGGTAAAGGGCTTTCAAATGTTTGTAGCCCTTTTCGCGGGTTTTCAAAGATAACCGCGGGCCGTACCAAACCGGTACATCGTAGCTCGCAGTTCTGGAGCGGTAACTCGATTTCAAGTATGAACACTATAAAGTTTGTGCCACCGATGTCTTACTCATTGCATCGGCTAACGGTTTGGGGCCCACCTTTCCTTTTCGGGCGATCTTCCGCTTCAAGGTCCGCTAATTTTAACGGCCAGAGGTCGTGGCTTTTGAAGATGAAGATATCAAGGCTTCGCCCTCCAAGTTACGCACTGCAATTTACGCTTTTGGGTGTGTCTGAACTGCTGGACACCTGACCTTGGACGGTGGTATCCTCTCTTCTTTGTCATCCCTTGGCTTCTCGAGGCCCTTTGCTCGAAGCGACTCCCCAGAACGGCCTTGAGGTGGAGAGGCCCTAGACGCTTGAACACCAAATCGGCCCTGTCCTCCCTCTCGCTGTCCACATTCGGCAGTTGTCGATCAGAGGCACCGGATCATTCCCATCCCAGCAATACTTGAAGAAAGGACAATCCCAATGTTTGTCTCCGCGCTTCTTCCTTTTCTTTAGACGGTCCTCAGCGAGGTGCTCATATCGCTCATCGCCTCCATTGCGCCGGGCGACGTTGGTCATACCGACGCCATACTTGTTCAGAGATGGAATGTGGCTTCGATATCGCATTTCCTCACCGTTTCTTAGGTACCGCTCGTCATTGTGGTCGACCGGTCGCGGACCAGCCTCCTCTTCTTTGCCCCGAGAGTGACCATTTTCCTCCTTGTACGGGTCATGGTGGTACCCAAACCTCGCCATATTAACACCGAACGAGAAATCCACCGACGCCATGGAGTGATTGAGTTCTACCATATTGACGCCGGGAATGGGTTTGTGTCCACTTTCATGGCGAATCGCCCAAGGATCGATGGCCTTGTTCTATCGCCGCTTGATCTGCGATCGAACTTTTGCACTCATTGGTGGTGGGTGAACGAGTGATGCCACTTGCGATGGTCTCCTGCTCATCTCCGAGCCGGATTTTGTGGCCTTCGGCAACTTCTGCTTTTTCAAAGAAGAAATCGAAGATCTGCCAGCTTTTGCTCACGCTGTCGAACCCTTTTGCAGTTCCCGCCGTTTCACCCATTTGCAGGACACAGGTTCCGCCGAGCCCATTCAGCCACGTGCCACCTCTGGTCTTGTGTAGGATCATCTTCTCAGACGACCAGGCCTATCGTGACGCTTGAACTTGTCTTGGTACAACTCGTGGTGGCGCTTCATACATCGCCGGCCGGGCCATGTGCGCCAATGAGTTGTACTCACTTGAAAGCGATCCTTGATGGGTGCCGAGACCTAACACCGCCACTGATCGCCTTCTCGCTAAACGAGATGAGTAACATCGCTTCGACGGTCCCGGCTACCGGATGTACTGCTACAGCCTCGCTTCGCCGCACTCGTGCCAGTCTGCAATGCCACTTTGGTAGCCTCAATGATATTGATGTGGAATCGCCCTCCGCTGTTTCCTGTGTCAATCAATCGTGGCAAAGGTGTACCACCCAAAAGCTGGTCCTCGAGATTTGTTGGAGATATGCCCAAGAGGCAATAATAAAGTGGTTATTATCATATCTTCACACTTATGATAAATGTTTACATACCATGCTATAAATTGTATTAACCGGAAACATTAATACTTGTGTGATTTGTAAACCAAAATAAGAGTCCCTAGTAAAGCCTCTTGTTAAACTAGTTGTTGGTTAATATATGATCATGGTTTCTCGATCATGAACATAGAGATGTTATTAACAACAGGATCATATCATTAGAGAATGATGTGATGGACATACTCTATAGATAAGCCGTAGTACAAAGATCAAGTCATTTCAATAGTTCAATTGCTATATGCTTTCTCGACATAGTAACCTAATTCTTCTACCATGAGATCATGCATATCACCTTTACCGGATGGATGCTTTGATGACATCAAACACCACACCGTAATCGGTGGCTATAAAGGTGGCATTAAGTGTTCAAAGTATTGGTTGAAACACATGGATCAAGAGTGGATTTGTCCATCCACATGACGGATAGATATACTGGGCCCGCCGGTGGAATGTCATCCAATTAGTTTGCAAGCATGTGACTTGGTCACAAGGGATCACATATCACGAACGAGAAAAGAGTATTTATCGGTAACGAGGCTGAACTAGGTATGCGTAGATACCGACGATCATAACCTCGATAAGTAAACTATCGTGAGACAAAGGGAAATTGGTATCGTATGTAAGTGGTTCATTCGATCGCAAAGTAATCAGAGAAATATGTGGGAGCCATATGAATTTCCGATTCCTCTATTGGTTATTGTTCGAGAAGTGTCTCATCATGTCCGCATAATTCACGAACCGTAGGGAGACACACTTAAGGATTCGACGTTGTTTTGAGTAGTTATGGTATTATGAGAAAGAGACCGAATGTTGTTCGAGTCTCGGATGGGATCCGGATATCACGAGGTAATCCTAATGGTCCGGAGAATAAGATTCATATAAGGAAAGTCCTGCTTTGAGTTCGGGAATGATTCCGTGTTTTCACCTGAATGTTCTAGAAGGTTCTTGATTGTCCCAAGATTCTGGGGAGGGCATGAATGTGTCATTACATATTGAAATGATTGCATGATGTACTAAGTGTTCTTGCTGTCCCAAATAAAGGATTAAATTGAATCAAAACAGAAAAAGTCAAATGTCCGCTTTGAAAGTCAAACGGCTAAAACAAGAAACTGGGAAATAAGCAAGAGGAGTTGAACCAACTCGAGGAGGAGTTGACCTCCAGCCGGGCGCCCAGCCCTAGGTCGAGTTGGGGAGGGACTCCTCCTCCCCCGGCTGCCAAGACCCCTCCCATAAAAGGAGGGGCAGGCCTCCCAGAGACTCACAACTTTCTACCCTAATCTCCTGCTTAGAGTCGCTTTGGTTTAGAGCTTCTAATTGCTTTAGCCAATGTTTAGAGCCTTCTAATTGGTGTGTCTAATCACTAGACCACTAATAGCCTCTCATAAGCTCCACCATACTGCACCGCTTAAGGCGGTCTCATGATCTCCCTCTACTTCCCAAGTACCACGCCACAGGCTGGAATCGCGAGGAGAGTGCTACAACCTCCGCCGGTCACTGGAACAAGGGAGAGGAAGGTCTTGCCGAAAGTACCGAACGCAGACCGATCGGAGCGCTGCAGAACGAATGCCGAAGGATCGCCTACACGATCTTGAGATCGGAAAGAGTACGACCACATCACCCACGAATCGCCTCGTTAACCGCTGAATCTTCGAGGTAAGTTATTCCATCGACCTGCTAAGGCAATCTAGTAGATAGATCTCGGCTTGTTTGTTTGTATGCGATAGAAAATTTTTGTTTTCCATGCTACTTAACCCCTAAAAGGTATCGAGCCGTGTCTATATGTAGATCACAGACGCAGTAGAACACAATGGTCATTGTGGGCGGATGCTTTATTGTCGATTGCTTCTGTGTACTTTGCATCTTGCGCGATGTTGGGATGAAGCGCCCGGCTAACCTTACATGACATCGCTCATGAGACTTGCTCCACGCCGACATGCAACTTGTATTGCATAAGTGGCTTTGGGTGCCTCGCTTTCTCCCAGCATAGTTAAGATCCAATTTACAAAGGGTGATTAACAATACTAGTATCAATGTTGTGGTTCTTGTTCGTAGTTAGAACGACACTTATTGAAAGCCCCAAACCACGAAAATATGCAAAGAAAGTAGAGGCGCTTCAACTTTGTTTTGGTGGTGCAAAGTGATGGATATGGCCATGATTGTGATTATATATGATGTATGCAATGTTCCTTATTGTAAGTTGGCAACGCAAGGAGCCATATGGTTGTTCTTTAATCATAAGACCCGTGTCTATTCAAAGTAGTTGTAATAGTTGAAGCCATGATTTAAATCATGGAGAAGCATCATTGACCTTGATGCAATGTCGGTGATGATGCTGCTGTGGAGATCATGTTCGGGGTTGAAGATGGAGATCGGAAGCACAAAGAAGAAAGGCCATATCATATCACATATTATGAATTGTATGTGATGTTAACTTTTATGCATCTTTTTATTGCTTAGTAGACGACGGTAGCATTATAAGATGATCCTCATGCACATGAATTTCAAATCATAAAGTGTTCACCCTTAGTTAGCAATCACAGCAAATCTTGTTGTTTCAAACACCACGTGATGATCTACCAGGTATAGATTCTCGCAAGTGTATACAACGGGAGCAAGCCAGACGGTTGCTCATGCAGTAAACTAAGGTTTGATCTTTGAATGAGCTCATGTACGCAGTATATACCTGTGAACACTAGATTAATGAAAAGGTAGAGCATGAGTCATATAGTAGATATGATGAACATGTCGAGGTTTGATCGGGCTATTGAAGCTATATGCATGTGCATTACCCGTGAATACCTGGACACCGAAAGGTAGAGCATGAAAGTCATATAGTAGATATGATGAATACGTCGATTGTTCGCCATTGAAGCAGGTCAACTCCTTGATGATCGGTCGTGGATGATTCCATGGATGTGGTAGATTTGTCTATGTGATCACTAAAAACAATGTGAGGGAGTTTTATGGAGTCACCTAGATTAATTTGATTATTAATTAGAACTCAATTATCATAGCAACCAAATCAGTGAATTTGCATAGTTGTTGTAGTCATTGGCATCCGCTACTCACCGCACGCTTAGTTATAATTGAGATGATAGAACTATATAATTCGTTAATTTATTTTATGAATCGCATCGTATTGTTTTGAAGTGTTAATATAAAGTTTAAAAGTCCTATAGCAAACTTTCAAGAAGTTCCGCTATTCCATGAAGTTTAATAATTGGTATTAAATCAAGAGTGACAATTCCAAGAGTTAGTATATGAGTATCATGTTTGTTCCATGATTCTTGATATTCAAAGAATTCTCTTAATATCAAGGTTATCTAGGATCCGAAAGAGTTATTTCGTAAACCATGATGTGTGGAAGATATTGTGATATTCAAACAAAGTTTTGGTTGCAACATGATAGAGTATAATATGGCAAAAGTCATGTTCTCATATTTGATGAGAATTTGCAAAAGGTTGGAGACACTTGTTGTCCCGATCCTCCAAAGGTTTTGATAGCAACATTATACCTATAATTCATCGTTATAAGCTGTGCAGCTTCGATCATGGACGATTCCATGTTATGGTGAATATTTGATGTAGGTAAATGTTTACTACACCAAGAGATTACTAAAGAAAGGAATTTGAAAGAACACCAAACATTTGATGATGGTGATCTACTTCAAAGTGCAAGTCCAAAGATATTGGTATTTAACTATACACACTTTGGACTATATGTCATATGTATGACTCCACGTTGATGTTGATAGATTCTTTCAAATGCACAGGAAATAATCGAAAAGAGAATCTCATAAATATATGGCGTAAGGAAAAGACTAGAATTGTTCAGTTTAAGTATATAGATGATATACATGTTATGGATATATTCTTTGCTTATTAAACAATGTGGTTCTTAAGTATTTGATACCTAATTTGTTGGTGTGAATCACATACGAAACAACACAATTCATGAACTACAATGGCCTAAGGAACTAGCAAAGAATATGTGATGATGTTCATCGAGAACAAAATAAAGGGTTATTGTGTTGCTCGTTAAACATCAAAGTTTGCCTTCAAGATTTGTTTTATCGTATTATAACAAAAGGGTTGTTCAAATAATTGCCGTATCCATAAATGATGGATGATTCACAAATCTCGCTGGAGAAATCACATCC
The DNA here is from genome assembly GCA_030063025.1 of Avena longiglumis. NCBI lineage: Eukaryota > Viridiplantae > Streptophyta > Magnoliopsida > Poales > Poaceae > Avena > Avena longiglumis. Next base: position 465,521,663 of record CP125978.1, read on the forward strand.
ATAAAACTAGTGCTAAAAATGTCGAAAGACAAATTGACCGAAAGATCACTTAGAAGTGACATCGCCGCTTAAATTATATTGGTAATAAAACATGAAGAAACTCCATATGGATGGAATTTTGGAGTCTATTTGATTTTGATCAAATGACGCCAGAAACTTTCCTAGAGATAATAAAAACTTCGCTCATAGGCCAAAAGGAACGATAGACTAGCTTATTGAACTTGTACATTGTTGTATGAAGTCCATTATGTATAGTCAAGAGCGATGGATTTCAACTTCATGTGCTTTCTCCTAAAATTTGAGTGAATATATGAATATTTACTTAATAAGGATGAAGTGTGAAACATTTGAAAAGTTCAAAGACTTAAGATGAAGTGCAAAATCATTATAACAAAATATAAATAGTTTATGATAAGATCATAAAGGAAGATATTTGAGTTACAAGTTTTGTATAATACCTAAGATTTAAAGGAATCGCCTGCGGATTTGCAGCAGCATTTTCCAAACACCATAAGAGTATGGAGTGTTCGAGATATTAATTAAACCTTGCTCGATATGGTAAGATCAAAGGTATAATTCATAAAAACTGCCATTATATTTTAAAGATTAAAGCTAGAGATTACCGTCACCTAAAAGAGCTCCATCATAATCCGCTGAAATGACACCATATAAATTTATGGTTTGGGATAAAACCCAAGTTGTCCTTTCTTAAACATTGGTATGCTATGCATAAGAAAGATGTGCAACCAAAGCCGGATGAACTTGCCTTTGTATAACCAAGTATTCCTCCATAAACACCGGAGACAAAATTGTTTGTTACTTAAAAACGCCAAGTTTTTGTGTGGAGAAGGAATTTTTCGTGGTTAAGGGAGGACAATAGAACTTGATAAGGTTAAAAGAACCTTAGCTATATGTGCAGAGTTACAAAGACCGAAAAGTGCGTTTCGAGGCAAGAACAATGCTCTATGGCTCACGTGCCTCAAAAGGTCAGGGTCATAAGATCTAAGTTCCTATTGAAACAAGTAGATCGGGTAAACAATCAAATACCAAGATTTGAGGGTTGAATCATTATTTGAGAATAATGAACCCACTACATGCAAAGAAGTTTATGATGGGCCCCGACTCGGCCAAATGGCTTGAAGCCATAAAATCCGTGATAGTTCCATACACGTAGAAATCAAGTTTTGAAACTTGAAGGACCCTCGAGAAAGGTGTAAGACCTTACAGCTTGTGTTTTGGATCTATAAAGAAATAGCATGATGTTTCATCTATGAAATAGCCTACATGTTGGGAAAGAGTTCACAATAATGTTCAAAGGTTACATATGACAAGATTTGATCTTTCATAGCGATGTTTAGTCTAGACGGATTAATGTAGTAACCACTACATATAAATTTTGTTATATGGTAGTTGAATAAACAAAACAAGTTCTTCTAATAGAATTGTAACCCAGGACGGTGCATGACGCGACCAAAGGGTTTTGTTAAATTCAAGGGATGCTAAAACATATGCAAACTTCAATGGTTGAAGTAAACGAGCGTGAGTTGGAATCTTCACCATGATGAAACCAAGAAGGAGTTTTAAAAGTTCATTAGAGACAATGAAGATGCTTGCATTTGCAAGAAATTATGGGAGCGCTAAGACATGTTTCTAATACATTATGTGGAAGACATATTGTTGATTGGAAATAATGTATCTTTTATTAACACATATTAAGAATTTCATCCCGATGAGACTTAGGCAAAACTTAAATATTTGGCATCAATAGACGTAATATGGTTGTGCTGTATACATAGACAAGATATTGAATGAGTTCAATATAGAAACTACAAGAGAGGTTCTTGTCACACAAAAGGATTGAATAAGTTCAATGTTGATGATATATTCAAGTGTATCGACATTTGGTAAAGTGAAACAAATAATCAAGTATAGATTGATACTTGATGTATGAAATCACAAAGAGTATTTATATCAATCATATCGTGATATGTACAACCAGATATGTCCTATGCTCTAAATGTTGTGAGTATATACCGTAATGATTCGTAAGATGATCATTGGACAATAGTAAGGATATTCTTATGATCTTTGGAAGAACTAAGATATAATATTTGTAGAAGGACAAATAGATGGTTAGTTCATTGTAAAAGTACTACATTGATACTAGCTTTGTCACAAAGTACAAATTAAGTTTATCTCAATCTAAACTAAGGGTGGCACAATATAATGGAAAGTGAGTTCCATAATGGATTTGGATGAGTTCCAAAGTTAAGACATTGTGATGTATACTACAACAAAAGGTTAAGTATATGACTGCTATTATAGCAGAAAAGAGGGCATTTGTGTCAAGTAGTTTGTTATCAAACTAGGTGTAGTTCACGAGGGATAATACTATGAAGATATATTGTGCGTACAATATTATCAACATGTTTTAACCCCAAAGAACTAAAGGTCACACCAAAGACCAAATTCATACAAAGCCATCTCATTAGAGAATGAGTGATGAGAGACGCAAAGACATGCAATTACACACGGACCGAAGTGTCAAGATCCGAAGATCACTTGACCACTAGCAATCGGTACATACAACACCTAAAGCCATAGGTGTTGAATACACAAAGGTTTGAAACCAGATTATTGACTCTAGTGCAAGTGGGAGATCTGTTGAGATATGCCCAAGAGGCAATAATAAAGTGGTTATTATCATATCTTCACACTTATGATAAAATGTTTACATACCATGCTATAATTGTATTAACCGAAAACATTAATACTTGTGTGATTTGTAAACTAAAATAAGAGTCCTAGTAAAGCCTCTTGTTAAACTAGCTTGTTGGTTAATATATGATCATGGTTTCCTCGATCATGAACATAGAGATGTTATTAACAGATCATATCATTAGGAGAATGATGTGATGGACATACTCCTATAGATAAGCGTAGCATAAAGATCAAGTCATTTCAATAGTTCAATTGCTATATGCTTTCGATACATAGTAACCCAATTCCTTCGACCATGAGATCATGCATATCACCTTTACCGGATGGATGCTTTGATGACATCAAACACCACACCGTGAATCGGGTGGCTATAAAGGTGGCATTAAGTGTTCGGAAAGTATTGGTTGAAACACATGGATCAAGAGTGGGATTTGTCCATCCACATGACTATAGATATACCGGGCCCTCTGGGAATGTCATCCAATTAGCTTGCAAGCATGTGACTTGGTCACAAGGGATCACATATCACTTGAACGAGAAAAGAGTATTTATCGGTAACGAGGTTGAACTAGGTATGCAGAGATACCGACATCATAACCCCGGATAAGTAAACTATCGTGAGACAAAGGGAAATTGGTATCGTATGTAAGTGGTTCATCTGACGCAGCAATCGAGAAATATGTGGTTTGCTATGAATTTCCGCATTCCTCTATTGGTTATTGTTCGGAGAAGTGTCTCGATCATGTCCGCATAATTCACGAACCGTAGGGAGACACACTTAAGGATTCGACGCTGTTTTGAGAAGTTATGGTATTATGAGAAAGAGACCAATGTTGTTCGAGTCTCGATGGGATCCGGATATCACGAGGTGATCCGGAATGGTCCGGAGAATAAGATTCATATAAGGAAAGTCCTGCTTCGAGTTCGGAATGATTCCGTGTTTCATCGGGAATGTTCTAGAAGGTTCCTGATTGTCCTGCATCTGGGGAGGGGTACATGAATGTGTCATTACATATTGGAATGATTGCATCATGTACTAAGTGTTCTTGTCCCAAATAAAGGATTAAATTGAATCCTAAAACAGAAAAGTCAAATGTCCAGCTTTGAAAGTCAAAGCTAAAACAAGAAACCTGTGGGAAACAAGCAAGAGGAGTTGAACCAACCCGGGAGGAGGAGTTGACTCCTCCAGCCGCCCAGCCCTAGAATGAAAGTTGGGAGGGACTCCTCCTCGGCGGCCAAGACCCCTCCCATAAAAGGAGGGGCAGGCCTCCTAGAGACACACAACTTTCTACCTCTAATCTCCGGTTTAGAGCCGCTTTGGTTTAGAGCTTCTAATTGCTTAGCCATGTTTAGAGCCTTCTAATTGGTGTGTCTAATTACTAGACCACTAATAGCCTCTCTCATAAGCTCCACCATACCGCACCGCTTAAGGCGCCTCATGGATCTCCCTCTACTTCCAGACCACGCCAGCCGCCGGAACGCGAGGAGTGCTACAACCTCCGCCTCACTGGAACAAGGGAGAGGAAGGTTCGCCGAGTACCGAACGTGACTGATCATGGGAGCGCCGAACGTGGCGCCTAAGGATCGCCTACACGATCTTGAGATCGGAAAGAGTACACTACATCACCCACGAGAATCGCTCTCGTTAACCGCTTTGGAATCTTGAGGGTAAGTTATTCCATCGACTGCTACAATCTAGTAGATAGATCTTGGCTTGTTTGTTTGTATGCGATAGAAAATTTTGTTTTCCATGCTATTTAACCCTACAAGATTGCGCAAAAACCTTACGCCAAGAATCGATCCGATGCCGAAATCATGCCTAGCCGTGCTGCATCGCCACGCGGCTCGACGAGCTCCACCCTTCAATTCGCTAAACCTTGAGAACCCGTGGAGCCGATACTTGGGTGGCGTGAATCGATCAAACTTCGTTGGGGTACGGCTTTGAATAGCCGATTGTTCTTCTTCGCACGGTCGAACCGGTTTCAAGATGGTACGGATTTGCTCCACCGCTTGAGTCAGAGGGGCTAGATTCTCATGACTTGTTCCTGGCATATTTGGTTAGCCACTGCTTGTTTGCGCCCATCCTGCATATCGCCGCTTCCAAACGCCGCCTCAAGCTCCCGCCCAGGAACCCTCGCCGCAAAACCGCGTTGCAATCGTTGGTGCGTACGTTGTTGCACCGCACGTAGGTGCATACATATCCATGTGGGATTTCCTTAGGTGGCTCAAACAGGAATTGGCATCGCCTGGTCGCTTCCAACCTTGTAGACGACGACGCCATTGCTTCCCTGGCGGCTCGAGCCGCAGTGAATGGCAGCCGGTGGTCCGGGAGCGGCCTTTCTCCTCGTGAGTCCCTAAAGTAGGCTCCCACGAGAGTACCGGCGTTTATGATCGAACTACGCAACCGCGACCCGCCGAAAGCGCTCACCAGTTTCGTAATGGCGGCGCAGAGAATGAGTCACCATGTAGTTGACTTCCGTCAGAGAGCTCGTGCGCCTCCCAAGGAAATGCATGTGATCCACCTCATCAAGAGCACCCTGGGAGAACCCTCCACTTGATGCCATGCTTACGGGTCTTCAAAAGAGCCGGCGAGATCGCCAAGAGAGCTCGATGCCATATTTCGCTTTGTGCTCTTCAGCGCTCGTCAGGATCGTCCGTCCCCCATCTCAGCCACGGATGTTGATGCAGATGTTGTTGAATGTCCCATCGGGCGCAAGCGTTGCATCGTGTTGCTCGCCAAAACCCACCGGTAGCAGCGACGAAGCAACACGAAGAGCCGGAGGCTCCTGAATCGCCAGCGGGTTCGGGTCCGGCAACGCCCGAAAACTCCGCACACGCCCTGCTTGGTTCGAGTGCCACCGACCTATACCTGGTCGAAGGTGAAGGATTGCTTCGATTGATTTCGCATGGTAAACAAGTATCAGAAATTCGAGCCGTGACTGCTCCTGTTTCTCGTGAATCGGCTCCTAGAGCCGATTATCCCATGGTTCGCATTAGATTTACGATAACATGGGGTTTTGCTTTATCATTATAAGTTAAATCGATCTATGACGCTTAACGCCACCACGAATCGGAACGCCCCACACGTAATTGAGCCCGGTAGATACAACAGATGATAGGAAACTAACCTAGAGGAGGCCTAACAACCACGTAAAGTCAATTACCTAACAACTTCTAGAACTAGTAAACCACGCCCCACGCATTACCAGATCGCTCAACCCGCTTGCAAGGCCCGACTACGTAGATATCAAACTAAACCTTGGCTAACAAGGCATAACCATAACAGATCAATCAGCTAAATAAAGATCAAGATGCTACCTTGCACTTGGGAAAAGGTGCAAAGGTAGCGAGGTAACTAGAGGCAGCATAAATCAAACAATTATAACGAAAAGCACCGATGCTAGCCTCAACAAAACTATGATAGTAGTATTACTCGCCATCAACAAGGCTTCAAAGACGAGTAACACCAAATAACGTGATAATATCGCCTAGATCGCAAGATGCCATCTAGGCAAGATGACACTTACCCGAAAGAAACCCTAGAAACAAGGGGTGGCGCGCCGAGATTGTGTTTGTTGAACGTGATTGTCCTCCTTTTCTCGATAACCTTAGGTACATATTTATAGTCCCAGGACTTCTACTTTTGGAATAACTCTACAACTCTATTGTTACCTAAACTGAAACGGAACCTAAACTGAAACGAAACTTACTATGATACAAGATACACGGGCAATTTAGCCCAGATCCATGCACAAGGCCGATTCAACAACACGTTCAATATACGTATCTTCCAAGCCCATCTTGATCACGGCCCATCTCTGTCTTTGGCCAAAATATGGCGATAACACTGGGCCAGCCAGCACATCGTTCAATAGAAAACACAGAGAAAAAAAAAGAAAAGAAAAGAAAGCAAAGCCGATAACAGCGGCTTGATGAAAACGAGGACAACCCGCAACTGCTATGCGCCCAACTAAGTTCCACCGCAAGCCTAGCACTACGAAGCGACACGCACCAAGCAACACCTCCAAGAAGGAAAGCGACGATGACGATGCCGCTGCACAGGTGTTCTAGGGTTTCCAGGCACACCGGAGGTGGAGAAGAGGTACACCTTCAGAAGGACGGTGGCGCCCGCAGCGCCACCGCAAGGTCAAGAAGACAAGGATTTCTCCGACCCTAAAAACACTCCCGGACGCAATCGTGAGTGCTCCACCAAGCCTGCCGCCCACCGAGCACGCCACCACGGTCTTGCCACCGCCGCCGCCGTCGATCGAGACCCAAGTAAGGCCGGGGCTTAGAGAAAAGAGCAAAGCTGCAGGTTACCGAATAATACGCTGGAGGGAACTACCTCCACCACCAAGGTGGTAGCCGACCGGATACAAACGTAGGGCAAACCAGCCCACTGCCCGCCGAGCCCGAGGGCCTCGTGGAGCCCCACCGCAACCGCGCAAGGGGACCGTCGCCCATGCCAACCCCACACTAGCTCATCACCCGCCACTGTGGGAACATTTGCCACCGCCGAACCCTGCCGCCAAATGGAAGCACCGTCACCACCGCGCTCACCCGGGACTTCCGGACCACCATCGGTCTGAGGAGCAGCGTGTCGCTCCCGGAGCCGCCTCTGATAGAGGGACGCCTGCGCAGACCACCTTCTAGGGCCGCCGCCCCGGCTTCCACACTCGAACCCCGCAAGGCGACAGTCATCCGCATGGAGGGCCATCGCATAGGCTCGGAGGTCGGTTTGACATGTGAACGTGACAAAGGTCAACGTGCATGGCAGAACGACATCTCCGTGTTGCCCGCAGATTGTGCCTCGCAACCCTAGCGAGAGTATGCCATCCCGCCACTGATCCGAGCCCTCTGGAGGACCTAGTGCCCCAGCCATCCAACCAGGGGATCGATACGGTGTCCATAGCTAGACCTTGAGCCAGTCAGATCGGGCCCACACCGCCACCCACCACTATGCGATCTGTCCGCCGCCACTCTCCAACGCCGGGCCCCGCCCACCTGCGCCCTTCCAGCACCCCGCCGCCTCTGACCAGCCACCCCCGGTCGAGCCCACACCACCACACACCGTGCCGCCTCCCCCGCCATCGCTGCAAAGGAGGACGACCACAGCCCACGCCACCCATGGCCCCCGTCGCCTGTAGTTCGGCATGGCACCGCCAACCCCGCCTGCTGCGAGGAGGCTCGCCACCGCGCGCCATCATGCCCCGATGAAAGCGACTCCGCTCGGCTCGGCGGCGCTGACTCCGCCCCACCGAGCAAGAGGACGTAGGTTCGCCGGGCACCTACCGAGCTTTGCTCACTGGCGGCATGGAGGCCAAGGAAGGAGCGAGGTGGAGGAGGTCGGTGGCAAGTTAGGTTGTCTCCCCATCGCCTCGCAGGCGGGCGCAGAGGGCCCCGTTTTTTTCCCAAGTCGAGTAAGGTGCTCTAACCATGTTAGAATGTCCGCCAAGCTTGGTAGTGGAGAAGAGATTTGTCTGTACATGCAGATACATTAGTGAGGAGCTACGCATAGAGGGAGATGGGAGACGGCGGTGCACGGCTTGGTGAGGCTCCAACCGGAGAGGGGCGGGGCGCTGTAGATCTCGAGCTCCCGCTGAGGAGAGGGAGGCGGAGCAGGGTGTTTGGGATCGAGAGGGAGGCGGACCACTCGGGAGGAAGACAGAGTAGAGCGTTGGGGATTTATTTTCACCTATTAAACAATGATTTGGTGGAAACCGGCTCAACACATCTGGTGCGTGGCCTATCACTTTATATATTGGGTACCAAGAGGTACTGCATGATACAGCTTAATTGTACAAATATGCCTAACCCTCCTCAATCTTAACTGTGACCGAGGTACTGATAAGTTAAGATTACAGGCCCAGCCTATGAACAAAGGAAGAGACAATGGTTTGGTGAAGATGTCGTAAGTTGATCCTTGGAGGAAATAAACTTGATCTGTAAGAATTTCGTAACACGTTCTCTCACAAAATGATAATCAACTTTGATATGTTTCGCTGTGCATGGAATACTGGATTGGATGAAAGGTATGTGGCCCGATGTTATCACACCAAAGGATAGGAGGTCGACTATTGGATATCTTTAACTCGAAGGAGGATTGGACCCAAATAAGCTCAAGAAGGGTATCAAGAATCGCTTGTACTGCCTGCTACTCCGGGAGACTGTAGCTTGTTTTCGAGCACTCCAGGCGATCAGATTAGGACCAAAGAATACTGCATATCTCCCCGTGGATCGCCTGTCATCTGGGTTACCAGCCCAGTTAGCATCACTGAAAGCCGAGAGCACCCAGAGGGTACCGGCCGAAGATGAAGTCCGTAAGAAGCAGTGGAGCGAACATAACATAGAATGCGCTTGACAGCAGTCAAGTGAGGCTCTCGAGGGGCATGAAGATACTGACAGACACGGTTAACTTCATATGAAATATCAGGCGGTGTGATAGTGAGGTACTAAAGAGCCCCAACAATGCTTCTGTAGTCAGTAGCACCATCAGTAGAGAGGAGAGTCCCATCAAGAGTGTAAATAGTCTGGAGTGGAGGATATAGGAGTAGTCGCAACCTTGCACTCCAACATGCCAAAGACGCCAATAGATCCCGAGAGTATCACGAGAAAGAGCAAGACCATCCTGTGGATATGTGACCTCCAAGCCAAGAAAATAGTGAAGTTTGCCAAGATCCTTGACATCAAAATCAGAACTGAGAGCCAGAACCAACCGATCAATCGCCGCAACAGAGGAGCTGACAAGGATGATATCATCAACATAGACCAGGATGTACGTACATAGTAACTTCCGATCGCTGAAGAATAAACAGGGATGTATCAGCAGTGGAGGGCACAAACCCATGAGCACGAAGCGAGAACCCAGCGAGCATGCCAAGCACGGGATCCTGTTGAGACTATAGAGCGCCACCGAGTGACAGAGGTGCCGAGGATGGTCGGGATCAACAAACCTGTGCCGACGATGAGACCTCCTCCTCAAGAACACCATGCAAACGATTCAACATCCAATCGACGAAGAGACCAACCTGTGACAAAGAAGAGACGTATACCAATAGTGGTTGATTTAATGACAGGATCAAGGTATCCTCATAGTCAAGACCATACCGTTGCTTGAAACCTTTGGCAACGAGCCGAGCCTTGTATCGCTCAATAGAGCCATCTGCATGCCGCTTGACCTTGAAGACCCATTTGGAATCAATGACGTTGATACCTGGGCGAGGAGATACCAATGCTGGTGCCATTCTCGAAGAGCTCAATCTCAAGATCCATAGCAAAGACGCCAAAGGAGGAATACTCATTGCTGCTTGATAGTGTCGGGGTTCAGCAGTAGGATCAGACTGCGCGTGAGTCAAGCAGGGAGCGATCCATGCAACAGTGCCATCAGTGCGTTCCTTGGGACGGTAGACACCGCTCCGGCTGCGCGTATGCGGATGGGAAACCAAAGGTGTTGGGGACAGGGCATCGAAAACCTCGTCGAGAGGCAAAGCGACGGCAGGAGGCGGCTTGGGGCAAGGAGCCACGTGCAAGGCCGACATCGCTGAAAACGACCTGCAGGAGGCCGGGATGGGCGAGACGGAGGCGGGCGAAGCTAACCCATACGAGATGTGCAGTGGCGACGCGGGCGGTGAACGCGCAGGCGACGCGGGGCGCGAAGACGGCCCATGTCCAGCCAGTCGTGCGGGCGACAGAGCGAATGGGCCAGGCGAGGCCGAGGGAAGGGACCTCGAGGCGCGTGCCTGCTGCATGTGGCATGCAGCGATCGACGTCGCTGTCGGCAGAGGCAGGCCCGGGCGACGCAGGGTCGTGAAGGATCTTGAGGCGAACGCCACGTCCGGTACCTGCACCGTGGTTAGGCAATAACACAGGCGAATATGCAACATCCTCAAGTTGATCAGGCGAGATAACGGAGGTATGAGTGGGGGATGATAACGGTGGAGAAGATGACATATTCGAAAAAGGAAACAGATTTTCGTCAAACACGACATCATGGGAAATATAGACTCTATTTGTGGGAACATAGAGACACTTGTAGCCTTTGTGAAGAGCACTATATCCAAGAAATACACACTTTTTGGTGCGAAACTCAAGCTTGCGATTATTATAGGGCCAAAGGAGCGCCAACAAGCACAACCAAAAAACTTTGAGAAAAGTGTAGTCGTGAATTCATTAAACAGAGTTCAAGCGGTGTCTTCATGTTTAATACTCAAGTAGGAGTTCTATAAATCAAGAAACAAACAGTGGTAAAGGTGTCACTCCAAAAACGAAAGGGCATGGAGGCATGAGCGAGGAGTGTAAGGCCAGTTTCAACTATGTGACGGTGCTTGCGCTCGACAGCACCATTTTGCTGATGTGTATGTGGGCATGAAACATGGTGAGATATCCCAAGCTTATTGAAGAAAGAATCGAGGTTGCGATAATCACCCCCCCCAATCCGACTGAACATGAATGATCTTATGTTGTATGAGTCTTTCAACATGCATTTGAAACTGTAAAAACACATTGAACACATCAGCTTTGCTTTTAAGAAGATAAAGCCACGTAAAGCGACTGTAGGCATCAATAAAACTGACATAATATTTATGAACACCGATGAGAGGGTTTGGGCAGGCCCCACATCGAAAACACAAGTTCTAATGGAGTAGAAACAACTCGAGCGAAGACACAAACGGTAATTGATGACTCTTTCCTGTGACAAGCATCACAAACAGCCTAAAATTTTATTGGTAGACGACGAGGAATCTCATGTCGATGCAAACACATGGCTTACTATGGAGACGCAGATGACCAAGCCGGCATGCCAATGGGACGCCGTCTAACGACACTGAAGACCTCCAGGATGGCGCCCAACGCATTCTGCACGGTGGATGCGACTCTAAGCAGACCTCCTGTGGCTAAACTTAACAAGGAGATGAAACAGTGAAATTCACAAAACACGCCATTATCATAGGTGAACTTAATGACGTAAAGTAAAGGACGAGTGACAAGTGGGACGCGAAGGACATTGGGCACGGGCCACGTAGAGGAACTAGATAGAAGGCCCGACCAACATGAGTAATGGGCATACCGACTCGAATGCGCAGACCTCCTGTCCACGAGTCACGTGCTCATGCTGCCGCCCACCGATACCGGGCGGCAGTCGATCGGGTATGATGGCGAAACCTCACGGTAGATCGGGTATGATGGCGTGTAGCCACCGCTGCATGGTGGAACTCGCTTCGTTATCGCGCCTGCACATTGCCGATGCGCCAAGAACGCCTTTTTGAAGCGATGGTGGCGCGAGAGGCGTGGTGCGTGGATGCCACATAGTGCAATGCTGGGGCGCCGCGCAATCGGTGGTTGCAGGAGGTCCATAAGGCGGCGCTGGAAGGAAGCTCGGCGACCACCACCGCTCGCGGGCGGACCAGCAGAGGGCGAGTCGGACGGTATCCACTGTGATTGGCCCCACGGTAGGCAACGTGTGTGTGGGTCGCTCACCGCAAAGCGGCATGGCGAAAGGCCAACGCTACCGCTCGGTGGAGAAAAGACGCGATACAAGTCCCGGAGGGACATGGGCGTGTCACGACCCTCACCGCCTCAACCAGTTGTCATAGTCGTGGTCGAGGCCCCGGAGAACGAAGTCCGTGAACTCGCAACACAAGCGCCGCCCGATAGCGACAGTGGTGTCGACGGCGCCTTGATCTTTATTAGCAGACGCACGGAGGAGTCGAGCTTCATGCACTCAAGAGTTGTTGACGGAGCCGAGGCACGAGCCGATGAGTGCGCCGAGAAGCTATCCGCCATCGCCACCCACATGTCAAGGGACGCAGGTGGCGAACATGACGCAGACCAGCGACGCCCGCCGAGAGGACCGAGCGCCGACAAGATGGCTCGGTCGGCGACCTGCACCAGACGCTGGGTTTTCGCGGATACCGGGCGCCAGGGTGACCGCAGATAAGAGGCGGGCGGTACGGATGTCTCCGCCAACCTTCAAGATGACGGTTATGGCGAGCTAGGATCTCGCCCGCTATCAGGTAATTATCGCGTGAGGCGCACCGTGATGAGGTGCGGCCACCGGTAGGGACTGCGTTCGCCGTCAAGACCCGAGGGTCCAGCGGTGACGGCATCGGCCGTGGTGGAGACGATCGCGGCTCGGCGACCACGGCACGCACGAGAAGGAGATAAGCGATGGCGAGGCCGAGGGCGCCGATGGTGGCGAGACGACACTGCAACGCATTCGGCAAGCCGCCATAGAGGGCGGCGGTGGAGGGAAAACCCAGGGGCAAACTGCGACGAGCCAAGATACAGAGGGCGCGACATGGTAGACGTGGCCATCTGGCTCGAGGTGTTGGCGGCGAGAATCGCCGCGAGCTGCGGCGGGATCATGGGGGCAGCGGAAGAAGCCGAGGACGAGTCGGAGGAGCTCATAACGGCGAGGACCTTGGCGGCGGGCGGCGGCGGCCAAGGGCAGAAGCGGCGGCCGAGGAAGGCGGCGGCTAGGGTTTGCCTAGTCTGATACCATGTTAAACAATGATTTGGTGGAAACCGGCTCAACACATCTGGTGCGTGGCTTTATATATTGGGTACCAAGAGGTACGGTACAGATACATTTTACAGTTGGGTACCACTTGGCAGTGGCAACCCAGGTAATATATTAGAACTATCAGAGGCAAAATCGTCCAAAATTTGTCGGACGGAAAATATGTATGAAAGAACCTACGCAAAGGAAAATTAGTAGACAAACTAGCTAAATGGCCGTATGAGCTACATTCGAGCATTCTATTACATGAGTGGTTGTGAAACTTTATTTGTAACTATAGTTTTCATGAAACTGTCAACACCCGGATTTTTAATCCTAGATGCCTGTCATGCCATACATCGCAATCTCAGGATTACCATCTTTATGTAGACATAACAGAATTGGATACCACAGTACATCATCCATTACAAACCGTACATAAGGTGTTACACGAATAAGGATCTCATCATCCAGTTCTTAATACAACTCAAGAAGCGGAATAACGTAATAATAAAGGTAGCATAGGCGAAGCTCCATCTTCGGGGTCACACGCAATGCCGATGGGAGATGATCCTAGTTGTCGAACCTTCCGGGTCCTTCGCCCTAGTACTCCTCTTCATAGTCTGGCCACGGGAATAGCCAAGGACAAAGCCATGAGTACTCTTTAAGTACTCGCAAACTAATACTAACAAGTGAAGGGGCTTTTTGTAATAGGACACTAAGCTCTAGGGTTGTTTTGCAAAAAGCCAGATTTACTGCTACTAAGTTCAGAAGCAAGAAAGCTGGTTGAAGTTTTATATCACCTAAGTGGGAACTTGAATTTCATATCACCACTGTGGTCAAGTCAAAATCTCAACTCATTTCACAAGTCATTTTAAAACATCTCGACGGGGGAACAGTATGGCCACTCCAACTGTCCATAACCGTGGACCCGGCTATTCGAATAGTTTGACACTCTGTAGATATTGTACACTTTCACCACAACATTCAATACATCCGTCAGGAACAAATCCTGAATTTACCATATTCATTATGCGGATAATCAATCCTAACCTTTCAATTACACGCCCTAGTATAGGCACCTCTCCTGTGAGTTTGGCCTCCCAACCATGACCAACTGTCATCTTGGGTACTGCATAGGTGGACAATCTTCACAAGGTAGCCTCAGCTCAAACCTTGGTCGTGAGGGAACCCATATTAAGGTATATAAGTTTACCAAGCCCTACCCAATTTTCGGCATTGTGGTCAGACGGTAAAATTGGAATGGTATCGCATCCGCATAACCATTAGTTTTATAAAGGGCTAAGGCTCATGCCTTAACATTTTCATCATCCAACTCATCCGGTGTTCGTAAACATATGTCAAAACATCTCAAAGAGAATGACTCATAATTCTAAGGTTTTCATAACCATTTTCCACCAAGTATTCCCATCTAAAGTTGATCAAGTTTTATGCTTAGCACTAGCATCTACAAGTGGGGGTGAGTACTAATGAGGGGTGGTAAACAAGTGTAGTTTAACTAGGTTCAATCTCATGCCTTAGGATGACATCAAGATTATCTAGCTTAGGCCAAATTTAATGCTCTTTATGCAACCTTCAGTTATCTTCCTATAATATACAAGTCACTTAATTAAACTCTAAGAAATAGCTTTGATAAAGAAAAAAGTATAAAACTTGCAACTAAAACTAGGATTGGGTTATCAAGTGGGTATGATCACATGCTTAAGGCATATAGTTGGTATGGTAACAAGCAAGTGTTTGCTTACATAGGTAAAGTATCTTGCAAGTGCTATCTTGATCAATCAACTAGTAGTATTAGGCTTGCCTTGTGCAGAGAAGTGGTTGAAGTTCTCCTCGGCTTCTTCTTCGTAGTATCCTCCTTCTTCCTCGTATCCTTGGTCGGTACTAGCGTCTATGAATAAATACGAGGTACACAATCACCAAACAATACTTAACTACTTTCAATCATCACACAAAAGGGGTTCTATAGATGATCTAGCATCATCACTAACATTCAAGATTAAAGCACTTGCATTATTTATTTATTTTTAGAAAAGTAATTTCTACTCATTGAACAACTACTTAAGATTTAATATTCTCCAAACCAAACATGGGATCATGTTTACACATGTCATCACCACATAGTTCAGTACTTGAGAATGTGATTTAAAGTGGTGTCACAATTTAATAAGGTTTACCCTTTTATTTTAAATAAAATAAAATGACTAGAAATGCCCATGTGGCATTCTTTTATTACTTGAACATTATTTCCGTAAGTAAACCCATATGTTTTTATATATTCTGAAAGGTATGGTTAAATGTGATTTTTGAGAGTTGGAATCAACTCAAAAGCTATTATGGTTGAAATTTGAAAAAAATTTGAATGCAGAAAAGCTTCTGACTTGTTATTTTTACCAACGTTGATCTACAGATCCAAATGATTTGACTCCAACGGGCTTGGATTAAGCATTTCAGTACCTTTCTAAAAAAATTGATTTCATTCAATTTGGTTCACTTAATCGAGCTGGGTTGATTTTTGAAACTAGGTATAGAACTGTGTTTGAATATAAATAGAAAAGGCTAAATTCAAACGAGTGGGCTACGCGGGAAAGGTTATTGGTCCGGCCCGGTGTCACTCCGCAGCGCGGGGAACAACTGACAGGGGGGTTCCACCAGTCAGTGGCTCATAACACGCGAAGCGGTACGGGGCGATCTCGGTCGCACGATCTAAGTCTAATCGAACGGCTACGGCTCATCGTCCACGTCGTGCAACACGGCGAGACGTAACCCTAACGCAGCAGGGGGGTCATGGGAGGCTCACAGGGCTCAGCAGGGTCGCTGGCGGGCAAACGGCGAAGTCGACGACGGCGATCCTCCCGGCACCGCAACCTCCTGGGCGGCCCAATTGATGGCTTCTTCTCTAGCAACAAGCGGCTTCGATGAAATTCGCAATGCACCGCCGCTTTGCTCCGGGAGTGAGGTGGGTGTTCGGGTGAGAGGGGAGGAATGGTGAAGAAATCGAGCGAGGATGCCTCTATTTATAGTAGAGGGGACCGACGGGCTGGCCGAGCTCGCCGTGGTCGACGCAGGGCTATCGGCATGGGTGATGAGGGAGCGATGCTGCTCGGCAAAGCTCAACGGCGTGGTGGCGAGGCGTGGTGTTGATCGGTCGTAACGCTTTGGCGCCCGAGCGTGTTCGACGAAGGTTTTAATGGCGCATATCGCGTGTGGCAAGCGGACGGGCGTGTCTGCGGGGTTGCTGGGGTGGTGGTGATCACGCGTGCACGCGGAAAAGGCGGCGTGCGGTCTGTGGGCGTGTGTCGAGGGTGGCGCACGAGCGCGCTCTCGACATGCTCACAAAGAGGCTTGGCATGGCTTAGGCGTGTGGTCCAGTAGCTGGCATTGCTCGAGGCTAGGACAGGGAGTGGCGGTGGGGTGCTGGCTAGCTCCCAGACAAGGTTGGCGAGGCAAGTGTTGCTCATAGCTTGCTTTCGACCATGGGATGGCAATGGTGTTTTGGCCTGCTCACCATTGATGACAATGGCCAGCTTACTGGTGCTAGAGATTAGTTAAGGTTGCTAGATGATCTACTAAGGCTAGTTGTAACCAGAGAGGGAACAAGTTAGGCCCAAAACACTGCTCAACATAGTGTTTTTGATTTTGTTGATTTGAATGTGCAACCTGTTTGATGAAATGGCCGCATGAACTTAAGTTTTGAATTTTGAAAAGATTTTTGGTGGGTGTGCTAGGCATTTGTTGAGGGTTCTGTGGATTCTTGGGTTTTGAAAATTGAGCTTGTTTGAGTGGTTTTTGAAATAGTGGGATCTTCCCATATGAAATAGATTCAATTTTAAACTGTCATTTAAAATAAGCATTTAAATGTTTTTGGATGATCACAAAGTGGGCCTTGGTACCTTGTTATGAGTACTATCAAGGGGTGCAAAGATCAATACATGTTTCTGTTAAGTTCTGAAATTTAGAGATAGCCAAAGTAGGCATGGGAGTTAAATTGGCCATAGTGACCATTCACTTAATTTGTTTGTTTTGACTTGTTTGTCTTTGGGAAAAGTTTGGGGATTGTTTAGATGATGTTTATTTCACCTAAGAATCATTTTACAAGCAAAGAAACACAGAACCATGGCAATTCAAAAGAATCCAAATTTTAATACACACATATGAATGCCTTCATACTTTTAATTGGAAAAGTTTTTATTAACCCTAATTTTGATGATTAGAGTTTGATGATCCAAGTTTAGTATTTTTGGGATGTTACAAACCTTCCCCCCAACAAAATCTGGTCCCGAGATTTGAAAAAGGATGAAAAGATTACCTAGGATTTGAAGAGATCGGGAAACTCCGTCCTGATGTGATTTTTGCGCTCCCAGGTAGCTTACTCTTCTGTGTGGTTGCTCCACTGAATCATGAGAAACTTGATGCTCCGGGTTCTGGTAGTTCTGAAAGCTTCTTCCAAAATACGGATGGGCACTTCGGGGTAGGTCAGGTCATCGTTGATTTCTATGGTCCGGTGATCGATATTCTTGAACACTTCTATGGAACTTCGAGGCACTTGCGAAGTAATGAGATATGCAACACATTATGCACGACTGACATCTCTTCGGATAGTTCCAATTGATACGACACTTCTCCTCGACGTTCGTAATCTTGAAGGGCCGATATATCCGAGGGCTAACTTTCCTTTCACCGAAACATTGCATTCCCTTCAATGGCGACACTTTGACACAAAATATCCTATGTTGAAGGCGAGGTCTCGACGCCTCTTGTCGGTGTAACTCTTTGTCCGGATCTGCTCTTGAGGTGCTCACTAATCTTGTGAACCTTCTTCGCTTCTCGTAGGATGTCGGGTCCAAAATCGACTCTCTCCTACTTCCGACCAGTTCAAAGGGTGCGACACTTCCTTCCATACATGAATTCAAATGGGGCCATTTGCAAACTAGCTTGATAACTGTTGTTGTATGAAAATTCGCGAACGCGCATGCCTTCCCACTTAGATCCATATTCTAACACACGTGCTCAAAGATATCTTCGAGTATTTGATTTACTCGCCCGCTTGTCCGTCGGTCTGAGGGTGATAAGCGGTGCTGAAATCTAGTCGGGTTCCTAAACCTTCTTGGACTTTCTTCCAGAATCTCGAGGTAAACTGAGTTCCTCGATCCGATACGATGTTCTTAGGGACTCCATGCAAACTAGCGATTCTAGCGATGTATAACTCCGCTAGCTTCAACTCGATATGTGGTCGGACGGGTAAGAAATGGGCGACTTTGGACAATCTGTCCACTATGACCCGTGATAGAGTCATTTCTACTAGAAGTAGGCAATCCGTGATAAAGTCCATTCCAACGAATCCCATTTCCATTCTCAGAATCTGCAATGGTTGCAATAATCCGGGTCTTTGATGTCCCGCTTGACTCTCTCGACATATATCACACTTGGCGATATAGCTTCCGATTTCTCTTCATCTTGTGCCACCAAAATTGTTCCTTCAAATCTTGATACATCTTCGTTCCGGATGGATAGAATAAAGAGTATCATGATCTTCCTTCAAAATATCTTCTTTCAACTCGTAATGGGTACACAAAGGCATCCTTTGTACCATAGAACTCCTTCTTCGCTTCGGTAAATCCGGTACTTTGTTTGTATCGACACGACGCTGATTCCGCCGATACTAGCATTTCTTTCTGCGCCTCTTTGATCTGGCTGATCAAAGTGGGTTGAAGTTCTATGCTAGCCAAAAATCCTTCACTCACTAATTCCATTCGGAAATCTTCCATCTCTTTGTGCAAGCTTGGTTGCTCCTTTAAAATCATGGAGTTCAAGCGGCACGGCAATCTGCTAAGGGCATCCGCTACCACGTTGGCTTTACCGGGGTGATAGTGAATGTCCATATCGTAATCCTTGATTAGCTCAATCCATCTTCTCTGTCTCATATTCAGCTCCTTCTGAGTGAATATATACTTCAGGCTCCTGTGATCCGAATAAATCTCACAACGGTTTCCCATCAGGTAATGCCTCCATGTCTTCAGGGCTAGAACTACGACCGCGAGTTCGAGGTCATGGGTTGGGTAATTTTGCTCATGTTGTTTCAGTTGTCGAGATAGATAATATATAACTTTGCCTTCTTGCATTAGCACACATCCGAGACCGATCTTGGATGCTTCACAATATACGTCATAGGGATTCGTGATATCTGGCATGATTAAGATTGGGGCTGAAATCAATCTCCTCTTGAGTTCTTGAAAACTCGCTTCACATTTGTCTGTCCATTCAACCTTCGTGTCCTTCTTCAGCAATTGGGTCATGGGTCTGGCGATACTCGAGAATCCTTCTACGAACTTGCGGTAATATCCCGCAATACGAGAAATGCACGAACTTGGGTCTGAGTGGTTGGGGCTTGCCAATCTTCGACATCTTTCACTTTTGCGGGGTCAACGGCAATTCCTCCGGCTGATACAATGTGTCCGAGGAATCCTACCTCCTGTAACCAGAATTCACATTTGCTAAACTTGGCATACAACTGATGCTCTCTAAGGGTTCCAAGAATGGTCCTTAGGTGTAGCTCATGTTCTTCTTCTGATTTGGAATAAATCAGAATGTCATCGATGAAAACCACGACAAACTTATCCAGGAAGTCCATAAAAATCTTATTCATGAGATTTATGAAATAATCGGGGGCATTGGTTAATCCAAAGGACATGATAGTATACTCGTATAATCCATATCTGGTGGTAAAGGCAGTCTTTGGAATATCCTGTAACACCCTCAGAATCGGCCCTATGCAAGTTTTAGCGAAACTCGCCAAACCCGCGAAGGTGCCCACCAGGCACTTTCGTGCGGGTGGAAAGCAAAGTAATAACATTACACAACAGTCCTCGATGGGACCCACAGAACAGATATATATACAACAGCGACTCAAAGAGTCAAGAATACAAATATACGGTACAAAGATCCAAATCACCTTGAAAACGATGGGGCGTCCGACTACGGACAAGATGCAAATGGGGCTAAGAGCCCTGAAGAATAACCAATGCCCATAACCGCCGTGCCAAGCCGGAAGGGTAACCTCGCTAACGGCGGCCGATCTCAAAACCTGCTTAAACAAAAGGGTGCCGACAAAGGGCAAAGGAAAAAGGAGCAAGATCGAGGCCAAGACACGGCGAGGCTAGAATTCTTGGTCCTCGCCACATAGGTATGGTGGATCGAGCGGCAGCGCAGATGCAATCGAACCTATAGAGACTCGATACATGGCGGATATCGAGAGGATAAGAATGACCTAACCGGATCCAACCCAAGCTATCACCAAACAAACCCATCCCGCATTTCCTCGAGACCAACGAGGAAGTCAACCGAGGAACTCACACAGCTGGCTTTTACTTAATCTTGTAGTTGTGGCACTTTACTAGTCGTTTAGATATTCGCCCGGTAAAGTAAGCGGGCACTTTTAGTTAACCATTCCATGATAGTTGCAACACTTACTAGTCGACACAATTGGCATGAGATAACCCCAAACCCAGCAGCTTGTTGGTACTTTTATTAGCCATTCCGTTGTAGTGAAGCGATTACTAATCATATCGATACAAGTCAATTTAAAACAAGAAACTTTAGTTATAGTTGTCTATGATCAAGCACTGTGCTCCAAGTCGTCCATAACCGCGACACGGCTTCGAAAGATTTAACCGCAGGTGCACCAAAGTATCCACAGCACTGACCCTTTTGCGCATCGTTAACATACACTCATCCAGGTATGTGCGGGCCTAAGTCACGACGCTCCTGCACCCAAAGCAAGCACGGGGCCACCCCACTAAGTACACCCGAACGAAGTCGGCCGGTCTCCGAGACGGACTTAGGGTTTGCGATAATGGCTGTTTACGACTTCAAACGGGACCGCTGATACCGCGAATCACTCCGCTTACCTAAACAATACAGGTGCTCCTCGCACAAACGTAAAATACATAAGTAGCATGGCATAAGTACAGAATAGTAAGAACACCTCAAACTAGTTGTGGCCCCCAGTACAATACTTTGAAATCAGGTAATTATCAATGGGGGGCCCATATCTCCCCACCTGTGGTTAGCGCCGATCTCTAAGTGTCAAGAACTCGATCCTACGGGACACAAGTGGCGGTCGGAAACCAAATCTTACCTATCACCCACCGATGCCTCGCTTAATTCAATTTTAGTTGTTAAACATGAATTAAAGTGAACAATAAAAACCATGATCATCTCCAACGCCAACATGCGGCAATTCTCCAACAATGGTGGTACTTGACGCCACACAAAACACCGGAGCAAGTTTACGACACGCTGGTCCAACTATCTACCAAACAATGTAATAGGATGTGTCCAAGGCTATATATGGCTGCAAGGGATATCACGGGAACGAGAACTAGAGCATCGCAACACAGATAGCAAAGATCAACAGGAGGGAAGTAAATACTAGCAAAAATAAGATAGGTAGAAAGAGGGAGATGCTCGCCTGAAAACATTGTCGAAGGGTTCATCCGAAGATCGGGGCGAAGCTCACATCAACTCAACGGCCTTATCCGCGAAGAGGCAAATCACTAGAAGAAACACCGGATGCAATATTTAATACAACGGCAGAAGATTGGCATGATGCATGTATGATGTATGGCATGGCAAAGGTGCGGTGCAATTAGGTCAGATTAGGCGGAACCGGGGTCCCGACAATTAATTAGGTGGTTCATGTTATTTAGAAGCCCCGCAATTTTAAATGTTGTTTTAACATGGCAAAAGATAGCACCGGTTCGCTACACAAGATTTAAATGAGGCCAATATGAGACTAGATTTGCCCGCATATGGGCCCCATATTTAATTTTTAGGTGAATCGGCATAATGCCCCCAAACCGATGATATGCAAGAGAGAATGACAATTCAATATGTAATCAAGTTGTTATTATGTTATAAAATAGGGTCCGAGGAAAAGGGGTCACACATCAGAGGGGGCTCGACGATCTTGGTTCCGGGGTTCGGGGTCGGTCTCAGGGTTCGACGGATCTGGGGTTCGGGGTTCGGCGGAAGCGTTCTCGGATTCCGGGGTAGTGGATCTTGTCGCATCCGCGGCCTTCGGGTACGGGATCGTCTCCGGGTTCGGGTCTCGCGCTCCATGAAGGAGTACTTGGCCCGGGCGTCGGCATCGTACCCCGTTGCCGCCGTTTTATCGCTATGACGCTTGTCGGGTCCGCGCCATCGAGGCGGTCTTGGCGAGGGAAGAAGTACTTGTCGCTGGTGGCCTTCGGGTCCGCGGGAGAGCTTGACGTTCACGTCTTTGGCCCGCGTGGCAGATCTGGCGCCCGATGGCACGGTTCCCTACCGGATGGCGATGAAGATCTTGTTTCCATGTGGTAGCGCTTACGTGTCGCTGGTTTCTTATCGGCGCCTTCCAAAGGTACCCCAAACGCCGGAGATCTTGTCGGGACTCCTGACAACCATGCACAACCTAAGGCACAGGGAAGCCTCACGCGGCAAACCACACGGCGCCACGGGCAGGCAGGGCCCACAGGATGACGGTGGCGGGCCAGGCGAGGTGGGGCCGGTTACTGGGCGAGCTTGGCGGACGCTGAGGAGGAGGACGCGTCTGGGCGGGTCGCGGGCGCGGCTGGGCGGGAGGTCCGCCGCGAGCCGAGGGGCGCGGGACGGGCGGCTACGATGGCGGAGGCTCGCGGCGATCGCTTATGAGGCGCCGGGCGGACGGCGGG
The DNA here is from genome assembly GCA_030063025.1 of Avena longiglumis. Classification (NCBI taxonomy): domain Eukaryota; kingdom Viridiplantae; phylum Streptophyta; class Magnoliopsida; order Poales; family Poaceae; genus Avena; species Avena longiglumis. The sequence continues at coordinate 465,544,613 of CP125978.1, forward strand.
CGCTACCGACGAGGCGGACGCTGGAGGACGGGGCCGGCGGCGGAGGTTGGTGCTCGAGGGCGCGGCGGCGAGCTCAGAGCACGCCAGACGCTGCGGCGGGTTCGGTCGCCCGCCGCCGGGCAGGGCGAGACGGAGGGGAGGAGAGAGCAAAGGGACGGCGACGGCGGTCGAGGGCGAGGGCGACGGCTGCGGAGGTCGCAGGGCGGGCGGGCAAGGCCGAGACGAAGCCTGGGCGCAGAAAAGTGAGCTTGAGGAGGAGGCGGTCGCGCGGGGTGGACCGGGCGAGCGCTGGCTCTGGGCGGGGACGGCTCGGTTACAGACGAGCGCTGGGCGGCGCCGAGCTCGCCAGGGAGGCGGGCGAGAGCACGGCGGGCGCTGGGCGGAGAGCGGCAAGGCAAGCGGTGCCGAGGCGAGCACGGCGGTGGCAGCAAGGCGAGGAGATGCTTGGCGACGCGACAGTGAGGCGGGGTTGCGGCGGTGCGGGAGATGAGGGAAGAGAGAGGAAGGTGAGAGCGGGGCCAGGGGACAGGGTGGGTCCCGCGGCAGGGGGGAGAGGCTGCCGCGGTGGGGCCCGGGGGCGTGGACTGGGTCCCAGCGGTCAGGGGCTGGGCGGTTGGGGGCGTGTGTGGGTGTGCTGGGGGGGGTGGGGCTGGTTGGGAGGGTGTGAGGGAGAGGGTTGGGCCATGTGGCAGGTTCTGAGTGGTGGGAGGGGTGAGGGAAGGTGAGGTGGCGCGAGGGGAGTGGCCAGGGTGATGTGGCCAAGGGGGTGGGGGTAGACTAGTTGGTGGGCTTAGGATTTAGAAGGGCAGGTGAATGGTGGGCCGATTTTAAACCGGGGTGGTCGGTCGGACGGCCCTCGACCGCCCCTCGCTAAAACAATTGAACTTTTATTTGTTTTAAACGGGCCATATGCAAACCGATAGCGGCCAAAACAAAATATTCCGGGGACCCGGTTTTGATGTTTGAATAGAGAGGGGCGTTTAGAAAACAACACGGCTTTGCAAACATAGTTTTATGCAAACAATGCATGAAGATGACGATGCAATGCACAAATTCAACGCGATTTTCTAGTAGTGGTTATGGGATGCCACATATCCTCTCGCACGAATCTTGAGTTGATGATAGCATGTTCTAAGATCAATCTTAGAAAACACTTTGGCACCGGTCAACGGATCAAACACATCTTCTATCTTGGGCAATGGGTACTTGTTCTTGATAGTGACATCACCAACTTCCGATAATCCATACACAAACGGTTACCTCCATACTTCTTATCCACAAATAAGACAGTGATCTCCATGGTGACTCACTTGGTTGAATCAATCCAATTTCCAAAGATGGCATCCAGGCTTCTTCTTCGCCTCGCTAGTTCAGGGTTCATACGATATGGTCTCCGGGCTATGGGTTCGCTTCGGGATTAGTTCAATGATAAACTCGATATCCCGATATGGGGCATACTGGCAAAACATCAAAATACATCGGGTATTCACACTATCCGGACTTGGTCAATGGTAGGTTGGGCTATACTCTTGTAACTTGAATTGACGAGGTAAGGTTTCAGATACATGCTCGACTGATATTCCGGCTGTACTGGTCATGGTTATGGCTTTCTTGGCACAATCAATTAATCCTTTATGTTTGGACATCCAATCCATTCCTAGTACTACTTCTAAACCTTTAGTTCCGAGTACTATCAGATTAGCATAAAATTCTATACCATGGATTCGGATAGGGACGGCTTTGCAAATTTGCCTAGCTTTGGTGGTTGAACCGGGGATTTGAACAATCATAACATGCTTCAGTTTGGTTGGTTGAATCTTACTAGTGCATGCAAATTCTTTGGTGACAAATGAGTGTGATGCACCAAAATCAAACAACACTCTTGCAAGTACTGAATTAACAGAAAACATACCCAGCACGACGTCTGGCGCTTCCTGGGCTTCTTCAGCATGCATGAGAAAAAGACGGCCGTTGCGGTTGAGTGAATTACCTGGGGCAAACCTTCTTCCGGGCTAAACACGACGCTGTTGCTGAGCTGGGGCATTGGCATTCTTCTTGGGGCACTCGTTGGAGTAGTGACCCTTATTTCTACAGTCATAACAAGTCACTTGCGACTTGTCCTTTGCTGCAACAGGCACAACATTGCTTCCAGTCCTCGGGGCAGTGTTGGTGTTGGAGGCAACATTGTTGTTGTTGAACTTGGGTGATGCACGGTTGAAATTGTTAGAGTTGCCGGGGTTGTTGTGATTTCCTCCGGGCCTTGGGTTTCTACGGTTGGAATAGGTCGAACGGTTCATCGGGATTCTGTTGGTTCTCGGGGCAAATCCTGGAGATGGGTTAGGGCGATACTTTGGGGTCTGATGGGTTCTCGGTCGATGCATCATGCGACGCTATGTTCTCATTGGCTTGGTTGATCTTTCCTTCCATCCGGATGGCAAAGTCGACAAGGGCTTCAATATCGAAAAGGATATTGACTAACACCGTCGCATCTCATCATGTAACATTCAAGAATCTCTTTCTTCTTGGCTTCAAGGTCGATCTCATCCGGGTCATACCTAGCTAATGACAAGAATTTGTCACGGTATTCCACTACGGTCATCCTTCCTTGCTTCAGCTCGAACTCATCTCTCATTCTCTTGATCAAACCGTGGCACATGGGTTCTCTTGAACTTGACCTTGAATTCCTCCTGTGTCATCATCATCCCTCCTATTATTGTACGAACACTGCTCCACCATGTTCTTGCATCTCCGCCAGATAGTGGGTGGAGAACAGAACTTTCTCGTTGGCTTCCACTCCGGCGACTTCTAGGTTGTTTTCCATGGTTTGCAACCAATCATCTGCGTCTAAGGGCTCTTCTGACTTGGTGAAAACAGGTGGGTTGGTATTCTGGAAATTCTTGAGCTTAGATCCATGGTTGTCTTGATTTTCTTTGCCTTGATTGTTGTGGGCTAGCTGGGCTATCTGCTGAAGGGTGGCTAGGTTGGCTTGACGTTTAGCTCTTTTAGCTTCGCGGTCAGAAACCAACATTTGCAGGATCTGCAACATCGGGTTCGGGGATGAACCAATTCCTCCGCGTGGCATCTGAAGATTGAGATATATCATGAGAAAAGAGGGAAATTTCTAAGGTTCAGGGACTTTGGAAAGTTTTTAAAGTTTGACTCACATTTTCTAGCAACTTGCTTTTCATTCATTCATAGCACATGATACAAACACACACCACAAAACAAGAAAAACGGATGGTTTTAAGAACCATTCTGGAAACTACGATATAGTGGGACCGAATACAACTCACTACGCTTAGTGCTCAGTGCTACTACTCCTCGGAGTCGGTGTAGTCATCATCCTCGCCGTCATCAATGAAGGCGAAATCATCCTCATCGGTGAAGAATTCCATAGCTCGATCCTCCGTAAAATCATCGTCATCGCTGAGATAGAGTAGGGTCGCCACGAAGATCCTCTCCGCATTCTCCTTTCCTCCAAATGCATGTCTCTCTCATGGATGGTCTCCTCTAAATCCGAGATACGGTGGCGAAGACAGTAATGATGCGCTCCTTCTTGTCGAGTCTGCGAAGAGACTTGCGATCCTTTGCTAGCATGGCGATGGTCTGATCCTTCGTCTTGATGATGGCGGATTTGTGGTTGGAGTAGTCACGGCAATTGTCCAATTCCTTCTGACGATCGTACATCATGAAGCTAAGGTGGTCCAACTGAGTCTTCAGCTCGTGGTGGTATGGGGCTTCCAGTGGTTGTCCCATAGCATCACGCCTTGGACAAAACTCAAAGCGGTACCCTTGATCGGTTGATACCGCCCACGACGGGCAAGAGCTTCATGCATGGCCTCGCAAGTCCATCGAGCCGCTTGTTTTCTTAAGGTGAATCAATTACCTTGGCGGGGAGGTTCAATCTTTCCTGAGACTTGCAACAATTAGCCATCGCAGATCTTCTCCTCCTTGATCATTGAGCCGAGCTCAAGAACTCGGTGTGGACGCCCGAAGTTCTGAAAGCTGGTCCAAATCCCGCTCAAAGATAAGGTCTCCTCCATTCCCCAACTGATAAAACTTGTTGTACTTCACGTCCATCTAAAAGAATATAGGATGAGTAAGTTAGTAGAGTCATCAAGTGTGTAAATTTTTATGTATTTTGCAAGAGTTTTTGAGGAACATGAGTTTTCACTAAAGAATCAAAGTGATAAGAATGGGAATAAGTTTTTGTAAATATTTGTTTCCTTTGGTTTTGAAACTAAGTTTTTGATTCAAACGTCCAGTCTCACTAGGATCTCCTATGGTCAGGATGGCTCTGATACCAACTTGTCAACACCCGGATTTTTAATCCTAGATGCCTGTTATGCCATACATCGCAATCCTGTGATTACCATTTTTATGAGACATAACAATTGGATACCACAAGACATCATCCATTACAAACCATACATAAGGACTTACACGAATAAGGATCTCATGATCCAGTTCTTAATACAACTCAAACAGCGGAATAACATAATAATAAAGGTAGCGTAGACGAAGCTCCATCTTCGGGGTCATGCAATCGACGATGGGAGATGATCCTAGTTGTCGAACCTTCCGGGTCCTTCGTCCGGTACTCCTCTTCATAGTCCGCCACGGAATAGCCAGGACAAAGCCATGAGTACTCTTTAAGTACTGCAAACTAATACTAACAAGTGAAGGGGTTTTGTAGTAGGACACTAAGCTCTAGGGTTGTTTTGCAAAAGCCGATTTACCTCTACTAAGTTTAGAAGCAAGAAAGTTGGTTGAAGTTTTATATCACCTAAGTGGGAACTTGAATTTCATATCACCACTGTTGTGGTCAAGTCAAAATCTCAACTCATTTCACAAGTCATTTTGAAAACATCCGAGGGAACAAGATGGCCCTCCAACTGTCCATAATCATGACGCTGCTATTCAATAGTTTGACACTCAGAGATTGTACACTTTCACCACAACATTCGATACATCCATCAGGAACAAATCCTGAATTCACCATACATAGTATGCGGATAATCAATCCTAACCTTTCAATTACACGCCCTAGTATAGGCACCTCTCCTGTGAGTTTAGCCTCCCAACCATGACCAACTGTCATCTTGGGTACTGCACAGGTGGACAATCTTCATAAGGTATCTTCAACTCAAACCTTGGCCATGAGGGAACCCATACTAAGGTATATAAGTTTCCAGTCAAGCCCTACCCAATTTTCGGGTATTGTGGTTGTACGGTAAAATTGGAATTGTATCGCATCCAGACAATCATCAGTTTTATAAAGGGGCTAAGGCTCATGCCTTAACATTTTCATCATCCAACTCATCTGGTGTTCGGAAACATATGTCAAAACATCTCAGTAGAATAACTCATCATTCTAAGGTTCTCATAACCATTTTTCACCAAGTATTCCTATCTAAAGTTGATCAAGTTTTATGCTTAGCACTAGAATCTACAAGTGGGGTGTGAGTACTAATGAGGGGTGGTAAACAAGTGTAGTTTAACTAGGTTCAATCTCATGCCTTAGGATGACATCAAGATTATCTAGCTTAGGCCAAATTTAATGCTCTTTATGCAACCTTCAATTATCTTCCTAGAATCTACAAGTCACTTAATTAAACTCTAAGAAAGAGCTTTGATAAATAAATAAAGTATAAAGCTTGCAAGTAAAACTAGGATTGGGTTATCAAGTGGGTATGATCTCCGTCACCACCAGCCTCCGCACATCCGCACCAAAGGCCCCGTATGGAACCGCCATCTCCTCGCCGTCATGATCCCCGGTATGTCCATCATCAGCAAGCGAAGGTGCACTACCCTAGTCGGCGGCGCATAATCCCAGCCCATGGAGGAGGAGGTCGGGTCCGAGAGATTGAGAAGGAGGGAGGCGCCGGGAGGTCGCGGGAGAAGGGCGGCGCAGGCGAACACGCACGATGGGGAATCACCGAGGAAGTGAGGAGAGAGAGCGGCGGTGGTTTTCTTTCCCAATCGAGTTCAGTTTGTTGTTCGATTTCATGGCGTCAGCGGTTGGAGTTCTTTTCCATCTGAACTGCCCAATCGCTATTTTTTCCAAAACGGGGCGGACGAAACGACGGACGACGTACGAAGACAAAGAAAACGAAAACCACCGTAACAAAAAGAGCTAATAACATCTATAGTCCCAGAACTTGCTCAACACGTGCAAATTAGTCCTACAAGTTACAAAGCGTAATCATGCGGTACATAAACTTGTCCTTCGTGAGCAAACTAGTCCAAATTTATTCAAGAGGTGACACGTGGCATTGTAATTTTCGCACAAACACCCTTATATATTTTTCTCTCTGGCTGACAAAACCCTGGTGCTGTCTCACGGGTTGGTCCCACCAGTCAGTCAGCGAAGGAATAACAAAAAGAGCTAATAACATCTATAGTCCCACAAATTGCTCAACACATGCAAATTAGTCCTACAAGTTACAAAGGGTAATCCTGCGGTTCATAAACTTGTCCTTCATAAGCAAACTAGTCCAAAGTTATTCAATAGGTGACACGTTTCGTTGTAATTTTCGCACAAACACCCCTATATATTTTTGTCTCACGGGTTGGTCCCACCGGTCAGTCAGCGAAGGAATAACTAAAACTAAATGAGAAGAAGTGGATTTGAACTCACCACCTACTGTACACAATAGGACGCTACAATTATGTATGGAACATTTGTTGGTTAAATTTAGTTCGTTACTTTATTATACAATATACTTACACCTGTACGTAGTTAGCAAATACCTCCCCAGTCCAGTTCTCTTGTCCAGCAGGTGAAGGATTTATGCAGTAGGCAATTATTCCAAAAGACCGATTTGATAGAAAGAGGATAGACGGTATATTTATATTCAACACTCCCCTCACATCTAGGCTATTTTAGTTTTTAGCGTGGGATAGGAGTAGGCCACAGAATCATTTTTTTTCTTTTTTAATTCTACGTGAACAGTGTCTTGAACTCAAGACTTCTTGGCTCTGATACCATGCAGAATTTATGCACTAGCCAATTATTCTAAAAGACCGATCTAATGGAAAGAGGATAGGCAGTATATTTATATTCAACATCAGGGACACGGAGGCTGGCATCCGACGAGCTCCTGGTCATCCTCATCGCCGTCTCCGACATGTGTCCAACCAATAAGACGCCGTTGCCGACACTGCTCCGCCTCGGCCTCGCTGCGTCACTGGTGCCGCTTGTGCCCAAGCTCGTCGATGGCACTGCTGCTCGAGGCTTCGACTACCTCGGCCTAGCGGACACGCACGCCATGTAAGAGGCCGCCGCGGACTTTGCCGGCTTTTTGAACCCCGTCGTGTACATTGTTTAGCACATCGTGACAGACCTCGCTGCGAAGACCGTCGCCCACGTTGTCACGCATCTCGTGGAGGGCGGGAACATAAACGGCGTGTGCAGCTCGAAGACAGCGACACATTCTATCGTATGCATCTCGGCAGCGCTCGATTTTTCCGTGACCATAGAAGCTGGCCGATGTAATGGTCCCAAAACTTCGAGCGCGTCGTGTCGGTGGTTCCGCCGTGGTGTGCTGCTTGACCGTGCTTCTTGGCAGGCTGCAGCGTAACCTATGTTTTTATGGCAATGCAGAGAAGAAGAGGCATCATCCAGCAAACTCTAGTGATAGGATAACGAGTTCGGACCGACGCGCTGGAGTCGCTGGAAGCCTGGAACACGGCGAGCTCGTTGTTGCCACAACCTTGCTTTTCCTGCAAGGCCCCTTGAAAAAAAGTACAAAGAAAGTGCGGCCTAGCTTAACACATTGATCTACGAAGGTTGTAGTGGTGTTGGCGTGGTACTAAGAGCACTATGTTTTGTGTTCGAACTCCCACATCTTTTAATTCTTTCTTTGCTGACTGATATGTGGGACCCACTCGTGAGGCAAAACAAGGTTACTTGTGTAGGAGAAAAATATACAGTGGTGTTAATGCAAAAATTATAACCCCGTGGATTGGACTAGTTTGCTCACTCATGACAAGTTTATGTACTACGAGATCACACTTTGCAACTTATAGGACTAATTTGCATGTGGCCAGCAAGTTGTGGGACCAAGGATGTTATTAGCTCTAACAAAAAATATATAGTAGAGATATACATCTATTTTTGCTTCGGGAACAAAACGTGGTAACTCGCATCTATATATTGGCCCTGCTCAAAACCATTTGGGCTTCGTTTTGTCCGGCTATATGGCAAGTTTGGGTTATGACTAAAGTATGCCGTACCAATACATTTTGGTCATGACCAAAAATTGCCTCTTGTTTAGATGGTCGCCAGCAGTTTGGCATGTCATGCTCCTAGTTCATTTTGTTTAGCCAGTGTTGCCAACTTGTGGGCTACGACAATCTTGTGCAGAAAAAACTGGAGTGTGTCGCTCGTCTACTTGTTTTCCAATTATTATTGTGGATGGCATCATCAGTGACTCACGAGATCAAAAACTAACCTCACATCGGAATATAGTAATCTGAATCAAACCCCTCAAACGTAGCGTCAGTGTATGCATGATTAGCCAAAACGAATCATGCAGTTCGCGTGACGCAGCTGGGCTACTGGCTAGTTTGTTGGCGCCCGAGATGACAAGTGTATATAGTATTTCCGTTTTCTGTCATATCATCTGACGACACGGGTGACGAGCTGGCGCAAGCAACTGGTGCAAAATACGCATTCTCTGTGGAAGATTGCAGAGCTTCTGCATTATCCCCAGAGATTTATGATCAGTAGTTGCTCAATCACTCCTTTTTCTTTCAAAAGATCAAGTAAGCACACTCTATCTGATTTTCTGGGAAACAAGTGCATGTGCCTATGTGCAGTGTACTGTACTCCACATGCATCTTGAAGTAAACAAAATCTAAAAAATGTCTGAAACCAAGAACTTTGATTCTTTCTTTCCACGTTAATTTATCACCCGTCCTCCCCAGATTCAGAAATTAGTTAAGCATTGGGGGTAACATGCTAGCGAGTTAAAGAACACAGAACGTACGTTGTACATACAGATCAAGGAGAGGTAGAGGAAGAAGAAGCTATGCGCACCAGATCGATGGAAGAAATGCATTCGATCAAGAAGCAAGAATATGCCAATTCCTCGCGTCCATGCAGTCAAATTAAACACGACCGATCGAGAATATAGTCATACATAAGCACGTAAGGGTACGGGCCAATCGATCTCCTGCCAGCCGCTCCTTGTCGTCGCACCGCCGGGCCGGGCATGGCAGGGCCAGGACGGTCAGTCGTAGCGGCGGGCGACGCTGACGACGGGCGCGAAGGCGTTGCCGAAGGAGCAGTCGGAGCCGGCCTGGGCGCGCAGCGTGCTGATGGACGCGGCCCCCTCCAGGAGCTCCTCGAGCGCCCTGGCGTAGAAGGCGCGCAGCCGGCGCAGCGCCCGCCGGTACACGGTGGCCACCCACCGCATGCGCAGCCTCCGGACCGCGCCGAAGATGCTCCTCCGCGCGCCGCCGAGCCGCGCCACGGCCATCTTCCTCCGCTTCTCCTTCTTGTTCCGCCCCGCCGTCGTCGCCGGAAGCAGCGGCGCGCCCGCCGCCAGGGCCGGCCGCCGCGGCATCCGGAACAGCACGGCGCCACCTCGCCGCGGCGCGCCGCCCGCCGTGCGCCGCAGGTCTCCTCCCATCGGGCCTAGCTAGTAGCTCTCCGGTTGCTTTGCTCGCTTGAACCGATCGAGAAGGACTAGTGAAAAGCGAGCTGCTGCGGCTCTGCTTCTAAAATGGCGAAATGGGATGTGGATGCTAAGGCCGTGATGATACTAATTAAGTACACCAGAGCTAGTTTTATATGGTGATGATAATGCTAGCTAACCTCTGGTGAAGCTCATTGTTTATGTAAGCATATAGGTGATCTTGGGAAGGGTGATGGGGTCAGAAAGATGTTGACGTGCTGCACACACATGCAGCACCTGCATCCATCATACTACTAGCTGCCAACGTGCTTAATTAAGCCTGTGGTTGGAACTACACGTACGCGATTAGTTAGTTAGGGCATCTCCAAGACTCCAACTGCTCCCACTCATATCTCGTCCGCAGATTTTGATATAGGAGTACTACTAATTATTACTTGAAGATCAAGCACGTATAATCTGCAGTTAGAGAGCATATATATTGGGGATTGTATGTGTATCATCGGCAACAAATCATGCAGACCGCGTACACAACTTGAAGATACAGTCAGAGAACATAAACGGGGTTGAGTCAAACGCCTATAGCTGTATAGCATAGGAAGATTTTTTTTCAGGTAAAAGGGTTTTAAAGGAGCCTTGATTTATAAATTAATAAAGCCTCAAACTGCCACAGGTAAGAGCATAGACATGCAGTCGATATTGGCAACCGATTAAGCACATGAGAGAAAAACAGCTGCCTAAACACTACGGGAATAATCAAATAGGCCAACTGCCTTTTTATACACCGACCGTAAAATGTTGGGGCCGTCGACGTAGCTTGACGGGTCGTCGGTCCAGTTTTATCGCCGGTGTGGAATAAATAGGCCGACAACCGCCGTTAGCGTAAATAGGACTGTCGGCGTAGCCTATTAGGCTAACGGCAGAGGCGTAGCTATTTTTCTTTTTTTGCCAAATTAATCTTAGAAAGATTATAACAAAATCATTTAAATTCAGAAAAATACATATACTATATCAAAATTTGCATAAAAATAATATCTATCTATATAAACTCAAATATTATATATATTTATTAAAAAACATAAAAATACAAATACTTTCATATAATATATTTTTCATTTTCCGAGTGCAAAAAACAGGGTGTTTTGTGAAGCAACCACCAAAAGAAAGTTTCAAAATGATAATACCACATTTTTAAAAAATACAAGACAATATTTGTTGGAGATATGCCCTAGAGGCAATAATAAATGTAGTTATTATTATATCTTTGTGTTTATGATCAATGTTTACATTCGGGCTATAATAGTATTAACAAGGAAACATTAATACTTGTGTGATTTGTAAACTAAAATAGAGTCCCTAGTAAAACCTCTTTATAACACTAGCTTGTTGGTTAATAAATGATTGTGGTTTCCCTATCATGAACATTGAGATGTTATTAACAACAAGATCATATCGTTTGGAGAATGATATGGTGGACATACTCCTATAGATAAGCGTAGCATAAAGATCAAGTCATTTTAATAGTTCAATTGCTATATGCTTTCTGATACATAGTAACCTAATTCCTTCGACCATGAGATCATGCATATCAACTTCACCGGAAGGATGCTTTGATGACATCAAACACCACACCGTAACTGGGTGGCTATAAAGGTGACATTGAGTGTTCGGAAAATATTGGTTGAGACACATGGATCAAGAGTGGGATTTGTCCATCCATATGACGGATAGATATACTCTGGGCCCTCTCGGTGAAATATCATTCAATTAGCTTGCAATCATGTGACTGGCTCACAAGGGATCACATATCACGGGAACGAGAAAAGAGTACTTATCAGTAACGAGGTTGAACTAGGTATGCAGAGATACCGACGATCATAACCTTGGATAAGTAAACTATCGTGAGACAAAGAGAAATTGGTATCATATGTAAGTGGTTTATTCGATCGCAAAGTAATCGTAGAAATATGTGGGAGCTATATGAATTTCCAGATTCCTCTATTGGTTATTCTTCGAAGAAGTGTCTCGATCATGTCCGCATAATTCACGAACCGTAGGGAGACACACTTAAGGATTCGACGTTGTTTGAGTAGTTATGGAATGATGAGTAAGAGACCGAATGTTGTTCGGAGTCTCAGATGGGATCCGGGATATCACGAGGAGATCCAGAATGGTCCGGAGAATAAGATTGATATAAGGAAAGTCCTGTTTCGGGGTTGGAGAATGGTTCTGGTGTTTTTGTCGGGAATGTTCTAGAAGGTTCCGGAATATCCGGCACTCCGGAGGGGAAGGGTACATGAATGTGTCATAACAAGTTGGAATGATTACATCATGTACTAGGCGTCATAGCTGAACAAAATAAAGGGTTTAATCAAATCCTAGTTTGAAAAGTCAAACGCCAATTTGAAAAGTCAAACGGCTATTTTGTGAGGTGGAGGGGAAGTAGGAAACCTACTTGGGGAGGAGTTCCCTCCCTCCACCGCCGGCCCACTTGGAGACCGAGTTGGGAAGGGACTCCCCTCCCCTGGCGCGCCCCCTCCACCTATATAGGAGGGGCAGGGCTGCCCCTCCAAGCACACAACACCTCCACCCAAAACCCTATCTCCTAGTCGTCGGCGCCGCCACCTAGGCAAACCCTAGCCGCCGGCCTTGCTCCTCCTTGGTGTGTATGAACCCTAGATCGCCGAGGCTCTCTCTCATAGTCCACCATACTCGCTCCGGCTTAAGCCTGCATGAGATCTCCCTCTAATTCCTGCACGCTTTGTCTTTGAATTGCGAGAGAAATCTTTGCAACCTTCGCTTCTTTGGAACAAGGAGAGGAAGGTCTTCGCCGAAAATCGACGTGACCGATCAGGAAGCGCTGCCGAACGCATAACGCGGAAGGATCGTCTACGCGATCTTGAGATCGGAAAGAGTACGACTACATCACCCACGAGAATCCGCTCTCGTTAAACACTTTGGAATCTTCGAGGGTAAGTTATTCCATCGACTCGTTGCTACAATCTAGTAGATAGATCTTGGCTTGTTTGTTTGTATGCGGTAGAATTTTTTTGTTTTCCATGCTACGAAACCCTACAATATCGAATGGAAAATTTTCCAACCTAGGAATCTCAAACCTTTTCGTTCACCTCTCGTGAAAAAGACAAATTCCTGCCGAATCGGTAGGAAATGAGTTAGATTTGAACTACATGTACGTGATATGATGCTTATGATTTTTTGCAAAAATTATTTTTAGGTTCACAATATGATATTTCATCAGATATATAATGCAAGTTTAGTGAGGCTCAAACCCGAGCTAAGAATCTTCATGGCCCTCGATTTAGAAATTTTGACGATAGTTTGAAATGGGCATAAAAATAAAAAACTATCGAAACAATGAAAAACCTTCGCGTGGTGTCATATTATATGTCATAGTCATAGTTGCATGGAAAAATACCAGACTTGGTATATTCATTGAGTCTCAAAAAACCTTCACAAAATGACCTATCTCAATCGAGGTTTTCTGGATTTCAGGTCAAATGACCAATGTTATTGCTAGAATCGCGATATAGTTTGCGATAATGTGTCCATATTATGTACTCATGTGTATCATGGGATGGTGAACAATGTTGCAGGAGGAAGTTTTCCTTTTCGTCGCACCGAAAAGCCATTTTTTATTTTTTGAGTGCAAAAAACGGGGTGTTTTTGTGAAGCAACCACCAAATGAAAGTTTCAAAATGATAATACCACATTTAAAAAAATACTAGACCATACTGAATGGACAATTTCCCAACTTGGATTTCTCAAACTGTTCCGTACACTCCTCGTGAAAAAGACAAATTACTGTCGAATCGATAGGAAATGAGTTAGATTTGAGCTACAGGTACATGATATGATGCTCATGATTTTTTGCAAAAATCATTTTTAGGTTCACAATATGATATTTCATCAGAGATCTAATGCAAGTTTAGTGAGGCTCAACCCCGAGCTAAGAATCTTCATGCCCCTCGATTTAGAAAGTTTGACGATAGTTTGAAATGGGCATAAAAAAATAAAAAAACAATCGAAACTATGCAAAATCTTTGTGTGGTGTCATATTATATGACATAGTTGCATGCAAAAATACCAGACTTGGTATATTCATTGAGTCTCAAAAAACCTTCACAAAATGACCTATCTCAATCGAGGTTTTCTGGATTTCAGATCAAATGACCAATGTTATTGCTAGAATCGCGGTATAGTTTGCGATAATGTGTCCATATTATGTACTCATGTGTATCATGGGATGGTGAACAATGTTGCAGGCGGAAGTTTTCCTTTTCGTCGCACGGAAAAGCCATTTTTCATTTTCCGAGTGCAAAAAACAAGGTGATTTTGTGAAGCAACCACCAAATAAATGTTTCAAAATGATAATACCAAATTTAAAAAAAATACTAGACCATACTGAATAGACAATTTCCCAACCTGGGTATCTCAAACCATTCCGTACACCCCTCGTGAAAAAAGACAAATTACTGCCGAATCGGTAGGAAATGAGTTAGATTTGAACTACAGGTACATGATATGATGCTCATGATTTTTTGCAAAAATCATTTTTAGATTCACAATATGATATTTCATCAGATATCTAATGCAAGTTTAGTGAGGCTCAAACCCGATCTAAGAATCTTCATGCCCCTCGATTTAGAAAGTTTAACGATAGTTTAAAATGGACATAAAAAATCAAAATGATCGAAACAATGCAAAACCTTCGCCTGTTGTCATATTATATGACATAGTTGCATGAAAAAATACCAGACTTGGTATTACTTAATTACTTAAGCGTGAGCTGCAGGAAGCTCTCTCAAATACCAGACTTGGTATGACGCGTCTTGTCGATTTACGTCGTTGCTCGTGGGCCTCGTCGCTGGGAGCGGCGAGTGGGTTCTAGATGTGTCGTTGCTGCGTTGTTCCTTGATGGTAGACAGTGTGACACGCGTTCCTTCTTTTCTTTCCACGTACCCCATTGTCCACCGCCTAATTCCCGCTTTGACCGAATACGAGACAAATTCGAGCGCCTCTCCCTGCTTTGTGCTCCTCCTCCACTCCCCATCGACATCCATGCCTCTCCACCGGCTTCCGTTCCAGGATCCTCCAACAGTCTGGCGTCTCCAATCCTCCCAGTGATCCCTGTTGTTCCTCCGCCCCTGGTTGTCGGCGGCGACACGGTCTTCCCGGTCGATATTCTGCCATCTCCGGTTGCCCAGCCTCGAGTCACAAGGATAGGCCATGGAGGATGCGGTCATTCCTGGATCCCCCCATAGTCCCACGACTCCCCTCCTCTCCGGGACGCCCCGCTGCTCCTCCGCTCCCAGCCGTTGGAGTCGACGTGCCCCTCCGAACGATCTGCTCCCATCTACAACTGCCCCACCTTGAGGATATGGTGTTCAGGTAGATGGCGTGGATGCCATGGCAAGCGTACTCTAGCCCATGCCCTATCCCTGCACCTCCATGCTCCAGTCCAAGCCTATTCATCTCCCTGTGTTTTCCCCTTGATTATTACTGGAGTCGTTGCCTCTCCATATCAGTTATGGGTCTGTTTTTTCAGGTTACGTGAGTGACGACTGAGCAACTGCAGAAATGGTGTACTCGAAGGATGGTTGTAAACTGGCCTATGCTAATTCAATGATGATGGATTTCTCTACATTACGGACGTCTGAAAAAATTGATAAAGTACTCTACAAAGGATGCCATAGGTCGGCTTTATTGTTCTATACTGTCAGGCAATGTTCTACAATGATTGCCTAAAACTATTCATACTCTTCCTTTGGTAATTTTCCTGTACTGTCTCCATTTAGTTATTTCTCCTACCGTATATAACACTTTATTTTCCAGTATGATTGTATAATCATTTTATCCAGCCCTATTTACAACTTGTAAGGTACACATTTCTTGAAGAATTGTTTTTCCTTTCTTGCAAATCATTTGGTTATGACTATTTTTAAAATAATTTCCACGGTACAAATAATGTTTGAATCTTTGCTTATTTCAGTACATCGATTGGGATATAGATATTATCAGAAAATGGTCATCATAAATATTATTTTAGCAGCATTTCTTATATTCTGACTACATGTTATTTCCATATCCCAATGACCGACATAGGCAATGTACATACACTTCCAAACGTGAATATATATACCCAAAGAATACTAATTAAGAAGGGTTCAGTTATTGTTGCATACTTCCCGGCTTATATATTTTGTTTGTTTACATTCATTACAGGGAAACATAGTGAAAGGATGTGTGATAACCTATTGACAATTCAAACGACTAAAAGAAGGTTCTGTTTGCACTTCTGAAACTTCCGCAGCTGAAAGAAGATTCAGTTTGTACCTTTGAAACTTTCATCCTCGCTAATGCACGTAAGAAATACAGAACAAGCGATCATTATAAGGCCTCCTGGCTCTCTTGGTATATATGTTAGAAAAGGGTATGTGGCTATTTAATTCATACCAGAATCACTATTTACTACAATTGCTTTTACAGTACCATTCACGAGAAGAAGACCACTGAAGAATTATTCCCAAACATACATGCCATCTATTAGTAAGAGTAAACTTAATACTAGGACATAATTTTCACTTATTTCCTGCAGTAATTGCCTGAGTTTTGGTTTTATCAGGTCAAGCTGATCTAAATGCAAGAAATAAATGGATAATGATCTCAATGTAATACAATCTTACCACAGATAAAGTCGGCCATGCTTTCCATGGCGGCATGGAGAAGCCGGTGGTCTTTGTTTTTTGGTTGTTTGCTCGGGGCGGCGGAGCCTAGGGTTTTCGGTGGTGGTCTGCGTAGTGGTGATGTCCACGGGAGGAGAAAGGGACGGCAGCGGGCAAGTCGAGAGGAGACAGAGAGAACCTTGGATGCGCCTCACTACCAGGATGCAGACCAGGTGCAACAGATCCCTGCTCCACCGTGACTGTAGGTTAGGGTTGACCATTATACCTCACATGGGAACAAATATGAAGACTAGGAGGACATGGGCCAGGAGCGTGTCCTCACGCTCGAGTTCCATGAACCCATTATTTCAGTCAAGGTATTTACTCTGTTTTGTATAGTATGGCAACTAAATCTGCTTGACAATTGAAAATAAAGGCTTATTTTTCGTTAGTTGTGCTGAATACATTTCCCACTTCTCTCTACTAAAGGTTCAGTATAAGATATTAGTTAATATGTTTGACTGGATTTAGATCAACACTGATGGAGCGTTTGTGGTGGAAACAATGACAAGCGGTTGGGGAGTGGTTGCGAGGGACGACGACAGCAATCGGTATAATGGTTGCTCTATATGCAGACTGGTCGCTCTTTGTTAATGGCTGCTACCCTTGCCGCCTATTTTGGCTACAGCTTTGTCCGTTGAGCCGTGTCTAAATCCCCCGTCATGAGCCCTTTATCCCCGATCACGCTTCTACCCAGCTCGATGTTGTTGTCTGTGGCGGTGTCTCGCGTGCCACCGCTGATGACCACCTCCGCCCCTGCCCGTTGGCCACTATGGTCGTTCCTTCCTTCTCTATTCGTCAGTGCAGCCTCCTCGCCGCTGCCATCTGCTTCACAATGACACATGTGTAGCTGTCGTCTTCTATTGCTTTGAAGATGGTTGGCGATAACACAATTCAATGTGACTAGAATCTGTACTTGTATCGATCCATCTTGCAAATAGTTTATGTTGAGTTGTTATTAGTATGCCACTAAATCTGGTCCTATAATTAGGGCCTTGGATTTTTGTACTCTAGAAATTCTTAGCTTTTGTGGATCAGTGTTACTTTTTCTTAATACATCATATTATAGTTCTGAACTGAATTATTCCTATCATTTGTTACCTCTTGGCTAAAAAATACTATTTTTTGTAGTTAGTATAGTAACTTTTTACCATGGGAAGTGATGTACTGTCTGGTAGTATATGTTACTATTGCACAAGAACCTGCTTAAGTGGATTTGTTCCATGCCATTTTTGTTTACAACACTACTACTCTTTGTTTGTATTGGCAATGGTAGCTAGACACAAACCTTTCAAAAAATTTCTACTAATATCACTATAATTAGAACTTGAAAATGGTATATGTGAATTTGTTTCGAAAAGAACTTTACAACTACAGTTTTGTAGGAATTTGGTGATTTATTGCAGTAGAAATTAGTGGTCAACATTGTGTTCTCAAAACACCGTCACTCAGATGGTCGCCACACTATTTGTGCTTACATACCACGCATACTGTGGTGGCATTGCTGGAAGCCATCGTGAGCTATATATTAGTTTTGTTGCTGGCGGTACCAGCAATAAAAATGCATGTGACTAGCGGGCTGGTACTAGGTGTTATGTACTTTATATGATAATTTTTTTAAAAGAAAACCTATCACTGAATCATACTAAATATAGCGCATATGTATTGTTTGGAACATTCGGGCATCCAAAGACGAAGAATTTTTATTAACACGCATTTTCAAATATTGCTAGGTACAAAGGAAATGTTCTTATTCTGCTGCATTACATACCGTAGTTGGTAGTCTACCTAAAGGCCTCCATGTGTCACTGACCTTGATGTGCATGGATGATTGATGATATGTTTATCTATTGATTGATAATTCCTTTTTATAAAACAAGTTTATAACTAAATTGAGCTTTTGGAGTAATTACTTACACTATTGCTTCCAGATGACCTCTTCATGCCAGAAGCCTATAAACCATGTAGCCTGTTCTTGCAAAGAAAGGATAAGGTATTTATATTGTTTAGAAAGTATGCGGTAAGTTGTTGCGATGGCTACATGACACTTTTAGTAGACAATATGCATTATTAGACTAATCTGCTCTACACACTGCCTTTTTCTACATTATTAGACTAAGTTGTTTCCTTTTTCTCCGTGAAGCCATCAAAGCATAACATATCTTAGAGCCACAGGAAACTTTCGTGGTTGTATTGACCTTTGTACGTCTAGATAAGGATTGAAGGATTGAAGATCGTACAACTAAATGATTTTACATCTAGAAACCAGTGTAGTTGGATGATGTAATATATAGTTAAGGTCAAATGAAGGTTGTCTGGCTCACAATGTTGCAAATTCGTCATGTTTGAGTGCTTCACTTTCAACAGAAATAAATAACCAGATGACCTCCTCAGTACTCAATGGCACATGGGCAAGCTTCTGGAATTGGAGGGAAGGACACTCTACCATGCTATTGTAATACAGGTTCAGTACTACACCATATTATTTTTCACTTTCTTCGAGTGTTGGGCTTGTAAGAACATTGGTGGAATACACACTCATGAATTTTGTTTTAGTGAACTAGAACAGAAAATCTGAATGATAAGGTGAATGGCTTCGTCAATTGAGGAGTTTTTTCATGTTCTTCGGTAAAGAGAGCTTTTCATGGTCATTTTCATGCGAAAGATGCTCCTATGTGGTTTTAGTCTACACCTTTAGTAATAGGGACAACAATGTGGCCAGTTAAGAGCCAATATCAGTCTCTCATATGTGATCTCTTATGTAATTTGTACACCATGTGTGATACTTTACACAATTTTCTTTCACAAGCATGACATTTATCTGATGCATTTTCTATCTGTATCAGTCCTGGTATTTAACTAATGAACTTCTCCATGGTGAACATTCAAAGTATCTGAAACCGGTATCATGAGTCCATTGTGATGATGCAAAGTTCATTTGTCCCATACTTAATATTCATTTTTCTTGAACATAGTATTATCTAATAATTTTTAGGAGAAATTGCGTAAACATTATTGGTTTGAGGTTGCTTATCACGTATACCGCACAATAAGCAACATTTCTTAAACGTTGTGGATAGTGGAACTTCCCAGCAATATCAATGCCAATTTTGTAAGACATTAAGCACCAATCTCAAGGGTGCACTGTGTCACCACCCACTGGCCCAGAGACCCCTTTGCTCTATATACCACAGCAAGTAGCGCCCCCTTTGCTCTATATACCACAGCAAGTAGCGCCCCCTTTGCTCTATATACCACAGCAAGTAGCGCCCCGTAGCACTAAAACAAAAGAGAAAAAACCGTGTCTAGGACAGCAACAATGTGGTGGAACTAGCGAACACAAGCGCTCTGCAGGTGGCGCGGCGAAGCGCGCATAGTCTTCTAGTATTCATTGAGTCTCAAAAAAACCTTCACAAAATGACCTATCTCAATCGAGGTTTTCTGGATTTCAGGTCAAATGACCAATGTTATTGCTAGAATCGTGGTATAGTTTGTAATAATGTGTCTATATTGTGCACGCATGTGTATTATGGGATGGTGAACAACGTTACAGGAGGAAGTTTTCCTTTTCGTCACACCGAAAAGCTATTTTTCATTTTCCGAGTACAAAAAACAGGGTGTTTTGTAAAGCAACCACCAAATGAAAGTTTCAAAATGATAATATCACATTTTTCAAAAATATTAGACCATATTGAATGGATAGTTTCCTAACTTGGGTATCTCAAACCGTTCCGTACATCCCTCGTGAAAAAGACAAATTACTGCCAAATCGGAAGGAAATGAGTTATATTTGAACCACATGTACATGATATGATGCTCATGATTTTTTGCAAAAAGCATTTTTAGGTTCACAATATTCTATTTCATAGAGATCTAATACAAGTTTAGTGAGGCTCAGCCCCGAGCTAAGAATCTTCATGTCCCTCGATTCAGGAAGTTTGACGATAGTTTGAAATGGGCATAAAAAATTCAAAAACGAGTGAAACAATGCAAAACCTTCGCGTGGTGTCATATTATATGACATAGTTGCATGAAAAAAAATACCAGACTTGGTATATTCATTGAGTCTTAAAAAACCTTCACAAAATGACCTATCTCAGTCGAGGTTTTCTGGATTTCAGGTAAAATGACCAATGTTATTGCTAGAATCGTGGTATAGTTTGCGATAATGTGTCCATATTAGTACTCATGTGTATCATAGGATGGTGAACAATGTTGCAGGAGGAAGTTTTCCTTTTCGTCGCACCGAAAAGCCATTTTTTATTTTCCGAGTGCAAAAAACAAGGTGTTTTTGTGAAGAAACCACAAAATAAAAGTTTCAAAATGATAATACCACATTTTTAAAAAATACTAGACCATATTGAATAGACAATTTCCCAACCTGGGTATCTCAAACCATTCCGTACACCCCTCGTGAAAAAGACAAATTACTGCCGAATCGGCAGGAAATAAGTTAGATTTGAACTACATGTACGTGATATGATGCTCATGATTTTTTGCAAAAATCATTTTTAGATTCACAATATGATATTTCATCAGATATCTAATGCAAGTTTAGTGAGGCTCAAACCCGAGCTAAAAATCTTCATGCCCCTCGATTTGAAAAGTTTGACGATAGTTTGAAATAGGCATAAAAAAATCAAAAACAATTGTAACAATGCAAAATCTTCGTCTGGTGTCATATTATATGACATAGTTGCATGGAAAAATACCAGACTTGGTATATTCATTGAGTCGAAAAAAAACCTTCACAAAATGACCTATCTCAATCGAGGTTTTCTGGATTTTAGGTCAAATGACCAATGTTATTGCTAGAATCGCGGTATAGTTTGTGATAATGTGCCTATATTGTGCATGCATGTGTATTATGGGATGGTGAACAACGTTGCAGGATGAAGTTTTCCTTTTCGTCGCACCGAAAAGCTATTTTTCATTTTTCGAGTGCAAAAAACGGGGTGTTTTTGTGAAGCAACCACCAAATAAAAGTTTTAAAATGATAATATCACATTTTTCAAAAATATTAGACCATATTGAATGGACAGTTTACCAACTTGGGTATCTCAAACCGTTCCGTACACCCCTCGTGAAAAAGACAAATTACTGCCAAATCGGAAGGAAATGAGTTAGATTTGAACCACAGGTACATGATATGATGCTCATGATTTTTTGCAAAAAGCATTTTTAGGTTCACAATATTCTATTTCATAGAGATCTAATACAAGTTTAGTGAGGCTCAGCCCCGAGCTAAGAATCTTCATGTCCCTCGATTCAGAAAGTTTGACGATAGTTTGAAATGGGCATAAAAATTCAAAAACGAGTGAAACAATGCAAAACCTTCGCGTGGTGTCATATTATATGACATAGTTGCATGAAAAAAATACCAGACTTGGTATATTCATTGAGTCTTAAAAAACCTTCACAAAATGACCTATCTCAGTCGAGGTTTTCTGGATTTCAGGTAAAATGACCAATGTTATTGCTAGAATCGTGGTATAGTTTGCGATAATGTGTCCATATTAGTACTCATGTGTATCATAGGATGGTGAACAATGTTGCAGGAGGAAGTTTTCCTTTTCGTCGCACCGAAAAGCCATTTTTTATTTTCCGAGTGCAAAAAACAAGGTGTTTTTGTGAAGAAACCACCAAATAAAAGTTTCAAAATGATAATACCACATTTTAAAAAAATACTAGACCATATTGAATAGACAATTTCCCAACCTGGGTATCTCAAACCATTCCGTACACCCCTCGTGAAAAAGACAAATTACTGCCGAATCGGCAGGAAATAAGTTAGATTTGAACTACATGTACATGATATGATGCTCATGATTTTTTGCAAAAATCATTTTTAGATTCACAATATGATATTTCATCAGATATCTAATGCAAGTTTAGTGAGGCTCAAACCCGAGCTAAGAATCTTCATGCCCCTCGATTTAGAAAAGTTTGACGATAGTTTGAAATAGGCATAAAAAATCAAAAACAATCGAAACAATGCAAAACCTTCGCCTGGTGTCATATTATATGACATAGTTGCATGGAAAAATACCAGACTTGGTATATTCATTGAGTCTCAAAAAAACCTTCACAAAATGACCTATCTCAATCGAGGTTTTCTGGATTTTAGGTCAAATGACCAATGTTATTGCTAGAATCACGGTATAGTTTGTGATAATGTGTCTATATTATGCACGCATGTGTATTATGGGACGGTGAACAACGTTGCGGGAGGAAGTTTTCCTTTTCGTCGCACCGAAAAGCTATTTTTCATTTTCCGAGTGCAAAAAGGGGTGTTTTTGTGAAGCAACCACCAAATGAAAGTTTCAGAATGATAATATCACATTTTTCAAAAATATTAGACCATATTGAATGGACAGTTTACCAACTTGGGTTTCTCAAACCGTTCCGTACACCCCTCGTGAAAAAGACAAATTCCGTCCACCCCTGGTGAAAAAGACAAATTCCTGCCGAACCTTTTGGTTGTTCTAGTGTTAGAATTATACAATACATAATTAAATATATGATAGGGATGTCATATTTGGATTCCTCTTGTTTTTATAATCAATTTGGATATATTATTTGTCGAATTACGATTTACGAATTTGTAGTTGTGAATTATTCAATATTAAATGGAAAAAGGCAAAATAAATAAAAAAATTTTTATTTTAATTTGAATTCAATATTATTATTACTTATTCATTGTTGTTTACTTAAATAAATGTTTGAAAATTTAAAAATAAAAACACGTGATACCATCCTCCAAGGGTTAATAGGATTGGTATGGTAATATTATCAGTAAGGTCTAGTTTTCTGATTGGAAGCTTATTTGGAAGAAATAGAAAAGTTAAGCATGCTGGGTCTGGAGTAGTGCTAGGATAGTTTTCCGTTGGGGAAGTTTGACCATTAGTATAATTTAACCGGAAATTAATTATACTTAGATTTAGAAAAATGCTTGTGAGATTAATGTGTCAAATAATTAAAAAATGCATGTGAGATTAATAATTCTAAAAAAAGTAAAAAAATTAGAAAAAATATTTTAAAAAAATGAAAAAAGATAGGACGACGGCATTGCCGTCGGCGTAGCTCCAGCCAAACCCTCTAGGCCGACGACATTGTTGACGGCGTAGCTGCCGCCAGGGCAAACAGCCGTCAACCGTGTGATGTGGGTCCCACATCCTTTACGTCGACGGTATCCTCTACGCCGACGGTCATACGCCCATGACAATCAGGGGCTACGCCGACGGGTCTGGCCGTCGGCGCCTGGCCTGTTTTCGGTAGTGAAACCACCAAAAGGATGACTACACAAGCAAGCAACGATAAAAAAGAAAATGTAGTGTCCTCGGCTTGAGATATTCATCCTCCGTCAATTGAAGAGCTCATCTCATTGCCGGATCAAGGCACAACCTGCTTCACCATGAGCACCATGCATGGCGTCGTCTTCTCAAAGTCCTACGTACCAAGCAGACGTGCTGAACAAGGGGAACAGTTGAGGATGAAGCTTCTAATTAAATCAACACCTCTCAAGCACCAGAGTGCCGATAGATGTCGCCCATCCCAAAAGGGGCAAGGTTTTCACCTACAAGCACAAGACCAAGGGAGAGAAGGCGAAGGCTTCTAAATAACAACTAGCTGGCCAAGACTCCTGCCATCCGCGTGGCCGCCGCGTTCCAGTGGGGAGTGTGTCCCCCTCCTTGCGCGAGTCCACCTCGGCTATGTGGGTGCCGCCACGAGCGGTCGCAGGCCTCGGTTCCGTTGGTGCCTCCACGAATAGAGAGGGAGGCCTATGACGATGGGATGGAGCTGCTGTGGGTGGGGAGGACCGGAGGATGCCGGCGAGGAGGTGGCACAGGGGAGGGGAGGAGCTCTACGAAGTGGTGGTCGGGACCAGGAGAGCGGCGTGAAATGGAGGGTGTTCAGGTGGTCCTCCGCGTCCCCTTCTTTTGCGTGCTCCTCATCGCCATCCAGACCGTCCACTGCAGCTGCATTTGCCTGCGAGAAGTCGTAGTGCGGCGCCCAGTGCTCCACGCTCACGCAGATAGTTAGCTGCTAGGTGGTCGTGCCGCTTAGGTGGCCGGTGCTCGGGGTAGGTGCCTGCTATGCTATCCAAGTTTCCTTGTGTTTCCGCCGTCGCAAAGAGCGCAGTTGCTGGCCTCATTGCAGTCATATTCTTCTGGGAGGCGACCTCCTTGGATCCATGTAAGTTATCTGTACATTGCCAAATGAATACTGAAATAGCTAAGTGCTTGTTGAAGGCTGGTGCACCACCCAAACTGTCCTGATGAGGTGACATTCTTTTTCTTTTTTACAATATCATGACGAGCTGCTTGAATTTGTAGCGTCAGAAGTTCCAGATTTCTAGTGGAATAATACTAACAATATGATACACGGGTGTGGCACAATTCTATTGCATAATATCTTGGTAGTTTATGAAAAATTTACATGCATTGATCATCAAACTGCATTGTCTGAATGTCACACCTCCTGAACTGCAAATTTGGAATGATTCGATTATATGACATAACTTACAACTATTTTATCCTGAAACTCTGGACGAATTGTAAGTGTTGTGCATTGATCAGCAAACTGTGCATTGCTTTTATGTGTTGCCTGAATTTTAGCCCTGTGAACTGTTAATTGTGAGTCGATCATGAGCTACTCAGAACTGTTTTATCCCGAATGAATTGTAATTGTAAGCCTTGAGCATTGATCGTCATCAAACTGTGCATTGTTGTTATGTGTTTGGCTTTACATCTTGTGAACTTCAAATTCATAATGAGTCAATAATGAGCTAAGGGTTGTTGAACTAAGTCTGTCCGTTTATAGTTTTTACAGATACATGTCAACGTTTCCGTTTCTGTTTGGCATCTATTTCATATACCGGAAGTTATAGGATGCTGTCTAAGCCCATCTTAATGGTACCAAACTAATAGTTTAAGAAAAATATACAAGCTTCATTCTAGACCAGTGGATCGTTAGGCATTTATTTTGTATCCCCTTCTTACTGAAATATGTGTTACTTGTACAGTGGCAACAGGCTGATTTTATTTCACTTCATTTCAGTCAGAAGAGGTTGCCATGAAATCTCTAGAGCTAGATGGACAAAAAATGTAAGCTTGAGCATATCTGGTAATCTCTCCTGAACTCGTCGCAGCATGTAGTTGAATTCCCTTCTTACTGATATATTCAGTTTGCTTGTACAGTGGCAGCAGGTTTATGAGGGTTGAAAGATGCATGATAACTACTAACTCAAAGAGGCAAAAGTCAGAGTACCAATTTGATCCTGAGAAGCCTGAGGGCTTCCTCTAAGGGCATTAGTGAGCTTTAGTTTTATGGACTTGCCTCCTTTATTGTTTCTGTAATGTTTCCGAAGTGATGTTCCTATTGGCAAATGTAATACTTGCATAACAAATACTTACTGTGTATAAATCTATTAACCTATTCCCGCTAACCACACTTGATTTTGTGGAAATCCATCTGGTAGAGTGTTCTGTTAAGCACAGCTGTGACGGCTTTGTGTAACTACTGAAATGCTTTCCTAATTTAAGATGATGCTAAGGTAGTGGTAGTAGAGTTGTGAAAAATCTGACTTCGTATGTTTGTCTGTAACCTCTATCTTGAAAAGATATACTCCCTTTGACCCATATTAGTCGACTTCAATTTGTCTAAATTTGGATGAATCTAGACACTATTTAGTATATAGGTTCATTCAAATTTTGACAAATCCAAGTCAAATAATATGGGTCGGAGGGAGTAACAGAATTCACATTGGAGCGAGGCTCCGGCTAGTGTCGCCTTATTCCAGTCTTTTGCAAAGATGACACTTGAAGCTTCTTTCGGCTTCATTTGGCACTGGACTATTCGGTTGGGTTAAGATAATATGTTTGAGAGGAATTGCGATGAGAATTATTGAGATGTTAACTGACAACCAAATCCTTTATCAAACAGAAAAGGGTTAATTGGATTCATGCCATTTGGGCAAAGATGAATACGAGCAGTGTTGCTGTTCAACTTTTGTCAAGACTAAAAATAAGTTAAGTACAGTAGTGCCGTTGTTCAATTTTTGTCGAGCTCTTTATAATTTGGAAGCCAAGATGAATACTAAAAACATCAGGAAGATCCAAGCACGTGTCTTCTGTATGTCCACTGCATCGAGCCCCACCAGCCAAGTCCGGTGGACTCCTTGGTATACGAGCACTCCCAGGTGAATAGTGCAATGGCATGGCTCCAATTAACCTAAAATAAAACAACAGCCAAATTGAAGAGTGAAGGTTGATGTTTGTTCCAAATGTCGAAGTTCAGAAGAGTAGTCCAGTACTGATGTTTTCATCTCCACCACTGATGGCCCAAAATCACCAACAGTTCATAAGCTTCTAATGGAGAAGCGCTAGAAAAGGAAATTAAAATAAAGCTTGGCCATACATCTTATTTGCACATGTGGATGTACAAAGAAGTATATTCAAGTAGATGCACACATTGTTCTCTGAATATTTTAACAATGATGAAGCTTATTTCTTTTTATGTGCACATACAGACCAGCCTCTGTGACACCCATGGCATCTACTTGTCGATCTTCATCACTAAACCACACGGCATACATGCAGGCACAAGCATCTCCATCCTACAGCAAATTGTGAACAAATATTACGGATCAGCAACCTCTCTGCTTGAATATGAAAGCATTGCACATAAAAAAGTAGTCTAACTAAGTAGCTATGGCTGACACCAGAAGTGTATAAATTAAATGGCATAGAAATGTCAGCAAGGATTACAGAGAAATTTAAGCGCACCAGGCGGAATTCTGACTGACTTCCTACATATGTATGCAGATCAAGTTAAAATAGGATATACACTATTAGTTTGTGCTGGTTTAATCTGAAAGCAAAATTATCATAGACATATGTATAATACATAAATACCAACAGATTCATATGTATAAAGTAGAAAATGATTTAGGTAAAGAAACAACTCTGTAGCAGCACGACTATTTGTTTATCTACAATTAGATGACAAAAGGTATATCATGGTCTCATGGATAGATTTGATTTAGATCTATGTGTATGGGAGCCATCTGTTTCATGTTGTCTTTTGAATTCTTGAGCTAGTTTCAGTTCACAATGAACCAGTATCAGGGGAAAGGGATGATCAACCAAAAATCCACGCCACAACAACTGGTTCCCAGCTAAACTTTTGAAAACAATCTGAAACTAACAATGAAATCATAAAGAGGAGTATGGCAAACCTACTTAATGCGAATTAAACCACGCTGAGGACATCGTGCGGTTCAGCCTGGGTCGGGAGGCGACCTCCCGTGTGGAGGCAGTGACGGCGTGCAGGAAGACTGCAGTTCCTGTTCCTCTTGTGCAGCGGAAGCGCCGACGATCGTCTGCGTGTGGAGGCACGGCGAGTGCGGCAAATGCGGCGGTTGTGGAGACAGGTCGGGAGGTGAACTCCCGTGTTGATGCAGCCCGACTTCGGGGAGGGAGGCAGCGGCGTGACTGCGGGGAGGGTTCTTGCGGCGGCGAGTGCGGGGATGGGGTGGCGGCGCGAGACGAACTGTGCGGTTGCGGCGGCAAGATAAACTCTGTTCGATCTGTTTCCTAAAAAAAACCTTTTCTTTGCTTTTTCCCCACATAATTACTTGTTGGGCCCATTGGACCAAATCTGTCACAGCCCGTTAGATAGGATTATACTAGGGCGCGTGCTACGCGTCCCCTGGGGGATCAAAACCCCCGATCCCCCGGGTCCTGAAGCCGACACGTGTCCTTTCTAATAAAAAAATAAACGAAGGAGAATACGGATGGGTTCCACTCTTTCGTCCTTTCCCCCATCCTCGTAGATACACGGCCATGGCGCTACACGGCCATGACTCACCGCCGCTTTTCGATCGGCGTCGTTTCCGACCTGGTCTAGCTCCCGGTTGGTTCGGCCCGACGATGTCGGCTTCCACGACTCTCGTAGTCGACAACTGCGGTCGTAGCACTCGCCGCCGGCCATGGTACTAGAACGTGCCCACCATTGTAGCAACCACGGCCTCGATCTCCTTAGCACCTCCACCGGCAAAGATCTTCGTTGATAGCCGCATCATGCCCTTGAAGCAAAAAACCTCCGACGCTCGCCAAGAGCGAACCCGCCGACCGCAGAGTAAACCCGGCGGCGGTAGCAAATCCATTGCCGAGAAGACACCGCCAGAAAGACGACGTGGCCGCCGATAGCGAGCCACATGCCGAGGTAGCAATCGCCGCCGTGTGTAGTAGAGCCACGTGTTGTAGGTAGCACCGCGCCGGGTAGTACCGGCTCGCCATAGGTAGCACCACCGCGGCGACGGGTAGCGACTCGCTGGCCGTAGCACCGCTGACGCAGTAGCAAAGGCGCCGCTGGCCGTGTAGCACCGCCAGCGTCTTGTAGCGCCGCTGGGCCGCAGGTAGCACCGCCGCTGCGGTAGCAGCTCCGCCGTAGTAGCTGGCCGCGGTGTAGCACCGCCAAGCGTCAGAGGTTGCAACTTCACCCGCCGTAGCGGCGCGCCGGGTAGGTAGCACCGCGTGCGGTAGGTAGCGCCTACCGCCGTAGGTAGCGGCCACACGACCGTGTGTAGCACCGCGTGCTATAGGTAGCACTCCGCCAGAGGTAGCAAAGGCCACACGCCGTAGCACCGCCGTGCTTATAGGTAGCAGCTCACGCCGTAGTAGCAAGGCTGGCGCCGTAGCACCGCCACCGCTGTAGCACCACCGCCACCCTAACGTCCCCATTGGTGCAAGACTTGCTTCTACTATTTCGACGGATGATGCGAGGTAGAGAGAAAATCGGCATGTCTTGGGAGTCACACACGCCGCAACAGGCGCCGAGCCCATGCCGCAACGACGGGATCAGCCCGATGACTCCGCATGGTTTCAGCTTGACGGCGCCGAGGAATGGACGAGGAAAGAGCAAAGTGCTGGAGGACCTTGCCGGAGGGTGGTTGGTCCGCGGTCTCAATCCAACAGGGGGAAGCGGCTCTGGTGAGGAGGGACATGGCGTGAGCTTACAGGGAGAAAAAATCTAGAGAAACAAAGAAGAACGAGGAAGAGATAAGCACGGTGGGCGGTGGGTTAGTGGTGGGACCAGGCGACACGCGTCGCACGCGGGAGCCGGGGGACGCGAGACGCGCAATCCCCCGAAGGATGTCTATCATTTTCCTTATACTAGTCATGTTTAGGAGTAGTAAAAGGTACCATAAAA
The DNA here is from genome assembly GCA_030063025.1 of Avena longiglumis. Taxonomy (NCBI): domain Eukaryota; kingdom Viridiplantae; phylum Streptophyta; class Magnoliopsida; order Poales; family Poaceae; genus Avena; species Avena longiglumis. The sequence continues at coordinate 465,574,212 of CP125978.1, forward strand.
CTTGCCTTCCAGGAAGCTTCTTGAGCAGTGGCATAGTAATAGTTCTGCCCCTCAGGCTGCTGATTGTTGTAATGTGTGTGTGGTACTTTATGAAACTTTGTATGAATGGTTATTTTATTTATAAAGCTAGGCGAAAGCCTATTTCGAGAGTAGCATAGTAATATCTTTTCTTGCCTCGAGGATTCTTAATTGTCTTTACAAATGTTAATCATAAAGTATACTAGTTGTCATCACCTAGATAGTAGCATGTGTCATGCATGGTCATTGACGTTGAAGTGGCAAGACCGAAGATCACCCCATTTGCAAGCCGGCAAAAAGAGGACATGTGTGGCTGGCATTAATGTTATTGCGAAAGATACCAAAACCACAAGCCATCGGAGACACGCTTAAAGTATGATTGATTGATGGAGAATTGGAGATCACTGAGTTCACGGACATGTCCAATGTCGTACGGCAGTTCTTCCCTCTTCGGTTCATGGCCCATGGCCCACCCTTGCAGTTGTACTAGCACAACGGTTTATGTACGTATTCTCCTACAAGACGATGATGCTAACCTCTCGTGAAGCACATTGTTTATGTACGTATTCCTTCTGTTTTTATAATACTTCCTCCGATCCATATTAGTTGAATCAAATTTGTCTAGATTTATTTCGTATATAGGTTTATCTAAATTTTGATAAATCCAAGTCAACTAATATGAATTGGAGCAAGTACTAAGATGTTATATTGTGGGACGGAGAGAGTATACGGCTAAGAGCATCCCCACACGTTGGGCGATCTCAGACCAAAATTCCGACCAAGTTTGGGTCGAACGAAACTCGTTTTCGTCTGAAAACGCCGAGTTTCCCACTCGCGTTCCCATGTCGAGTTCCCGCGTCCGGCTAAATTCAGTTAAACACGGCGAAATTTGGACGAATATAGGTGGATTTTATTAAGTAGGGTTAGGACGCATATATTACATCGAATTTAAACTAAGAAAACATTAAATTTAAACTAGGAAAACGCCGCCGCCATGGCCGACGCCGGACGCCGCTTCTACATGCCGAGGCGGGGGTGGTTGCCGGCCTGGATGTGCCCCAGCACGACGGCGAGCGTTCGCCCAGGAACGCTCCACCAGCGGCGAGCCCGGCGGTCCATCGTGTCGGGTGAGCTTCTGGAGGCGCCTGTCGGTGAAGAACTGCTCCTAGAAGACCAGGTTGCCAGGATCCTCGGCGAGATCCGGGTCTTCCATGGTGGCGATAGCCGCCTGGATCTCGCCGGCCATGTCCTCGTCGCTTGGCAACGGCGGAATAGGGATCCCGCCAACGCTGAGACTTTAACCGACTGGGAGATGAAAGTCTGGCGGCGCCGTATAGCCCGCGTCGTGGAGCAGCCGAGCCTCCCACGTCTGCAGCATGCGGCGGCCATTCACCACCATATCGCCGGGGAATCTGTCGGCCATGGGGTTTCGGCGAAGTTTTAGAGGTGGAAAGGTGCAAGCGCCTAGAGTTCGCCAGAGTTGGGAGCGGTGTGAGAGAGTGTGAAGGGTGAGAGAGTGTGAAGGGAGAGGGCGAGATCTATGGCTTTTATAGGTCGAGGCCGGCGGCGAGGGCGGGAGGGGTGTAGCGGCGAGGGTGAGAAAAGGGGAAACAGCGGGAATGACAACGTCGACTTGGCTTCGGTCGCTGACATGACTGGTCCACTCGGCGAATTCGCTTCGTCTGGCGTTTCCGGGATCCTAAGAATGACCTGGAAAGTCCGGACCAAAGTTGGTCCAAATCCGGACGGAAAGAGATTCCTAGAAACGCGACTGAACCGAATTTCGGCGTCCGGACCTAATTTCGGCGTCTGGATCGGCGTGCCGAGAAGCCGTGTGGAGATGAGCTGACGGGAGGTTATGGTAAAGTGAGATGACGATATTGGGTAACCGTGATGTTGGTGTGCTATACAGTATACACACATCGGCTTGCATGCTCAATTACTGCCAGCTTCTAATGAGATCGGTCTGACTAGTTTTACATAAATAAATAGAGGGCATCTTCAACCTGCTACTGCGGGCACCGCAGGCTCACACAACCGCTCCCACGCATTTTAACTCATCCTCTGAACTTTTGTTCGATTCGCGCGCGAACCAAAGCCTGAATTAAGATGTTTATTCATAGATGGGTCTTAGTGGGGCATTGTTTTTCTGAACGCATGGATCGATCTCTTCCCCACCTGAACAGGACCTAAGAGGTTCCAGAGAAATGCTAAACGTAAGTTCAGTTCAGTCAACACATAGCTAAGCTGATGTTTCAGTTTTAGCAGTGCAGCGTGCGGAAGAGGGAATAAACTATAAAGACGGAGAACTTAATTAGCAGCCCTCGGAACGGGGCTACAGAACTAAATGAAAGGATAATGCATGGCTTGGGTAGTTATCGATCAGCACCTTCTACCGGCTTGACGCTGACACAAGTACGTATAAAAAGGTAATGGATATATTCCCAGCGACTATTGTGGGAAAATCAAGTCGTTCATGCACCGGCTGTTCGTTGTCGCCACATGTGTAACCAGTGACAAAGTTTTAACGGAGTGAAGCGAGACCCGTCGCCAGGAGTCTCGTACCAAAGCATAGAGGAGGCCAAAGTTAGCCCCCACGTTACGGACCGTCATCACCGCATATAAATAGCTCTTGCAAGTCGTTGGTTAGGGTTTATCGTTTTATTGAAAACCTACCTACGGTATTGTGTGGACACTCTTGATATAATTAAGATTTGCTCGCGGGCGCCTATGGATTTTTCCCTTTCTCGATCTACCACTTGCACGACTATTTGTGTAATACTCATACATCTTATGTACTTTAGATTGTCGTGATCTACGCATAGGGACGGCCCATACTTATACGGGGCCGGGTGCAAAATGGCAGGAAAGGGCCTTTTTTCACACATAATTATCAAAAAAAAAAGTTCAAGCTAACAAAACTTCATATGTTATTGACAAATTAATATTTGTACATACATAGATCCATGATCTTTCGACTTTCAAATGACAGCACATACTAATTTTTGACTAAAAATGGTGAGAGATAGGGAACGAAGCACCTGGCTCGATTTGGATGTAGATCTGAAGCATGAACAATAAGACCACACCTTCCCCATAGCCTGTTTGTTTTGCCTATGGAGATCTTGATTATTGACTGCTTGAGCTAAATAATATAAGATGGGAGCTATTTAACATTGGATTGAGGTCTGAGGAGCAACGGTAAGGGCGGACATAAATTTACCTATGTCTAGAATCTAGTCGCAAACGCATTTTTGATCGGCAAACATTAGAACAGCTGAAAATTGAAGGGGAGAAGAAGTTTGGGAAACGATGGAACTGCCCCTTTGGCCTCCATTGATGGCTGATCGTGACCTCGAAAAGGCACAGCGATGACGGCGTCGTTTTAGCAATTTGGGAAGAAAGGGTACTAGAGCGGTCGAGAGGACAAAGGAGAGAGAGTGCACACACAGGGACGCGATTGGTTTTTTCTCCCAAGAAAAGGATGGATTGGTGTGCTTCTGTACGTGCTAATCTGGGTGGGCTGCACATGGGCCATTTACCTTTTTTAAGGCCTCAGAACCAGAATTTCAACTACTACTACTACTGGGTCGGGCGCCTGGCTCGCGGGGGCCCAATGCAGGCACACTGTTTGCCATGTGGGCCGGTCCTGTATAGGTATAGACAGCTATAATACCACTGTTAGGTTTCACACAGAGAAAAAAAAATAGGCCTACGAAAAACTCCAAAACCAATCTAGGGAGAAACCCGTATAGATTGCGTCTAGATTTAATTCACCAATGAATGCGGCAGAATAGATCTCGGTGAAGTTGTTGATGACGATCGATCCATTTTTCATGTTTGTGATCTATTTTCTTAAACCACGTGGATGGGAAAAAAATATGTTATGGTCGAATTTTAAAGTGCCCACGATAAGCCCGGGACAAACCACTGTCTTGCAAGATTGAGAAGTCACGTAACTATGCATGGATTCCCATAAAATTTCAAAATTTATGATTATTTCAGGTGATGCCTTTATTTGATGGCTCACTTCTTGATTTGTTTGCACAACAACTACTATAAGAAACCAAATTTATGAATTATAAAACTATTTTAGAGCGACGCACTAGCAATTTTGCTAGTGACACTAGTGGAAACGAGGCCGTTGGTTGAGGTCGAAAATGGGCTTTAACACCGGTTCTTCTACGAACCGGTGTTAAATGGGGTGTCCGTACCAGCGTGGTCCATAGAGCAAAAAGGAGCACCCCCTTTAACATCGGTTCAAGCCACGAACCGGTGTTAAAGGCCCTGCACCATTGGCCCGCGCAGCCCCGCTTTAACACCGGTTCGTGGCTTGAATCGGTGTTAAGGGGGGGCTATATAACACACCGCAGCCCACACCCCTCTCTTCCAATTTTTTCACTCTCTCATTTTGGAGCCTAGCAAGAGGGTGAGAGGTGTGCTAGTTTGTGTTTTTTTCCTATGCACAAGAGGTGTTCGGTAAAATGCCCGAGTGCTCAAAACGCCGTGACAGAGATTTAGGCCGTTTTCCTGCAACAGCGGTTCGTATAAGAACCGTTGTTAAAGAGGGGCCTCTAACACCAAACCTCCAACAGCGGTTCCAGAACCGGTGTTAGAAGACTCGTTTCCACCCGTGTGATTACCGAAAGGGAAAAGGCCCAACATCGATCCTTCATTGTGGGGTAAATTTTAGCTAGCTCCTCCTTCATGGTTAACGAAAGAAACGTCATCATGATCATATATATAGTGCATTCTCAGCTCTGGATGGCCGATCGAGTATGACGTATGCATGAGTGAGAGCTTTGCGCACGGAAGGTGACAATTGACAAACCCATGGCGGCATGGCCTGTAGGCTTCAGGGTTATTAACTAGATGTACGTCTGACGTGTCTATGCGCGCGCGCGCGCGACGCCGCGCCGGGACGGCCGTCATCAGTACCGGCCGCCGACGGTGACGACGGCCGGGAAGCCGTAGGAGCAGTTGGCGCCGGCCTGGGCGTGCACCGTGCTGGCCGCGGCGGCGCCGTCGAGGAGGTCCTTGAACGCCCTGGCGCAGAAGGCGCGCAGCAGGCGCAGCGCCCGCCGGTACGCCAGCCATCGCACCTGCAGCCGCCGCACCGCCCCGAAGATGCTCCTCCGCGCGCCGCCCAGCCGCGCCACCGCCATCCTCTTCCTCTTCTTCCGCCCTCCTGCCGCCTGCAGCGGCGGCCCGTCCGCCGCCTGGGCTGGCCGCCGCGACACCCGGAACCTCACGGCGCCTCTCCGCCGCGGAGTCCCGCCCGTGCGGTGCAGGTCTCCCATCGACCTTTCCCGCCTTCTTGCTTGCTTGGACTGAGAAGCAGGGTAGCTAAGGCTGGAAGGAGCGAGCAGGAGCTAAGCCCGTGATTCGTGTTGGATCGAGTTCGAAGTACACTGGTGGTGCTAGTTTTATACTCCTACGAAGCACATTGATTGTAGGGCATGGGCCGAGAAGAAGAGGAGGTTACGGAAAAGTGGATGGCGAAGGTCTAGTCCTACGTGAGGTTGACGTGCTATACACAGAGTGGCTTGTGTTGTGTGGCACTCAGCAGGTCATACTAGCTAGCTGCCAACAAAGGGCATCTTCAACCTACTGCCTCACTCTTTTTTTTTTTGAACGATAAAGGGCCAGAAGGCCCGAGAAGCTGCTCAATTAACGGCGGTGGGTACAATTACAAAGAAACCCCTGAACCAAGGGGCCAAACAAAAAAGGGACAGCACATTTGCAAAAAGGACCCCAACAGAACGAAAAGAAACGCGATCAGGTCCTTGCCCTTCTCCACCGCAGATCCGTCGTCGCCGACGCTCGAGCCCGTCGCCGCCGGGAACTTGCCACTATGGACCACACGCACAGGGCGACGAGAAGAATCCGCCTCTCGCGGAAGAACAATCTCGGCTTCAACCGAGCAGAGATGTGGCCCTTCTCGCCACAGATAACACCGGCGCATCTTTGCCGCTGTTGAAGAAAGATCGAGGAAGCTTCACCGATGCGGCACCAGTATCGCAAGCTTGGCGTAGCAACATGCCGCTCCAGCCACACCTCAGCTCTCTCGCCACCACGGCGGCCGGAGGAGCAGAGAACACCGAATCGAAGCTGCGATGCCAAAGCAACCGACCTTATGGATGGGGCTTCAGAGACGATGCTCCGCCGAATGGTTCCGACCGAGGGAACTCAGCAGAAAGCGGTCGGCTCGAAGATGGCGATCTTGGCAGAACTGCGCATCGACACCCGACCTCCTCGTGAGTCCCAGCCACCAAAGACGGCTCCTCTCCTCCCTCGCCACCGTGGCGGCCAGAAGAGAAAGAGCACCCGCTACCAGATCTAGGCGGCATCACTTTATTCACTGTCCTCCATCCGCGACAATGATATCGAGTGCTCACCATTGAGCTGCCAACCCACCGTGAGGACGGCCGACGCCATGCAGGGAGCCGGGAGGGGACAGGACCAACGGCATCTCGCCAAACGCCACATGGGCAACACAAAACCTAAACCTAACCCTACGACACCTACGGCGAGAAGCCAGGAACCTAGACTACGGGGAGGGCCTCGCCTCCGCCACTCTCCAGAGGCAGCGCCGCCGGAGCGGGCCTTGGCTCGGCCAGAAGTGGAGAGGAAGGCGCTCAGCTACAGTAGAGAGCGGAGGGGAGGGAGGAGGAAAAAATGGTCGGCCCCACCTACTGCCTCACTCGAGGTTCCTTCTAACAAGAGACACACTCCCACGCATTTCATCAGCTATATGAACTGTAGCAATGCAAGCTAGTGTATTTTTTTTCCATTCACGGCACGGGGTGTTTTCTTTTGGCCTAGGCCGCCAATGTTTGCTAGCTTTTGCCGCCAATTCAGTGTGGGTCCGGAAATTCACTTTGGACACAACATGTTTTCTTGCAACAAGTTTAATAAAATAGATACTATTTCAGTGTCACAAAATAACATTTTATGAGATATTTTTATTTAGGAATTCTATTGCATGGTCTAGATGATGATGAGGCAACCGAGCAATATTCCGCTTGCTAAAAAGATTATATTGTGAAACAGATAAAGTAGCATCGAAGATGTACATAATAGGACACGCAATATGTTGTAAGTGCATCTTCAGGAAAGAGGTTCTGATAGTTGGTGCCGTTTGGCTGATGTTTCAGTTAGGACATGTACAATGGTTTTCATCTTAGTCTTTAGCAATGACATGTAGGATGAAATCTGAGTTGGAGAAGAGAGAAAAAAGTTTATCTTCTCTTAGCTAAAAAATGATCTTTTTATAAATACGCCCCACTATATATTTAGAAATATCTATAGCTAAAAACAAAACTTAAAAAATTACTTATTGTATATCATATTTTCTTATCGTATCAAATTTACGTGATATACAGCATAGCGGTGCGCTGCGTGCGAACGACGGAATGAAGAAAAAGTAAGCTGCCGGCCGACGGCACGTTGACAGATCTCGACCTGTTCCATGCAGAATGCATGGCGCTAATTAGTTCAGATTTAATGCACAGCCAGTTCCAGCTGCTTCACACTCACTAAGATGACATCAGCTGCTTATACGAAATTAAATAGTATATTTTCGCTGAGTTGGAGAAAAAAGAAGAGAAGAGAGAAGGGGAATGGGCACTCATGCAAAAATCAGCTCTAGCAAGTGCTCCTAGCCGCTTTGTGAGAGTGAATAGTGGATCAAATATTATAAACTAGTATATTATTATAATATGTTATTGTACATATTGGCTACTAAATTGACTATAGATAACATGGTATTATCTTATAGCCAGCAGTTGACTATACTATTATTCTTACTCAGTAGGAAAAGGGGATTCAGCGTACAACTTTTGACCGGCTGTCAGTTGTCGCCACAGTACATATGTGCACAGTCGAAAAATAACATTTGGAGTAATACGAGATAACAACAGGCGCTGTAAATCCGCTGTCCATTTGGAGGGACAGTGATCTCTGATGTCCAAATAAACGAAGAAGTGGCTCCAGACAAATTCATCGTCCGCTAGCCTAGTTTGATAAATACAGTCAATACCTTTTTGGTCGTCTTGACCAGGCATGTAGAGCACAATTGCCCCGAGCCAAATTACGAAAATACTAGACTTACGGATTTCTTTTTACGGAGAGAGCTTACGGACTGACGTGGCAGTGGTTGGTTGGTGCATATTGTTTTGTACTCCGTGATTGCCGGGCCTCAAGTCTTCAGCTGCTCTCCACGTTCGTCCGTAACCAAAATTCCGTAAGTATTTGCCTGTACGTGTAGCATTACTGGCCAAATTAACCAGTTACGGCCGCCGGTCTGCTCCGTCTTGGTGACCTTACTGCCTTGAAAGTGTGACAGACCATGGTCTATCGCCGATGGAAAGGTTTTGTTTAAACTGTTTGCAATGTCTGCGTTCATCGAGATGAGTATATGTGTGTCATGTGTTTATAAGAAAAGTAGAAAACATTGCTCAAATAAGAAGTTAAGCACATACACAACGGTTATTTCTTAACCATTCTACGTAGCGAGTACAAAATGAAGAAATATATAGTATACAAATGTATTCGCAAACGGATGGCGTGTGAGGAACGAATCGTCCATGCACCGGCCGTTCGTTGTCGACACATGGACACTACCATTCGAATGGATTAGGCAGACACGAGACCTGGCCCTTGGGTCTTGAAATCGGCGTCCATTTGGATGTATGGTGGTTAATCTCATGATGATATCCAAACAAGTCCCAAAAGCAAAACTCTGGACATACCCACCGGCTGCTATCTGGCTTGATAAAGACGGCCATGTTTCCAAATCAGCATATTATTGAGCCCAATCCTGGAGCCAAACCAGCCGACATGAGATTGCTCTGTTTTGTCCGATGCCCATGTTTCAAGTCATGAGTTTTTCTTCTTCTGCCATACGACCGGAGATGGCATATGCAGGATCCACTGTGTGGATAACGGGACAACACTGTCCCAACAAGTTTGAACAAGTAAAACATCATAAAAACAAAAAGTAGAGTCTAGACAAAACCTAAAAGGCAGCTGCTGGCTGCCGCCTTACTCTTTTTTTTTAACAAGGAGAGGGGCCTCGAAGGACCCCGAAAAAGGTGCATTAAATCCCTATGGTTACAAGCCAAAGTACAAACATGACCTTAAAACATGTAAAGATTACAACATAGTCCTGGAAATAAGCATCGAGGACCCTGAAAAGCTTGCTAAAAAAGCGATCGGGTCCTTGGCCACCGCCGCAAGGACGACGACACCGCCGGCCGTCAACCTCTCCACCGGGGAACCTGCCACTTGGGGAGAGGAGAGCGTGGAGCGTCGACGAGAAGTCGCAGAAGGGCCTACCATCTAGAGGTTTAAAAATCGCCGAGATTCCGGCGTCGGGAGTAGCCGTCTGTCGGCTAGCAAGACCGATGGCCTCCATGGCCACCGTGGATGAGCTCCCGAGACCAGCAGCAGAAGGGTCGTCCTCTTTCTCTTCCTCGCCGCCACGGTCGGCCAACAGAGAGAGAGAGCAGCACGACGACCGCTAGAGAAGCAACGGCGACGCTTTCTTGAGGAGGGGCCTTGTCTGCAAGAGAGCACCACCAACTCCCACCTCGAGAGATCGGATTGGCCTTCCGCAGACAGCCGCCCGACGACGCGCCAAAACGTCGGAACGGAGAAGCACCCTTGCAGTCCCCCAGGTCCACTCGCCACATTGCCATTATTCTCGACCCCCTCACCACCACGGCGGCCGGGAGGAGAAACAACAACAAACCAAGGGGGAGCGCCGGCCAGAATTTTATTGAAGAAGACAGTGCCTCTCGCCCCCAATCCCTGCTCCAACCGATGGAGTAGAGAAAAACGAGCCAGAGACCCTAATCCTAAGCTCCAGATCTGGCCATGACCCAGAGCTCCGCCTCCTCTAACGGGCAAACCGCCCACTACCGGCAAAACGCCAACAGAACAACCTAAACTACAGCCACCGGCACCGCCCCTCCGCCATTCCTCACCGGCCGCGCCGACAAGAAAGGCGTCGATTTGGACCGGGGTGACGCGGTTTGCTTCCTGGAACTATAGCAGGGATAGAGGAGGGAGTAGGAAAGGTACTGCCGCCTTACTCAGTGGAGGAGCCAGAACATGCAGTACCCGCGTGCCTATGGGTGCCACAAAAGGCAAAATTCAACGTTTTCGGGGTGTATATGTGGTAAAAAATTGTGTTTTTATAAAGAAAATAGATTTTACCAGGTGCCCTAGCCTACACGCGGGTCCACCACTGGCTTTACTCCCATGGGTTGTGCACATTCTACTCCGTCTATTGTAATATATTGCAACAAAGGGGGTAGTTGCTATCTGCTTAATCATACAATGTCGTCTTTGCCCCCTTCTTTTCATCTTCTTGGCCAGCTTCTCGGAAGCTACCGTTAGGTTACCGACTTAAAGTTGCATCTCATCTGCCAAAATCGTTTATACTTTAAATTGATATTGAAACTACTAGTTAAAAAGTTTGAACGAATTTTGAAGATGAGATTCTGGGAAAAGTTTGACGAGGATAGCTTCTGAGAGAAACTGGCCAAGAAGCTGAAAAGAAGGAGGCAATATGCAACATTAATAGGATATAGAAGTGGGACAAATAGAATCACACTTCTACATCCCTAGTTTAACTCTAAGGGAAAACCTACTTATTCCACTTGTCTCGCTTATGCATATCTATGCAGCAATTCCTCGAACAACACACATGCAAGGACGTGTGACATCGTCACACAGGAACCGCGACGAGAGCAGGTTGGAGTAGATGAAGAAAGACATCTCGTTGGTTGTACTCCCTATGTTTTAAAATATAAAATATGTTAGCTTTGTGAAGCAAATGTATCTAGACTTTTTTTTAGTGTATAGAAAACAGACCAGAGAAACCATAGGCATTGCCATATGCTAGCGTCATCTTTCAACCATTTTGTCAAGCAGATGGTGTGCCACAGCCGTTGCCCAGGAAGGCTCATCTTTGTGACCACCTTGAGTGATCCATAAATGCTACTCTTCAACTCATAGCTTTTGTCTGTGTTAAACTATACTTCCTTCGTCCGTAAATAAGTGTATTTTTAGCTTTTGTCTAAGTTAAACTTTAGCAAATTTGACAAACTTTATAGATAAATATAGCAACATATATTATATAAAATTATAAACAAATCTAGTAATACCAAATTAGTGTCATAACCATTATCATGTTTTCCTATAAATTTAGTCAAAGTTTACTATGTTTGACTTAGTACATATTTAGAAGTACACTTATTTGCGGACATACGGAGTATAATAAAAGGGACGTGTGCATTGAGTGATGCAGATGCCAAGGATTGTTCCCATTTTAGAATCAAAATCTGTGAAGACTGTTCGGTTTAGTCTCACCTTTTCTATGAAAGAAGGTTGCAATTACTCCATCCGTTTTAAAATATAAGATATTTTAGTATCTAGGTTTCTTTTAGGATATAGGTTCACTCAAAACGTCTTATATTTTAAAATGGAAGGAGCAGCTTATAAGGAAGAGGTCCATGCTCACATTCAGTCGAGGGTTTTTGAATAGAATGGCACTTCGCTTGTAGCTAGACCTGTGCATAACCGTTCGAAGCGTAAACTGAATGTTGAGCTAGGCATGAGTGGATGCTAACATGTTGAGTGTCTGACTTCTCGGGATCAATGACAGCAAATGCTGCAGCCGAACTCCGGTAGATCAGTATCATGGTCGACGCATACAAGTAGACAAGGAGAAAAAAAGGTTAAATGGCTGCAAACTGTCTTCGCCACAACTATTAAGAACCCAAATTCACCATCGTCGGAGAAGAAGAAGAAGATCAGCGCATCCAGTCCATACTTTGGCTCTAAAGAAACCTCTATCCATAAGATGTTATTATGAACCGTAATAACCACCGGACCCATAAGAGTGGATCTAGCCTGGTGCTAAGGAACATTGGCTAGAGGAGTCCTCCGAGCATCTTCAGCGCCGGATCTGGGGCCAGTGATACGTCGGAAACGTATCTATAATTTTTATATTCCATGCTTGTTTAGTATCTATTTTGCTTTGCTTTGTCTACACTTTGAGGTATTTTTATATGTTTTCTGTTACTAACCTATTAACAAGACGTCACGGTGCCAGTTGTCTGTTTTCTTCTGTTTTTGGTTCCAGAAAAGGCAGAAAATTAATATTATCGGAATTGGACGGGACAAAAGCCAAAGTTAATATTTTACCGTGGGAAACAAGAAGCCAGAGTACGAGATGGAGAGGAGCCACCAGGAGGCCACATCCCCTGGCCGCGCGGCCAAGGTGGGCCCGCGCCTGGGGGGTGCGGCCACCCTGGGTTCCCCCTGCCTCGCCTCTTTGCCTATAAAGAGCCCCCGATACCCAAATCCTAAGTACCCGATCGATCTTCCACGAAACAGTCTGTAACCGTCGCCACCATCGTCCCTAGATCGGGGGGATCTAAAGCTCTTCCCGGCACCCTGCCGGAGGAGATATCATCCCGACGGCCTTCTTCTTCATCATGTCAGTCTCCGATATGAAGCATGAGTAGTTCCACCTTGGACTAAGGGTCCATTTAGTAGCTAAATGATTGTATCTCCTCTTTTGTGCTACCATATTTAGATCTTGTGAGCTCTGTTCATGATCAAGATCATCTATTTGTAATCGTGCATGTTGTGTTTGCAGGGATCCGATGGATATTGAGATTACTATGTCAGATTGATTAATGGTTTTGTCTTATTGATTATATCATGTTTATGTTGTTTGTGATCTTGCATGCTCTCCGTTTCTAGTAGCTATCTTGGCCAAGTATATGCTAGTAACTCCAAGAGGGGGTACTTATGCTCGATAGTGGGTTCATGATGACTCCCTGGTGGCGCCAGAGAACTTGGTGCTTGACATGGAGTCTGTTGGGAACCCCAAGATCAAGATGTGAAGCAGCACATCAGCAAGTTTTCCCTCAGTAGAGACTGAGGTTATCGAACCATAAGGAGGAAGGAAACGTCACACAGGTGTTGCAAGCAACGCGAAGACCTGCACAACACAAACTCAATACTTTGCCCCCAAAATCAATGAGGTTGTCAAGCTCACCGGTTTGCTGTAACAAAGGATTAAACGTATGGTGTGGAAGGTAATGGTTTGCGGCAAGTAAATAAGTAACAGTGGAAGATGTATCAATTGTAATGATTGGACCGGGGTCCATAGTTCACTAGAGGTGCTCTCCTTAGATAAACAACATGGCATGAAGGGTAAACAAATTACAGCAGGGCAATTGACAGAAACTGAGCAAGGCATAATAATGCAATTACTAGTCAGAAAGATCCTATGAGATTCGATTGGGCAATACAACAAGATACATAGACCGCCATCCAACTGCATTTATGACTAGAAGTCCACTTTCAGGTTATCATCCGAACCCCCTCCAATATTAAGTTGCAAGCAACAGACAACTGCTTTAAGCAAAGTGTGTAAGATAAACAATCCACATGTTCCATGAACAAGAGACCGTTGGTTTCTCCCTAGTAGCAACAACACATCTACGACCGAAGATATTATTGCCACTTCCCTTGAAAACTAGAGGCATGAACCCACTGTCGAACATAAATACCCCCTCTTGGAGCACTAGAAACTACTTGACCAAGATAGCTACTAACAACGAAGAGCATGCAAGATCACGAACAACACAGACATGATAGAATCATAAAGACAAAACCATTAATCAAACCAACATAATAATCTCAATATCCATCGAATCCCCACAAACACAACATGCATGATTACAAATAGATTAGATCTTGATCATGAACGGAGCTCACAAGATCTATACAAGGAGGAGATACAACCATCTAGCTACTACATGGACCCATAGTCCAAGGTGGAACTACTCACGCATCATACCGGAGAGAAGGCCTCCGGGGTGATCTCCCCTCTCGCAGGGTGCCGGGAAGAACTTCAGATCTCCCTGATCTAGGGACGACGATGGTGGCGGCTACAGAAGGTTTCGTGGAATATTTATCGGGTACTTAGGGTTTCTGCATCGGGGGCTTCTTATAGGCGAAGGGGGAGGGCGAGGCGGTGACCATGAACCCCACACCCTACCTAGGCGCGGGGTAGGGCCACCCGCGCCTAGGGGGGTGTGGTTGCCCTGGCACGCCTCACCGTCTCCCCTATGGACTTCTTGTTCCCCACGGAAAGTTATTGACTTTGACGTTTGTCCCGTCCAATTCCGAGAATATTTCCTTACTAGCTTTTCTGGAACCAAAAACAGCAGAAAATAGGCATTTGGCATTGTGGCAACTTGTTAATAGGTTAGCACCAGAAAACATGTAAAAATCACCTCAAAGTGTAGACAAAGCAAAGCAAAATAGATACTAAACAAGCATGGAGCATCAAAAATTATAGATACGTTTCCGACGCATCAAGCATCCCTAAGCTTAACTCCTGCTCGTCCTCGAGTAGGTAAGTGATAAAAAGAATAATTTTTGAGGTGACATGCACCTTCACAGTAAAGATCTAACCATTTGCAAGCATTGAAAGCTGGGATCAAAGAACTCTAAACATGTGCATAAAAGATGGAGTTCTAACAATAGGACATAGTGACTATGCATGCAACATGAAAGGCTACAAACAAAGATCATGAATAACATGCATTGAAAAACGTTTGTTTGTTTCACATACAGAAAACATAGCACAGTGGCAATCAGCTTGTCCCTCATAGAGTAGCAAATAAATGCATAGGACACCTTCAAAGTTCACAAGGGTGACTAGAAACAAATAGCACAAGAACAAGTAATATCACAATATGCATCAATCAATAAGTTTTGGGACACTACACACATAATGACAACTATGCTCTCTTAATGGTGCCTAAACATAGAAGGTGGAGACTCAATAGTGGTGGAAGACAGGCTTTTTATAAAGGAAGCAGGGATTTCAAGTTTCAAAACGAGCTTCCAAAAATTATGGTACTTGTTAGCTTTCAGCCCTCATTGCCCCTATCATAAGCATCTTGAAGTGATTAAGGTTAAAGTGAACAAAGATGGAGTATATGCTTGACAAAGTATAAGTTGGCAATCTCAAGTCCATTGAATACGAGGGACACCTGTAAGTTCTTATTATTGTAAGTATTTGCCTATCATTGAGAACCGCCAACGAGGTACCCCTTGAACATGGTACAGGAGCTTTCCCATAACCAAAATGACAAGGCAAGCAGACAGTGAGCATCTCAGCAATCTTTTTATTTACCAAATGCATTGCTTTTTATTGAGGATGTTTTATAGATAACTATGGTGATGCTGCAAGTTTCCACCATGATTAGGCATGGCTTAGGCTAGCGGCCCATGCGTTTCTCTAATAAAGAATACAAACTCCATGGACTTACAAGTTCCCTCTTTATTTCACACCAGTGACATCCATACACAAAAGAGCATGATATCAACTGAGTACAAAGTACAAGTGCAATGTTGAAAACGTTCCCCGTGACAACACGGTTCTGCTAATTCCAACATATAAGTGCAAGCATATACAACATAGATGACACAATGGTTCAAGTTTATTAGGGGCAAAGAATATAAAGTGTGCCATCAAGTTTGTGAGGGCTTTAATCACTAGGTTTTCACATAACAAAATAGTTTTTAATTGGAAGATAGCTGAAAACAAGAATATACTTGGAATGGTGTAACGCACCATGCATAGGAGTTTATAGTGGACACTTTGGAATAACTTGGTTTCTTGGGAGTTGGAAGCATGAGTAGAACTTACTCATACAAGTGGAGGCTAGCAAAAGACTGGGAGCAACCAACTAAGAGAGCATAATGGCCATAATCATGCAGTGCAACAAAGCATTACTAATCAAAGCATAAAGTGGTACTACAAGTCAAGGACTAAATGATCATAGAGGCTATGGTGACTTGTCATAGTCATAACATGGTGTGAACATGTGCCAAGTCAACCCAAACAAAGCATCAAAAGAGAATACCACAATACTATGCTTTTGCATGCTAAAACAACACATAATTTCTTCAAGGCACACTGAGCAATCCCAATTGTTTGGAACAAGACATGCTACAGCAATAATCACTAAGCATAAGGTCAAAACAACACCTAGCATGTCATGCTAAAGTCACAGTCACAGTCAATGCAAGATCCTCTTGCACTTACAAGCAAGAACTTACTACTCCTTCCCAACACCAAGCAACTTATTTACAAAACAACACAGCGAGAACGGGGGTCCAAACTACTTTGTTCAAGCAAAATAAACAACCTAAGCAAAGCAAAAGAAAACTAAGATGCTCCAAAACAATACAACCGTGCATGAAACAATAAAAACGAAGTGTCTAGACAGACCTGAGCTTTTTATTGATGAAGAAGGGGATGCCTTGGGCATCCTCAAGCTTTGACGGTTGTACCTCTTGGATATTTATTGGGGTCACACCGGGGTGGCATCCCAAAGCTTGAGCTTTTTTCCATTCCTCATCTCGTTGCATCATTCTCTCTCTACACCTGAAATTTTTTCCTTCATACAAAACTTCACACAATCTTCATTAGCAACATTAGTTTATTCAAAAGATATTAGACCTCTGCCAAAGCTTTGGAGCAGCAAGGCTTTTCACTAAAAACACAAGATATTGTAGTAACTCCTTCAAAAAGCTCAATTCACCTAAAGAGAACTCAAAAAAGAATCAATAAGAAGCAAATGCAAATAATGGCAGAAATCTGTCAAAACATACCAGCAGGTAGAAACCAATTTTTTCGAAAATCTTCTGTTGCTCAAATCAAAAAGTTTTGAACTGAATAAAGTTATCTAACATACTGGGGGATTTATTCGTAAATTTTGAGCTCAATCCTAGTTACATAGACTCCTCACGAATTTTTATGGTGGAGGACAGAAATCTGTTTCGGGACAGCAGCTCCCCAAATCTTACTTCCCTCTCATTAGAGGTCATTCTTGGCACAAAAAGCAAAAAAAAAGGATAAGTAGAGGTCATTACAGAAGTAATAACTTCCAAGACTCAAGGAAACTCTTGGATTATCTCCCAATAAGTACTTTTCTTTAACGCCTTTAAGTTAGGCACAAGAAGCAAGAAGAATCAAGAATTTTTAAATGAAGAAGCAACCTTCTTGTTCTTTCCTTTCTTATCTTTCTTCTTTTCTTTAGGAAAAATATGGTTGATCACTGGAGGAGCAAAATGCATAATGCCTTTTCCCACATCTATTACTGCTCCAAGATGTTTCAGTAGGGATCTTCCAAGTGTAATATGTCATTTGCCTACACATTCAATAACAAGATAATCAGTAGACACCATTTTCCCTGATATTTTTATAAACACACCTTCAGCTATTCCAATGGGTAATAAAGTGTCATTGTTGGTAAGAGAGATTTCCTCTCCTCCTTCAGTAAGCCCCCAAAGACTCAAGGAATCATAAATATCTTTAGGCATGAGGCAAAATTCAGACATGATGTCACAGCGAGCATCAAAAAGTGTAGTGTTTATAGAGACTTTAATTGTGGGAAACCACTTTGAAGGCTTAGAGTTTATGGGAACATAATCATGGTAAGCCCTAAGCGCGTGATAGCAACTATTCATAGCAGCAATACTAGTCTCAGGAGTGTTCAACCTAGCAAAAATATTTGTGAATGAGGAATCAGACTTGCCAGGTGTACCATAAATCATAATCAATTTCTTTATGGCATCAAAAGCTTCATCCTCGGTACATAGAAAAATATCTTTCTCAACCACATCATCCATAGCATATCGATAACGAAGAGCAATACCGCGGTAGAAACTATCAATAACCAAGCCAAGACTCATCTTAGGTTCGATTTCTCTCTGTAAAGCGGAGATTCTAAACCAAGCTTCTTTGAAACTCTCATCATTTTTTTGCTTAAAAGTGGAGATCTCTTCCATATGTGAAATAAAGATTGGTCCAAAACCAGACATGGTGGCAACTAGAGTAGGAACTAAATTTTTTGTGTTTTTTAATAAAGCAAGCAAACCAAACTAGACTAATTTTTTGGATTTCTTTTGAAAAGAGGCAAACAAAACCAAGCAAAAGAAACTAAGCAAACTAAAAACAAAGTAAAGAGAAAGGAAGTGAAGGACTCCCTTAGTGAAGACGTCCTTAGCCTCCCCGGCAACGGCGCCAGAAAACTTGTTGATGACTCCTTGGTGGCGCCAGAGAACTTGGTGCTTAACGTGGAGTCTGTTGGAAACCCCATGAGCAAGGTGTAAAGCAGCACAACAGCAAGTTTTCCCTCAGTAGAGACCGAGTTTATCGAACCAGAAAGAGGAAGGAAACGTCACATAGGTGTTGCAAGCAACGTGGAGACCTGCACAACACAAACTCAAGACTTTGCCCCAACGAATCGGTGAGGTTGTCAAGCTTACCGATTTGCTGTAACAAAGGATTAAACATATGGTGTGTAAGGTAGTGGTTTGCAGCAAGTAAACAAGTAACAGTGGAAGATGTATCAATTGTAAAGATTGGACCGGGGTCCATATTTCACTAGAGGTGCTCTCCTTAGATAAACAACATGGCATGAAGGGTAAACAAATTATAGCAGGACAATTGACAGGAACTGAGCAATGCATAACAATGCAATTACTAGTCAGAAAGATCCTATTAGATTCGATTGGGCAATACAACAAGATACATAGACCGCCATCCAACTGCATCTATGACTAGAAGTCTACCTTCAGGTTATCATCCGAACCTCCAAGTTGCAAGCAACCGACAACTGCTTTAAGCAAAGTGTGTAAGGTAAACAGTCCACATGTTCCATGAACAAGAGACCGTTGTTTTCTCCCTAGTAGCAACAGCACATCTACAACCGAAGAGATTATTGTCACTTCCCTTGGAAACTAGAGGCATGAACTGATGACCCACAAGTGTAGGGGATCGCAACAGTCTTCGCGGGTAGTATTACCCAATTTATTGATTCGACACAAGGGGAGCCAAAGAATACTTGCAAGCCCTAACAATTGAGTTGTCAATTCAGCTGCACCTGGAATAGTTCTTGCTCACAGAAGTTTATCAGTAGCAATTGTTTGTAGTAGCAACAGCAATAGTAACAGTAACAATAACAATAGGATTCGAGTGTGGTAGGCATAGGGATGGATGGACGGGCGTTGCATGGACGAGTCTAAACATGTAACTTCAAGATCTAGGGCATTGCAGATAAATAATAACAAGCATCACGGTACTAAACAATCCTAGGCATGTGCTCCAAATATAGTCATACGTGCTCGCAATGAGAACTTGCACAACATCTTCTGTCCAACCAGCTCGTGGCAGCGGGGCCTCTAGGGAACTACTGGCAATTAAGGTGCTCCTTTTAATAGAGCATCAGAGCAAAGGATTAACACTCTGTGAACACATATGATCCTCACACCACATCCATCCCCTCTGGTTGTCCCAATTATTGTCACTTTGGGGCCTTTGGATCCGGACAATGATATGTGTACACAACTTGCATATAAGATCACAAACAATACTATCATAATGATTTAATTATAAGTTCATATCTGAGATCATGGCACTTGGGCCCTAGTGACAAGCATTAAGCACAACAAGTTGCAACAAAGTCAAATAGCACTAATAGAGATATTAGGCACTAAGCCCTAACAGATCTTATTCGATTACATGATAGAACTCATCCAATCCCTACCATCCCCAAGATACAGTGGGGGATTACTCACTCATGGATGAGGGGAACATCAATGGTTGATGGAGATGTGTTGGTGATGATGATGGCGACGATCCTCTCCAAACCCCCCGTCCCGGCAGGGTGCCAGAACGGAGTTTCTGGATCCGAATCTTGGTTTCTGGTGGTGGCGGCGGAGCGGAACTCTTTCTGTAAAAATATCGACCCCCCCCTCCCGGTTTTTAGGTCGAGAGGCAACTTATAGGCGCAGAGGAAGGCCGAGGGGGTGCATGGGGTGGCTGCACCCCCTAGGCGCGCCATGGTGGCCCGCTACCGGTGGTGTGGCCCCAGGACCCTTCTTCGTCTCGTCTTCTGGCTCCGTGGGTCTTCTGGTGAAATATAATTTTTGGCATATTTTCCGGGATTTTTCCTGATAGTTGATTTTCTGCACAAAAAGAAGACACCAAGGTAATTCTGCTGAAAACAGCGTCAGTCCGTGTTAGTTGTATCCAAAACACACAAGTTTAGAGGAGAAACAATAGCAAAAGTGTTCGGGAAAGTAGATACGCTTTGGACGTATCAACTCCCCCCAAGATTAGCTTATTGCTTGTCCTCAAGCAATTTAGTTGAAAACTGAGTGCGATAAAATAACTTTCACGAACACATTTGTTTCATATGATGTATATATTCTCAGCACAGGAGTAGATGCTTAAACCATTTATAATAAGAAGTATGCAACTAAGTCTACTCAATAGTCATTGCAAGCTATGAATAGAAACCAACTAAATAATAATAAGTAGCATGAAACATAAACATAAGCAACATTGCAATGCTCATAGTAAGGTATGATAGAGTGGTATCTCGCTTGCCCATTTGTTTGTAGAGCACAATATAAATGCCAAGGAACCTCTGAAGTTCAAGTGAAGACTAGAAGTAAAGATATCAGAGATACAAGCATCAAAGTCATGACATAATTAACCAAGTTTTGGAACAAACACAAGAATGACAACTATGCTCTCAAGAAGGTGCTCGTAGAATAAGTGGTGACTCAACAAGGGAGTGAAAACAGTTTTTGAAAAGTTTGAAAGGCTTCCCAATGCTGAAAGGAAGGTACTCATTAGCTTTGAGCTCTCATTGCCCCTATCATAGGCATCTTCATATGGTTAAGGTGAAAGTGAGGTCCAGCATGAGTTATATGCTTGACAGACCATAAATTGGAAATCCCAAGTCCCTTGAGTACGAGGGCCGCTCCGCATGCTACTCAACTTTGGTTACCTGCAAGTTCTTGTCATTGTTCATACATGCATATCATAGAGAACCGCCAACGGGGTACCCTTTGCACATGATACAGAAGCTATCTCATGATCAAAATAACAAGACAAGCAGACAATGAGCATCTCAGCGATCTTTTTATTTACTATATGCGTAGCTTTTTATTGAGGATGCTTCATAGAATAATCATTATGGTTATGTTGCAAGTTTCCACCATGATTAGGCATGGCTTAGGCTAGCTGCCCAGGCGTTTCTCTAACATAATGTATAAACTCCATGAACTCACAAGCTCCCCTTTTATTTCACATCGTCGACATCCGTAAACAAAAGAGCAAAGTATCAACTGGATAGGATATCACTACAAGGAATATGGCTATATATGACCCTCCATTTTCGTCACAGAATCGTCATAGTAGTCCGTTTATGACGATTCTATGACGATTTTGAGATCGCCAAAGTCAAGGCCGCAAATGAACTATAACGACGTTTTGCAAAATCGTCATAACCGTATGACGATATTGGATCGTCATAACGTCTATGACGATCCAATATCACGAGCCTTCTAGCCGGCCAAGTCGATCCCACGTGGCCGATCCTACGTGGCAAAATTGTGACGAATTAAATCGTCGTGGTGTGAATTCACCAATCCATTCGGTCGTCTATGTAGGCCAAGCCCAACAATTCGCTTTTCATTTTAATTAGATGGGCTTTTTCTTTTCATTTAGATGGGCTAGACCCAATATTTGTAGCCTTTATTTTCTCAGACATGGCTTTTTAACGATGCATTTTGTTTTGGGCCCTAGCCTTTTAAGGTCTATTTTTTCTATGGGATGCGGCCTTATTACAGGCTCTTCCTTTTTTATTCAGTCATTTAGTTGTGTTTTATTTAAATTTGAATTTTATTCCAGTCCAAAACCTTTTCAGATCCATTTACACAACTTCAACAAGTTACATCAATATTTTATAACATACATAGGAACAAAACATCAATTTTCAATATTGTAATACATCAAATCATACACAGGAACATAAAAGTAACTCTATTACACTACGATCACATCCACAATGTGCAAGGTCAAGCTCCGTCGTGGCTTCCCCACTTCGCTGGACCGACAGAATCAACGCTATCTCCTCCCGTTCTGGCACATCAACACTAAAAATAAGATGGAGCATGATTATGAGCGACAATTATGAACCATGAAAATATGTAAATGTGCAATTATAATTGATGTGCATGTTTGAATATGGTTTTGAAACCTAAACGCATGTTTCTAGTACAATAGAAAAATCTTCCTCGAATTAAACAGTAGAAAAATCAAACTACGTAATATGAGAACAGGTTCTAGTTCAAACAACGATTGCACTACTAATAATATTCAACAGGTTATAGTTCAAACAACACGATTGCATCTTATTAGGAGTAGTTGCAAAGTTTGACAAATTGTTAATTATGTGGAGTAGAAGAAGCATAAACCTTGAAATGTCAAGATGTATTGTCTTCTCTTGATGTGCGAGAAGATTATTTGTCAATGTTGTCGGTATTAATAGCCTCATATGCTACACCGGTTATCATACCTGCCACAAAGATGAATACATTTAAACTTTTGAGTTGCAAGACACAAGGAGATAAGAGCACAGTCCACTAGAGCCGATAGTGTAGATTAGAAGAAGCATAAACCTTGAACAATAAAAGAAGTCAGAAATGCTAGAAATATTCCACAAGGTCAATAGCATAATACAAACTAAATTGGTTATATTTCATATGAGGGACCAAAGAAAATTGTTCCAGAAGATATCTCAAGTTACGGAACAGCATGTATTAACCATCCCAAGTACATAGTGAAATATTAAACCATGCCTGTGAGGCGCATCCACAAAAGGAGGGAAAAGGAAATTTTACCAGGATGCTCCCATTGATCAAGAACATGGGCATCGACCTAGAAAAGCATCCCTGTGAGGCGCATCCATTGTTCACCTTGTAGAGGTAGGAGCTAGCCAGCTTCTAGGACAGGTTGGCGTGGCTGAAGATGACGATATCTGCATACAATAGATGCAAAATAAAACCCAGAGGAGGATCGATCGATCAAAGATCATCCATTAATGCATCAATGGTTAACACGGAAAGAGCTAAAAAAGGGAAGTCCCCATCCTTGCACACACAGTACACTAACAGATAAGTAACCATCCATCCTTAGCACTTGGCATATAACACAAACAGATTCATTCCTTAGATAAGAGAGCTGAAAGGTATCATGACGTATAACTAGGTAATGTTTTAGTAAAGATCTGCAAATGACTCTTTTCTCAAAGGGAATGAAATGATAAACAGATTTGCTGCGCACTCTAGTGCACATCAGGTGGCTATTGTACTTACCATCAGGTGTCCATAGTACTATCAAGGGAAATGTAACAGCCTGCATATCCAACCATCAATGGAAAAATTAAACACTTGAACATCAAGCCTGCAATATATTGCCTAGAGGGCATCTGATTTATCTGAACTAGAGTGTTGGCGCTGCTCAAAGAATTATCTGTGGGACCGCAACATCAAAGGATAACCAACTTCATCAAATGGCATGGCTCAACGGTGGTGAACAAACATACAAATGTCATCTAACGCATGAAATTAGCCAGGGAGACAAAGGGGAACCTACTCGGCAATGACAAAGAACACGGACAAGCTGGTGCTCTGAAACAATGCTTCGCGAGGAACCGACTTGCCCTTGTACGGGTAAAAGATGGAAACATGCCCGATGATGGCAGCTAGCACAAGTGCCACGATGGACACACTTCCCAACGCGACCGTCGGGTCACTCGGGAACTTGCAGATGACGACATCCTTTCCCTTGATAGGAGTCCCATAGGGAGGCTGCATGAATGACGAAACAATATCCACATTAACAAGTCTAATTCTAGGAACTAAGATGAAAGAGGAAGTTCGAGCTATCCATAATTATTTTCGGTTATGGGCCATATAGAAAGTTAAGTGTAAGAGCTTCGGAGCTTCCTACGAATGATCTGCTCTCTGCTTCAGAAAAAGATACATTCCTGAACAGGTACCACTTTCAGCACCCTTAATAAGGCCTTCACAACTGTTATGACTTCTGGCACTACTGTTATGACTTCTTAAATGACATTGCCATGAAAATGGCACTACTGTTATGACTTCTGGCAATACACAAGCAGCAAGAAAGTGCATACAGAAAACTTAATCTGGTATAGCTAGAGCAAATACTTTTTTTATACTTAATTGTATTATAAACAGAATCTGCACAAGAGGCATGGAATGATGTATAGCTAGATCATATACTTTTTTAATGCACAAGATATAGAATCTGCGTACAAGAGGAATGTAATTGTGTACAGCTATTGTATCAGGATTACAAGGAAAGATCACAAAACAACTGACCAAATTAACAAGTTCTATATCAGTACTGGTACCACCGTCTGATTACAAAATCATGTGTTGGTACTGACTGAATATACCAGGTAGTACCCCTACTACTCACCAAGGTAAACTGCATCAGGAGACACTAGGAGAGAACTCACCAAATAACCAGGTCATGACACGCTGCGCATGGGCTCAGGCGACAGGAGAGAACTCACCAAATAGGCTGTCGAAGCCGGCGGGGCGGCAGGAGCGGCGGCGTATGGGGTTTCCGGATCTCTGGGGCTGGAGACGGCGACGTCGACGAGGACCCGCATGCGCTTGATCTCTAGGCGCCGCTCCTCCAGCAGCGCAACCCTATCCAGAGCATCCGCCACGTCCGTGCAGCCCGTGCCTGCGTTCCTGTGGTTCTGCCCCATGGAGGAGCTCACCGGTGACAGCGCCGCCGCCGTCCTCTATCGCTTCGGCACCGACGGCAGGTCGAGGTGTATAGGATCCCGTCCCCCTCCTCCGTCTTGGACGTGGCGGCGCGGCGGTGCGGGATCTAGGTTTTGCGGGCTGGTCATCCTAGGCAAAGGGATGGAGAGGTTCGTGGGTGGGAAGAGAGCATGATGGCTGCGACGGGAGAGGGTTGGCGATGGGGTGAGAAGAACAGAGGAGTTGGCGGCGGGGATAGAGGCGGACGGAGGTGTAGGGAAGAGAGAATCGGCGGCGGCTTGGATTGGATCTGGCGAGCCGAGATGGGCGCGTTGTGGCGGCGGGGAGAGATGGGTGCGCACGATGGGTTAGGTTTAGATAAGGTTCCAGGTGTGCGCATGATGGGTGCTGCATCGCCGGTCATCGATCCACAACAGGTGTCCACAAATCATCATCTGATCCGTTCATTTTGATCACATCCAACGGTCGATATTGCCCTTCGCTTTTATCTCTATCTGTCTAGCGGTTATGACGATTTTGTCCACAGAAATAACGACGTTTTTTAGTTACATCGTCATAGTTTAATAAGGTTTTCGCCCTACCAAATGGCTCATGACGATCTGGTACAGAATCGTCATAACTCTATGACGATTTTGTCCACAGTCACTATCAAAAGGTCATAGGTTGACACATTTCTTGTAGTGTATCCAAAAAGTGTTGAAAGCGTTCCCCGTGACAGCACGATTCTGCTGACTCCCAGTATATAATTTGCAAGCATATAACTTTCATGGACAAGTCACAATGGTTCAGGATTATTAAGTTCAAGGAATAAAGTGTGCCTTCAAGTTCATGAGAGCTTTACTAACTAACTTTCTCAAAACAGACAAACATTTTATTTGGAAGAAAACAAGGCATATTGAATATGCACTGAAATAGCAAACGATGCTAATAGGTAGGTTTGGTGGACACAACTGTCAATATTGGTTTTGGGGGGTTGGATGCACAAGTAGAGCGCATACTCAGTGCAAGTGAAGGCTAGCAATAGAGAGGGAGTGACAACCGAGAGAGCAATAATTGTTATAATCATGCTTGCAACAAAACAGGACTAATCATAGCATGAAAGTGATACAAGAACTCTGAGGCAAAATAAATCATCGAGGCTTACTGACTATTGATTAGCCATATGCATGCGTGAGCATGTGCCAAGTCGATTCACATGAACAGTCAGAGGAGGATACCACAATATCATACCAAAATATGAATAAAACAATGCAAGCAAACATTCATATGACATGCTACAAACTATTAGCAATCTGGAGCTAATCGTAGACAAGAAAGAACTACTAAGCATCCATCGGTAACATACACCTTAAAATAAACAGACTAAGCATGCTCACAATGATGAGTATATGTACAAAAATTAAAACAAAATAGAGTTTGTTACCAGCCTCTTACCACACTTCGAGTTGTCTTAATCTTCATTATTGCCCTTCACTTGTGTGACTTGAATAATAACATGAAACCAAAATCCACTAAGGACGGCTGAACCCTGCAAAGAACTCACAAAACCAAAGAAGAACAACAAATATTTTTGGTGTTTTTGATTTTTCAAACAAGCCAACAAAACAAAAACAAGTAAGGCAAAAACAAACCAAGCAAAGCAAAATCTTTTTGGAATTTTCTTTTAAGGCAAACCAAATCAAAGAAACAAAGAAACAAACCAAGAGAAACAACGAAAATATTTTTGGTATTTTTGAGTTTTTTGAGAAAGAAGCAACAAGAACCAAAAAGAAAGCGAAACAATGGATATACAAAGAACCGACCGAACATGATATATATATATATGAGTGTGATGTCGGTATGCCTCCCCCCAAGCTTAGGCTTTTGCCCTAAGTGGGGATCAATAGCGTGGGTAGTAACCCCAAGCTGGTGGGTCATCATAGGAATGATCGTAGTCAGGCGCTTGTGATGAAGAAGAAGATGCGCCCCAATCAAATGAGGGCTGCTGGTATGGAGACTCTCCCAAGTTGGAGGGCTGAACCTAATAGTCTCCGGCATCCTCTTCAACATTCTCCTCTTGCTGGGAGAGCTCCATCACATATGTGTCAACCTCCTCCTCCGTAAGCGACCATCCTTGTCTGTTATCAAAGTTAAACAAAAAAGGTGCAAGCAAATAAACTATTTTCTTAGTCATAACCTTTCTCCGACCTTGTTGGGCAAAAGATAATTCATACGGTAAACTTCTAACATTAGCCCCCAAGTAAACAAAACCATGCTGAATCATGGATTCAAGATCAAGCCTCTCTATGGGGAACCGATAATCTGAAAGGTGAGGCTCTAAACCATGGAAAGCTAGCAACCTAGAAGCAATGGGACCTCCACAAATTCCACCCTTCTCGCGGTTGGTGGTGAGACGGTGAGCTATCAAAGCACTCGGGCTATAAGATCTATTCCTATTCAGAGCAGCTGCGATAAAAGCTAGATCAAAAGAAGATAACTTCCTAGCAATCTTTCTAGCAAGAACACACTTGGTAATGAAATAGGCAAAATATCTAATGGTTGGGAACTGAATGTTCCAAATTTTACCACTTTCCTTTGAGAAGTCGAAACCTTGGCAAATCTCAGCATATAAATCCATAAGTGACTTGGGCCTCTCTTTGATCTTCTCACAAGATCCCCACTAAGGTACTCTAATTGCTGCACAGAAATCAGCAAAAAGCAGGTCGACAGGTATATTATATATTTTGTAATGTACCATGGGATTAGATGTAGACCAAGTGAACCGGAAGTCCTGCACAAAATCCATGGTTAGCTTAACAAATTGATATGGTTCACCTTCAACAAAGTGTTCCAACCATGCATTGGCAATCAAAGTTTGGAAATCCTAGGAGATTCATGCAGTTCTCATGAATTCCTGGCATGGATATATGGAAGGAAAACTTCCTCCTCACGATGAACCTTCATTGGCTCATGCACCATCAAGTCATATTGATTCAGTGGATAAGTACTCATCTTCCTTGCTGAAATTTTTAGACAAACATCAAACCAAATGATTTCTAAGTTGATAAATGATGAGCAACTACTATAGGAACTTGCTAGAGGACTACACATGTATCAAAATAAAGTTTCTAAATATAGAACAAGCATACAAGCTCAAACAACCTGACACCTATAGCAGCAAAATACTCAAGATACAATCTACCAATCACAAATCTAATTGGACAAGTGGAGGAGGCACATACCAAGGAGTAATCTCTCCAAAAATCAGCAGCAAAGATGGTTGAGCAAGGAGATCGAAAATCACGAGCAAGAATAGCAAGAACTCGAGCTTGAGCAAGTTTTCCAGTGTTTTCAGGAGAGATAAAGAAGATGGCTGTGAGGGGGCACCTTGAAGGGCCCCAGGTGGTCCAGACCCTCCTAGGCGCCATCCACAGGTTGGTCGTGCCTACCATGGGTGTGGTGGCCTGGGGTGGCCCCCTAGGTCACTTCAGGTGTCCATCTGTCCCTTTTTTGAGGAAAATTTTATTTTGAATTTTCTGAGATTTTTCGGGAAACTTTATTTTTGGCCAATTTTCAGGGTATGAAAATTGATTTTCTCGCAGAAACAGTTTTTTCAGAAGAAGCAAAAGCAAACCAAAAGCCAAAATACAGGATCTCTAAGACAAACTAACAAGCAAACAACCAACAAAACTGAAGCTAGCAAAAGAAAGGCAAAGACTAGGAAGGAGAAAAGTAAAAGAAAGCAAGTATAACCACAGTGAAAACATTATTTTGTTCATTAAAATCCTTTTGTTAACAAGGTTGATAAAGTCTTGTTACCAAAACAATCTTATATGAAATAAAACTTTGCATTCCACAAGGTGATTATGTTATCTCATACTTGATAGCAATGGTCCTAGCCATAATAGTTTCAAAAATTTCTTGTGGAATGGGACAATATATTTCTCCAACCTTGATGCTCTCAATATTTTCAATGGAATTTAGGCAATAGCTTTTAACAACCTTCTTGGGGAAATAAACAGTATGCTCTTTGTCATTAATATTGAATGTTACTTTTCCTTGATTACAATTAATGACAGCACCTGTAGTATTAAGAAAAGGTCTCCCAAGAATAATAGACATATTATCATCTTTAGGCATTTCAAGCACAACAAAATCAGTCAAAACCAAGCAATTATGAGCCACTTGAAAAGGAACATCCTCACATATACCAATAGGAATAGTAGTTGACTTATCAGTCATTTGCAAAGTTATATCAGTTTGTATCAACTTTTCTAGCTGGAGTCTCTTGTAAAGAGAGAAAGGAATAACACTAACCCCAGCTCCCAAATCACATAAAGCAGTTCTAACATAATTGTTCTTAATAGAGCAAGGAATATTTGGTATACCTGGATCACCAAGTTTCTTTGGAACCTTACCATTGAAGGAATAATTAGAAAGCAAAGTAGAAATCTCCTCATTAGGAATCTTCCTTTTGTTAGAGACAATATCCTTCATATACTTTGAATAAGGAGGCAACTTAATAGCATCAGTCAAAGGAATTTGCAAAAAAATAAAGGTTTCATCCACTCACAAAACTTGTTGTAGTGTTCTTCCTCCTTTGACTTGTGTTTCTTATTTGGAAAAGGCATAGGTTTCTACACCCAAGGTTCTCTCTCACTACCATGTTTTTTAGCAATAAAATCCTCCTTAGTGTACCTAGTGTTCTTAGTGTGCTTCTCAGGTTCTTCCTCAACTTCCTCCTTGTCAGGAGCATCATTTTTATCATTACCACTCTCAGTTCCAGCATCAGATACATATATACTATTAGGATCTACAGCAGGTTCAAGTGGTTTCTCAACTATTTTATGTTTCTTTTTCTTTCTCTTACAAGGACTACCACTACTTTCACCTTGTTGAGAATCCTTCTCAATTGTTTTAGGGTGTCCTTCAGGATATAAAGGGTCTTGAGTAGCTATACCACTCCTAGTTCTAATTCCATAAGCATGTTTATCTCCTAAGGCATTAACTAGCATATCCTTTTGCACCTTAGCAAGTTGATCAATTTGGGTTTGAACCATTTGAAAGTGTTTACAAAGCATTT
Organism: Avena longiglumis; assembly: GCA_030063025.1. NCBI lineage: Eukaryota > Viridiplantae > Streptophyta > Magnoliopsida > Poales > Poaceae > Avena > Avena longiglumis. Next base: position 465,604,021 of record CP125978.1, read on the forward strand.
TAGTATCATTAGCAGTTCTTTTCACAATATCTTTCAACTCATTAATAGCTCTAGAGTTTTCCAATAAATGATTCTGAACTTGTTTATTAAAATTACCTTGTTTAATGATAAATGTGTCAAGTTCCTCTAAGCATTGATCAGGAGGCTTACCATAGGGAATATCACCTTCATCAAAGTGTTGGAGAGAGTGTACCTCAATAGTATATGAGTGGGGAATTGGCTTACATAATTCTTCTATAGGAGGTAGATTCTTCACATCTTCAGCTCTAATACCTTTCTCCTTTAGACACTTCTTAGCTTCCTTCATCACTTCATAATTTAATGCAATACCTCCCCTCTTCTTTGGTGTTAGTGTTGTAAATGGTTCAGGCACAACTGGTTCAGGTGTATTTAGCTCAGTTGAAGTCCAATCATCATAATTCTTGCTTATCTTAGCCATTAATTCTTCAGCATCTGTAGGAGTCCTTTTCCTGAAAACACAATCAGCAAAGCTATCTAGGTAGGTCCTAGAATCATCAGCTAGTCCATTATAATAAATATCAAGAAGCTCATTCTTAGGTAATGGACATCTAGGATGTGCATGAATCAAGGCACAAAACCTTGTCCATGACTCAAGCAACTTCTCTTCTTCTCCCTGTTTAAAATAAAAAAGTCTCTGCAAAGTAGCATGTCTAGCACTAGGAGGAAAATATTTCTGGAAGAAAGAAGCAATCAAGAAATCAGGGCTATCAATGGAACCAGGAGGTAATCTATTAAACCAAGCCCTAGCTTCTCCTTTTAGTAAAAAGGGAAGATCTTAGTAACAAAGTACTTGCGCATCTTAAAATCATCAGAGAATAAAGCACTCATAGTAGAAAGCTCATTCATATGAGCCACAACACTCTCATTTTAAGTACCACAAAAAGGTTCTTTCTCAATAATATCTAAATAATATAAATCAAGAGAGAAATCATAATATTTATCTTTAATATCTATGGGAGAGGTGGTAAACTTAGGATTAAAGGACAGTTTAGGCATAATAGTATGTCTAGCAAGGAGACTCTTAATAGCACTAGTACCATGTGTGTTTCGGCACTCTTCAACAAATTCATCAGTGAAATCAATGTAACCATCATTAATATCATAACTCTCACTAGACTCAGGTGAGCTAACAGGTGTAATAGTGTCTTCACTAGGAGTTTCGGTATTTCCTAGACCATCCATAGTAGCATCTAGGAAAGGACCTAATGAACCACTCGCATCAAGCACAGTAGAAGTAACATCATGAGCATCAAAAGCAGTTTCAGATTCAGCAGTGGTAGTAGCGTGTGTAGCATGAGTATGTGGTGGTGGTGTGACAAGATTACTTATAACAGACGGTGAATCAAGAGCAACCGAGGTGTTTAGGACTGTACCTCTTCTTGTAGTGGATGGTAAAATAGGTAATTTTCCATCACGAGACTTACCCATGATGAAAGGAGTAGCAGTGAACAATAATAGATCCAAGTGAACTTATAAATAAAGCTATGCTCCCCGGGAACGACGCCAGAAAATAGTCTTGATGACCAACAAGTGTAGGGGATCTCAACAGTCTTCGCGGGTAGTATTACCCAATTTATTGATTCAACACAAGGGGAGCCAAAGAATACTTGAAAGCCTTAACAATTGAGTTGTCAATTCATCTGCACCTGGAAATAGTTCTTGCTCACGGAATTTTATCAGTACCAACAGTTTGTAGTAGCAACAGCAAAGCAACAGCAACAGCAACAGGGAAACATGAGCAATAGTAATAGTAACGGTAACATTGGGATTCGAGTGCGGTAGGCATAGGGATGGATGGACGGGCATTGCATGGACGAGTCTAAACATGTAATTTCAAGATCTAGGGCATTACGGATAAATAATAACAAGCATCCAAGTAATAAACAATCCTAGGCATGTGCTCCGAATATAGTCATACGTGCTCGCAATGAGAACTTGCACAACATCTTCTGTCCATCCAGCCCGTGGCAGCGGGGCCTCTAGGGAACTACTGGCAATTAAGGTGATCCTTTTAATAGAGCACCGGAGCAAAGCATTAACACTCCGTGAACACATGTGATCCTCACACCACAGCCATCCCCTCCGGTTGTCCGAATTATTGTCAATTTGGGGCCTTTGGATCCGGACAATGATATGTGTACACAACATGCAAATAAGATCACAAACAATACTATCATAATGATTCAATAATAAGTTCAGATCTGAGATCATGGCACTCGGGCCCTAGTGACAAGCATTAAGCACAACAAGTTGCAACAAAGTCAAATAGCAATAATAGAGATACTAGGCACTAATCCCCAACAGATCTTATTCGATTACATGATAGAACTCATCCAATCCCTACCATCCCCAAGCCTACAGCGGGGGATTAATCTCTCATGGATGAGGGAAACATTGATGGTTGATGGAGATGCGTTGGTGATGATGATGGCAATGATCCTCTCCAAATCTCCTGTCCCGGCAGGGTGCCAGAACGGAGTTTCTGGATCCGAATCTTGGTTTCTGGTGGCGGCGGCGGAGTGGAACTCTTTCTGGAAAACTATCGACCCTCCCCTGGTTTTTAGGTCGAGAGACAACTTGTAGGCATAGAGGGAGTCTGAGGGGGTGCATGCACCCCTAGGTGTGGCCAGTGGTGGGCCCGCGCCTGGCAGGGGTGTGGGACCCCCAGGCCCCTCCTCTGTCTCCTCTTCTGGCTCCGTGGGTCTTCTGGTCAATATAATTTTTGGCATATTTTCCGTGATTTTTCCTGATAGTTGATTTTCTGCACAAAAACAAGACACCAAGGTAATTCTGCTGAAAACAGCGTCACTCCGTGTTAGTTGTATCCAAATCACACAAGTTTATAGGAGAAACAATAGCAAAAGTGTTCGGGAAAGTAGATACGTTTTGGACGTATCATGAACCCACTATCGAGCATAAATACCCCCTCTTGGAGTCACTAGCAACTACTTGGCCAAGATAGCTACTAACAACAGAGAGCATGCAAGATCACAAACAACACAGACATGATAGAATCATAAAGACAAAACCATTAATCAAACCAACATAATAATCTCAATATCCATCGGATCCCTGCAAACACAACATGCATGATTACAAATAGATTAGATCTTGATCATGAACGGAGCTCACAAGATCTATACATGAAAGCACAAGGAGGAAATACAACCATCTAGCTGCTACATGGACCCATAGTCCAAGGTGGAACTACTCACGCATCATACCGAAGAGAAGTCCTTAAGGATGATCTCCCCTCCGGCAGGGTGCCGAGAAGAACTTCAGATCCCCCCGATCTAGGGACGACGGTGGCGGCGGCTACAGAAAGTTTCGTGGAATATTGATCGGGTACTGATGGTTTCTGCATCGGGGGCTTCTTATAGGCAAAGGGGGAGGCCGAGGTGGTGGCCAGGGGCCCTACACCCTGCCTAGGCACGGGGCAGGGCCCACCCGCGCCTAGGGGGTGTGGCTGCCCTGACACGCCTCTCCGTCTCCCCTCTGGACTTCTTGGTCCCCACGCAAAGTTATTGACTTCGACGTTTGTCCCTTTTAATTCCGAGAATATTTCCTTACTAGCTTTTCTAGAACCAAAAAGAGCAGAAAACAGGCATCTGGCGTTGTGGCAACTTATGAATAGGTTAGTACCAGAAAACATGTAAAAAGAACCTCAAAGTGTAGACAAAGCAAAGAAAAGTAGATACTAAACAAGCATGGAGCATAAAAAATTATAGATACGTTTCCGACGTATCAGTTCATGCCTCTATTTAATCTAAGGGAATTGACAGAAATCTCTAAGGTTGTATATGTGTTGTTTGCTACTAGGGAGAAAACAACGGTCTCTTGTTCATGAAACAAGTGGATTGTTTACCTTACACACTTTGCTTAAAGCAGTTATCTGTTGCTTTCAACTTAATACTATAGGGGGTTCGGATGATAACCTAAAGGTGATTACTAGTCATAGATTCAATTGGATGGCGGTCTATGTATCTTGTTGTATTGCCCAATCAAATCTCATAGGATCATGAATATCTAGTATTGCATTGCTATGCGTTGCTCAGTCATGTCAATTGCCCTGCTGTAATTTGTTTATCCAGCATGCCATGTTTGTTTATCTTAAGGAGAACACCTCTAGTGAACTATGGACCCCGGTCTAATCTTTACCATTGATACATCTTCCACTGTTACTGTTTACCTTTTTGCAAACCACTATTACCTTCCGCACCATACAGTTAATCCTTTGTTTTTAGCAAACCGATGAGATTGACAACCTCACTGTTCGTTGGGGCAAAGTCTTGAGTTTGTGTTGTGCAGGTTTCTAGTTTCTTGCAACACCTTTGAGTCGTTTCCTTCCTCCTACTGGTTCGATAACCTTGGTTTCTTATTGAGGAAATAACTTGTTGCTATACTCATCATACCTTTCTCTTGGGGTCCCCAACGAAGCTCTACACTGATCTGAGTCGCATTAGCTAGCGCCACCCCGCCTATCGTGGCCGGATCCTCAACCATCCACCTCAAACCAGCAGCAATCTGCACCGCCGCACTCCATAGCCGCCAAGACCAGATCGACGACGAGATCAACACCACCACATCCCATGTGCGTCCCGTAGTCGTAAACGACGTCGAGATGGGGTTGAAGCCAAGGTACCATTATTCCGAGTAGTGCATCCACCGCAAACTGAGATGCGCCACCACGACACTAAAAACGCTAATCTTAGGGGTCTTGTCACAACATGAAACGAATGTCCTAGGTCCCCACCCCCTCCAGCCCACAGGAGCGGCACCGGAGGGAGCAAGGACCCGTCGATCGCCGGCGGGGGAAGAGGAGGCGGATACGGTTTTTTGAGAGGAGGAAGGGAGCGTAGATGCCATGGTTTAGGACATCTCCACCGGGCCAACCCATCCGGTCACCCCAAGCGGTCAGTTTCTATCCATTTGGGTTAGGCCGCGGTCGATATGGGGAGGGTGTTCGGCCTGTCATCTGCAAGAAAGTCGTTAACACAAGTATATTCAGAAGAACCTTTCATAATGCTCTCCTCATTTTTAAGACTTTCTATTGTTTTCTTATTTTCATTATTATTTTTTTAACACAAGTATAAGATAGGAAACTACCATTAGAAGTGGTATCTAGGCTTGCTTTATTTTTATTGGTAATCCCTCCGTAGAAAGTATGGGTAATTAACCAATCGGGCAAACGGTGATGGGGGCAATTGTCTAGATAGCTTTTATACCTTAGATAGACTTCATATAAACTCTCATCAGGATTATTTTTGAAATTAATAATAATACCTCTCATCCTGTGAGCTTTGCTTTCTGAGTAATATTTTGACAAGAATTTGGTTGTTAAATCCGTCCTTCTTTGGTGCTTCTGCACAAAAGGATATATACTAGTTGCAAACATTATTAGAGAGAGTTTGTCTAAACAACTGAATTTTAACCTTATCAAGGTCACAATCATCAAATATAAAGGAACCAAAAATATCTTCAAAGAATTGTAAGTGTCCATATGGACTCTCTTTATGGTTTCCTGCAAACTTTTTAGAGTTAAGTAACTCAAATAATAAAGGATGGATCTCAATACCATCGGGGTTTATGCTTCTATTTACAGTCATAAAAGCGTCCATGGGCGAACCCATATTCCTTACTGCCTCAATCTGCATCAAATGCTGAGTGTTGTCCATTGTTATGGTCCTGCAACTCAAATTAAAATTAGTATAACAAAGTAAATAACTAAAAGTAAAGTGACTTATAGCGCTAATCTCCCCAGCAACGGCGCTAAAAAATAGCTTGATGACTGCAAGTGCACAGATCAATTGTAGCTAGTTTCGAAAGAAAGATATCGATCCCACAGGAAGCAGTAGACAAAAAACTGAAATGCTTTTAACTAAAACTAAACGAAGTACTTTGAGGAATAATTCTAAGTTGCAAATGAAGTGGAATTGTTTTTGTGTTTTTGGTTGGTTGAAACAGTAAAGTAAAGCGAAGTAAAACTTAATGAAGAAAGTAGTAATCACGCGTGTAAGAAAGATTAAAACTGCAATAGGGGAAAGACGTTCTGAGGGAGTGGTGGATACACCGCTAGCAATTTATACCAAGTGATCAAGATTATTATAACAAATATTCTCATGATATGCATGTATGTGGGAGGAGCTCCATATATGAATGATGAGGCAACAACCACTGCTCACACTATCCTTCATAACCACAACTGACAGATAAATGACATCAATTGTATTACCCCGCTATTAAGGGATTTCTCCCATGGCATGGACATGGCTTAATGAGTTCTCCTTAATTCCCCAAGTTAGTACGTAAAGGATGACAACGACTTTATAGTCACAGTAAGTGTTATTATCCCTCCGTCTACCAACAAGTAATCCCCTTCATCGAGTCCCCACAAGAGGCAAATATTGAGTGGCGCGCTTCACCCAACATTAAGATGAATACAATTAACATATACATATAATGATCTATAACATAATAATCTCTATATCATCTCAATCATATACTAGGGTTTCTCCATCTCCCCAAGAACTGAAGATCTACTCAGACATGGAGGCAATCAGCATCATGAAAATGGTAATGAAAACGATTATTGATGAATAGTACTTGTATAAATCCACAACTAGTGCAAGAATTACAACAAGATCTAGATGGTATGGATGGATATGATGGTGGTGATGAAGATGCAGTGGTTGATGAAGATGGAGATCGATGCCTTGGCCTCCCAGATCTACTTAGGGTGAAGATGGATCCCTAGGGCCAGGGACGGAGCCAGCTTCTCACCTTGAGGGGGGCAAAATGGACATGAGGGGGGCAGAGCAAAGTAAATCAGCAAGATATTAGAGCTCTAATGACTAAAGTTCTTCCCAAAATTCCAACCATGGGGGTGGCTAAGCTCCCCCTCGTCCCCCTTGTATCCGTCCCTGCCTAGGGCAAGTTCCCCCTCCAGATCCCTTCTGGAGGTGAGATTTTCGCGATTTCTGGGTGTTCTTTATGTCGTCTCTCCGAACCAATTGCATGGGGTGAAACTATTTGAGGAGGCGGAGGCGCCGCCAACTATACGACGGCCCACCGTATAGTTGGCCGTCCACCCTTCTACCTTCGCTTCTCGCTTCGGGTTATCTTCTAGTATTATTAATATTCCCCAAATAAGTGGTTTACGTAGTTTTTGGCTCCTTTTATCCCTAGTACAATTTCTCCAAGAATTATGTCCTTTGGATCCATCATCTGACCTGATCCTGGTGAAAAAAACATAAAAAATGCGTGCGAACGCCGTAAAATACTAAAATCCTACATCTATAATGCAAAATAATAACCTAAAACATGATGCAAATATTCACTCATCACGTACCGAACAATAGCCCACCTTGACTGAAGCACACCAAATGCTCGCTCCACATCCTTCCTAGTGGCATCTTGCTCTTTCGCAATTTCTCATCTGCAGGGTTGTGGATTGACTTCACAAAGGTGGCCAGGAGGAGTAGATACCCTCATCTAGATAGTAACCCATATCATATGGATTGTCATTGATATGATAATAAACCTGTGGGGGCATTGCCTTCTGCCAGCCTAGTAAACACCGGAGACCGCTGCAACACATTGATATCATTGTTTAATCCAGCCATGCCAAAAAAGGAGTGCCAAATCCAGAGATCATGTGATGCAACATCCTCTAGTATGACGGTGCACCCCTCTGGACAGTTCTTCACTACCAATGCATGCAGTCGATGCTGCCAAGCATACCAGTAAACCCCTTCTCTCGTTGATGGACAAAAGATAGACATTGTCTTCGGTGTTTGGCTCTCTCGGGTAAACTTTATGTAACATCCCAGGATTAGCACCTAGAAATAAAGAGGACAGAGGGTTGTGCATTCCATTCATGCATAAGAAAATCCGGGGAATTTTCGCGCAAAACTACAAGAGGCTATAGAGGGATCGAGGTCTCCCTTGTTCTGATGGAAACACCAGGACAGGTGCGATGGAATTCGACATGACCTCTATTGTACTTTTGTATTTTAGGAGAAGACAATTCAAATCTGAATATTTACTTGATGGATTTGAATATTAAAAGAATTTGAAATAGAATTATAATTGGAAATTAAATTATAATAAAAGATAAGAGATGAATTCTTATTTATGAATAAGATTTAATATTCAAAATTATTCGAATTAAAATTTAAAACACAAAGAGATAAGTGTTTACCTTGCCATTGGAGAAATGGGGTTTAGTTCATCTTAGATGGGGGTTAGGAATTTGGACATGACCTTTGTTGAATTTATAATTTTGGGGAAAAGAATTTGCATTCAAGACTTCAAATATGAGATCATACAATTCAAATATAACTTGAATTTAAATTTAAATCTTAAAGTATTATAGAATATTTCATAATCATAATACAAAATGGTATAAATAAATATAATCTTTATTACATAAATGGAGTAGCTCAAATAATTTTACCCACCACACCTGGCCACATCACTCCCACCAATCCCACCCTGCCACCTCACCCTCTCCCTCTCCTTCCCCCACTCCCTAACCGCCACGTGGCCAGCCCCCTCTCTCCCCCCCTCACCTCTTTCTCTCAGCTTCCACCAAACCCCCCCAGCTGTCCCCACACGCACACACAGCACCTTGCACCCACGTGCAACCCCCTCTCCTGCCGTGGCCCGTGTAGGGGTCCCAACCTAATAAGGTAGAGTCCTCCTGTTTTACAATGCTAGTCCTGGATCAATAGCTAGCATCCACAGTTAAGATGTAATATCAAGAAACAAAGGTCATAATATAACTTTATAACCAGGAAAACATAATTTTATTACATCATACATAGCTCATATGGCTATTACAATACATTGCAGCGGAATAAATATAGTCATGGGTCCTTCATCTTCAAAGTGCCACAGGCAGATGTTGGTTGTAGACTTTGTAATCCTAATCAGACAATCTTCACTAAAATCAATCAAACCTGCAACATACAAGTTACAGCCACAAAGGTCAATACATTTGAATTGTATTGGCAAGTGATTCTATGTAGTATAGTGGAATCTATCATCTACATGCATTTGGCTAAGTGGAGTTGAGGCTTGCTTTGCTCAAAATAGATTTTCCTTATCATTTTGAAAATAAATAGTTTTGTCAAAAACTTTTCCAATGCTTCTCTCAATCAAAGACTGAAGATCCTTCTCGAGGCATCTACAAATCAAAGACTGAAGTGCTTGGTAAAAACATTTTCTTCAATCCAAGATTTCAAGATCCTTATATCAAGCCATCTTTCCATCAAAGATTTAAGAATACACACAATCCCTTGTTCACCCACAAGTTTTTATTTAGAAATTGGAATGATGAGATCCTTGATTGCTTCCATGTCTTGATGCTCAAATTGTCCTTTACCAGGGACATGGCTAAGTACTTAGATTTTTAACACTCTGCAGAGGTGGTGCACTTTACCCACAAGACTTGGTTTCCCAAGACAAAATCTTTCAGAAGCCTTCCCTTAGACCAAAATGGACGCGTTCCAACCTATCAAAACACTACCACCCACTGTCCATTTGGCTAAGTTCTTGCAACCTATATGATCATGGCAGAGCCCATATTGCCAAGTGGTTGCACTCAAGCTTCTTAACATTTGACATCTCAAATCTCTTTGTTTCTGGGTGGTGGCCATCCACAAGTGAGATACACAAGGTTAACCATAAATATGGGCCTTGTGAACCACTCAACATAACCCAATCTTTCCATTCCACCGGTGTTTCATTAACTTAGTTGTTTTATTAAACAAAATCACAAGTCCTTAGACTTAGAATATTTTTCCATAGTGTGAATATATATTCCACCCATGTTTTCTATTAGCTAGGCTAAGCTTGGTAGTAGTAGGAATCTCTAACTTAGGAAAATCCTACTAAGGATTCATCTACTAGATTTTCCTATAGCAAGATCTATACTTAGCAAAATCCATGCAAGTTTTACTTAACCAAATCACTAATGCATAGAAAAAGTAATAGGGCAAAAAGTATGAAGCATCACTTGCCTTTTTGGTAGAGTATGGGTTCACTTCTTGATCTTTGCAACAATCACACTCTTCAAGTCACTACAAATCAATCAAGCAAGGCACAAACTCAATCTACCAATCAAGCAAAACAACACACATAAATAACAAAGTCAAAGAAATGCATGCAAGCATGCCAAGCTTTGTTTTGTTTGAAAAAGTGGTTCCTAGTGGGTCATAGTCATTTGGGTACATCTAATGGTCATTTCCTAAAGTGGCCAAGTCATTTGTAAAAGGTTTCACTTTAAAACCATTTTCAAAACAAAGTGTTATTTTATGTGGTGTAGAAATATTTTTACTAAGGCATTAGCCCATAGGGTTCACCAAATGAGTTGCTATTGCAAGACTTGGTGTTTTTGGGTCAGTAGGTTTGGTTCAAACATTCCCTCAAAAGTTTTCCATTCAAAACCATTTTTCATAATCAAATCAATATTTTTATTTAGCTAGAAAGGGACTAAATCAAGTAATCCATTCTAAATCTTTTCCAAAAACATTTATAAGGGCATGGTTTGGTTCCTAGGTTCAGTAGGGTCACATTAAACCAATTGGCAAAGGTTTGATCTCAAAATTCATTTTTAAATGATTTTTCTAATGTTAGTAAGCACACAAAAGAATCTGCAAATTCAAATAAGCTAACAAATACTATTTGACAAACTAAGGGTAGGGTTGGCTAGGGCTTGTTCTCCTGAATCTTTTGATATAAAATTTGTCAAATTTGGACGTGTGGTTCAAAAGATATAAGGATTTGAAGTTTTGTAATTAAATCTGATTCAGATTTCTGATTTAAATCAAACACTGGACACGCGGCGGCTTCCTATTCGCGGATACCGCTTCGCTGCGGATCACGCTCTGGTGCGTTGGATCTAGTTAAATCGAATGGCTCAGATCGAGTACCTCTTCGCGGCTTAAGTCGTTCTATCTCAGCCAGTGGATCTGCATCCTACGGTGTTCGCTTGCTCGGCCATTCGCGAGCGGCGCCGGCGATGGCTAACGGCGGCGGTCGGACTACGGGCGTGGCGAACAGGATGCAAACGAGGAGGAAAGCTCACCGAGGTCGCGGGGCTGTGGTGAAGCACGTCGTGTGGTCGAGGGCGCGCTGCGGACGCCGAATCTCGCCGAGTTATTCTTGGCGACGGTGACTCTGGTCGTGGTCGAGGACGTCGCTGGAGACCACCCTAAAGTGAAACAGAGGTGCGGTCAGACGCGTGAATTCAAAACCATGTTGCGTGCGTGAACGTGAAGTGAAGGGGCAGTCTGATTCACCTGGAAAACGTCGTCGGAGAAGAGGACAGACGGCGGTGATGCAGGTTGTCGACGTTGTCGTCGCTGTAGGTCTCGAGAGGGCAAACCGAGAGCATGATTAGTCGCGGAAAATCATGGCGGAGCTGTGAGCGTGATCAAGGGGACTTGGGGTGGTTGGCTCTTACCAGGGATCGTCACCGGAGGAAAAGACAGGCGGTGGCGCTTTTGTTCTTTGTCGAAGACCACCTCCTGGGACGCCCGCGGAGGAATGGTTGGTACTGGGAGATGCGCCAGGGAGTGGGGAAGCTGTCAGGATGATCGGAAAGGCTCAGGGTGGTGTGTGCTGGCCGTATTCGTCGGTGGAAGCTCGTCGGAGACAGTGGTGTTCGGGGTGGAATTGGGGCGGCCTGGGGGCGAGATTGGGGAAGGAATCTGAGGGGAACGAGAGAGGAGAGGGTGCCGATTTAAGGCAGTATGGTCGCAGGGGGAATTAAGGTGGCGTTAACGCGAATTGACGCCCGCGAAGTTACTGCAGCAACGGCAACGAGAGAAAGGAGAAGCAGTCGCGGGGTGGAGAAGAAGGAGGGCTGTGTGGGGTCCTCTGGTCAGTGGGGAAAAGAAATGAGGGCGGGGTCCACTTGTCAGAGGCTTGTGGGTTGTTTCCGCGGTGAGGAAAACGGTTCAGGGAGGGGAGAAGGTGGGCTAGGTGGGTTGGTCTGTTGGGCTGGGCCGGCTGGGCTGCTTTATTTTTTTTTATTTCCTGTCTGTTTTCTTTTTCCTTTTCTAATTTCAATTTCTGTTTTGAATTTCCAAACAAACAATTCATACTCAAATCAAATCAACATTCAGCAAACTTTGAACTTTGAATTTTGGTTCTGTTTATCAACATAAACCAATATTCCAAAATAAATAATATTTTTATTCCTTTTTAGGATCTATTTAATATAAAATAGACCCTAGTTATTTAATCAAATATGGTATGATTTATTTAATAAATCTCCTTTTAAAAGTCCAAAATATTTCTCCAAATCAAATCAGTAGGTATTAATTGGAAATAAGAATACTTAAAATACTTGTTTAAAATAAAATAACATTTTATTATAGGGTCCATTAATAATTAAATAAAATGGCCTTAGTTATTAAATCAAATAGGGTTTGATTTTTATTAATAAAATCTTTATTTGAAACCTAAATATTTTCAAAATCAAATTAGTAGGTTTTATTTGAAATTAAGGATGCTTGGAAATCTTGTTTTAAAAATAAAATAACATTTTATTTTAGGTTCCATTTATAATTAAATAAATGGTCCTTAGATAATAATCCATTTTGGGATTTGTTTATTTGGTTCAAATAATTCATATTGAATTATTTGGAAAGTATTCCAAAGTGATTTATTAATTATATAAGATTGGGTAATTGTTTTAATTCCAAATATCATTTTCTCATGTATTTTTATTTAGAGATTTGTCCTTATTTAAAATAGGGATAGAATGGTTATTTCCATTTTATTTTATTTGGAATATTCTTTATTTCATATTTTTATTTGAATTGGGATTAATCATTACTTCACTTGCTTCATGGATTAGGCCAAGATTTGATTTGGTCTGTAAATATTCTTTATTAATATTTTCATCTTTGTCCATATCTTTTTATTTAGAGATCCAAACTTGGTGATTCCAATTTATGAAAACTTATTTAAAATAATTTAATAAGCTTTGATGTTTAAATTAAATTGGTAAAACTTCTTAGTTAAATAAAATTGGATATTAAATCCTTATTAATTTATTTTAAACAAACCTTTGCTAAATTTATTTAGAATAAAATGTTTTAATTCCAAAAGTTTGGTCAAGGTTTAATTTTCCTTTATTTAATAATCTTTATTTATAAAACTTCTATTTCATTTGAAAACACATCCTTTCATTTAATTGTTTCAAAATAGTATTTCCAAATGTTTTTATTTTCCTTTTATTACATGTTTATATTTTTAAAACCCTTTAGGTTTATTTTAATTCAAATGGGTTTGAAGTTCCAATTGAATTCAAAAAGTTTCTTCTGGTTCTGAAAATCAAACCAAGTTTTATCTTATTAATTTATTTTCACATTACAAGATTTGGAAAATCTTGGGATGTGACAGGCTACCACCCTTAAAATAAATCTCGTCCCGAGATTTGGGAAGGGTAGGGTTACAATCAAGTTCAAAGCAACTAGGGTACTACCACCCTTAAAATTTTTCAAACAAAAATTACATATTGGCCTTCTTGGGTCCTGGAATTTCTCTATGTTAAACTTTTGTTTTATTCCTATGCTTGACTCATGGACCAAGATTGAGCTTCTCCATAGGCTTGTTCAACTTGTTCTTCATCCTTTCTGGACAGTTGCTTGCATAGTGTCCTGGATTCTTGCAGTTGAAACAATTAATGTCTTTGAGTTCTTTACGTTGCTCTTGTGGGCAAGTTGCTACAAAGTGACCTGGTTCATTGCAGTTGTTACACCACACTTGGTCAATTCCTTTATTCTTTATGTTCCCTGGGCATCCACTGGAGTAGTGTCCCATTTCATTACATTTACGACATTGTACCAGGCTCATGTCTTGCTTGGGCTTCTTGATTTTCCTTGATCCTTTGAATTGGGTTGTCTTGCTTGGAAGTAGTAGTGGTCCTTTCCCTTTGGTAGACTTGGATCCTTCTTGTTTCCTTTGTTCTACCATGGCATAGATAGGACATAGGCCAGGAGTATGATCACTTCCTTCACAAAGATAGCAAGTAGCTTGAGAGGTAGGGCATTCACCAACAGGATGATCTTCATCACAATTGGGGCATTGTCCTTCATGCTCCTTGGAAGTATGATCCTTGTCTCCACAAATAATGCAAGCTGGGGCTCCATCTAGAACAACATTCTTTTCATCCTTGCTATCATACTCTCTTCTAGGTAAGTTTTCTTCCATGCTAATCATTTGATTAGTCACCTTAAGCATCAATTGGGACTGTTCCTCTAAAAACCTTTGTAGTGCTGGATCTTCATTATTATTGTTGGCTAAGAATTGAGCTGTCAATTGATTCAATTGATGTTGGGTTGCTATGAGTTCTCCCAGGCTGTCAGCTTGGTTGGTGTTGGTGTCATCAACCTTGGAATCCTTTGGGGTAGTCATCTGTTTGGGGTTGAAGGGAGATTAGAATAGGCAAGATATTTCTAAGGAGTCAATCTTAATCACACACATCACAATTCACACAAGCAATGTGCATGCAATCATAAACCAAACATTTCACTCAAACAAAGTTCAAGCATATACTTGGGCAACAAAATATTTTTGTTACACCACCTAAGTTGGTGTGTTTGACTTATCTAAATTATGGTGGTCCATCTATATGGTTCACTTGTGATCTTTCCTTCCTTCTTGGTTGGTTCTTCTTTCTACATGATATCTTGATTTCCCTTAGAAAAACTCTTGGTTATAATACTTCAAATGATGTAGGCTCCTTCTAACTTTTGCATTCCCTCAGTCTCTAAATCTTGAGCAAGATTTCCTTGTTTCTCTTGTAGTCCTTAGTAGTTTCCAAGTTGGAAGTCCTTGGTGAATATGTTGAAGACGTTGAAGTCATTAGAGCTGAAGATGTTGAAGAAGTCTTTTGCACATGGGGTAGTCTTTTCCATCAAGTTGAAGTAGAAGAGATGTAGAGCTGAAACCAAAATGGTTGAGGAAAGAGTTTACAAGTGTTTTGTAAATAAGTTTTTGGAACAAAATATCACTCCTAATTTTCTAAGGGTTTTTGTCCAATCCTAGGGTTTACAAATCCTACAGGCAACACAATGCTCTGATACCATCTGTAGGGGTCCCAACCTAATAAGGTAGAGTCCTCCTGTGTTTTACAATGCTAGTCCCTGGATCAATAGCTAGCATCCACAGTTAAGATGTAATATCAAGAAACAAAGGTCATAATATAACTTTATAACCAGGAAAACATAATTTTATTACATCATACATAGCTCATATGGCTATTACAATACATTGCAATGAATAAATATAGTCATGGGTCCTTCATCTTCAAAGTGCCACAGGCAGATGTTGGTTGTAGACTTTGTAATCCTAGTCAATCAAACAATCTTCATTTAAAACAATCAAACCTGCAACATACAAGTTACAGCCACAAAGGTCAATACATTTGAATTGTATTGGCAAGTGATTCTATGTAGTATAGTGGAATCTATCATCTACATGCATTTGGCTAAGTGGAGTTGAGGCTTGCTTTGCTCAAAGTAGATTTTCCTTATCATTTTGAAAATAAATAGTTTTGTCAAAAACTTTTCCAATGCTTCTCTCAATCAAAGACTGAAGATCCTTCTCGAGGCATCTACAAATCAAAGACTGAAGTGCTTGATAAAAACATTTTCTTCAATCCAAGATTTCAAGATCCTTATATCAAGCCATCTTTCCATCAAAGATTGAAGAATACACACAATCCCTTGTTCACCCACAAGTTTTTATTTAGAAATTGGAATGATGAGATTCTTGATTGCTTCCATGTCTTGATGCTCAAATTGTCCTTTACCAGGGACATGGCTAAGTACTTAGATTTTTAACACTCTGCAGAGGTGGTGCACTTTACCCACAAGACTTGGTTTCCCAAGACAAAATCTTTCAGAAGCCTTCCCTTAGACCAAAATGGACGCGTTCCAACCTATCAAAACACTACCACCCACTGTCCATTTGGCTAAGTTCTTGCAACCTATATGATCATGGCAGAGCCCATATTGCCAAGTGGTTGCACTCGAAGCTTCTTAACATTTGACATCTCAAATCTCTTTGTTTCCTGGGTGGCCATCCACAAGTGAGATACACAAGGTTAACCATAAATATGGGCCTTGTGAACCACTCAACATAACCCAATCTTTCCATTCCACCCAGGTGTTTCATTAACTTAGTTGTTTTATTAAACAAAATCACAAGTCCTTAGACTTAGAATATTTTTCCATAGTGTGAATATATATTCCACCCATGTTTTCTATTAGCTAGGCTAAGCTTGGTAGTAGTAGGAATCTCTAACTTAGGAAAATCCTACTAAGGATTCATCTACTAGATTTTCCTATAGCAAGATCTATACTTAGCAAAATCCATGCAAGTTTTACTTAACAAAATCACTAATGCATAGAAAAAGTAATAGGGCAAAAAGTATGAAGCATCACTTGCCTTTTTGGTAGAGTATGGGTTCACTTCTTGATCTTTGCAACAATCACACTCTTCAAGTCACTACAAATCAATCAAGCAAGGCACAAACTCAATCTACCAATCAAGCAAAACAACACACATAAATAACAAAGTCAAAGAAATGCATGCAAGCATGCCAAGCTTTGTTTTGTTTGAAAAAGTGGTTCCTAGTGGGTCATAGTCATTTGGGTACATCTAATGGTCATTTCCTAAAGTGGCCAAGTCATTTGTAAAAGGTTTCACTTTAAAACCATTTTCAAAACAAAGTGTTATTTTATGTGGTGTAGAAATATTTTTACTAAGGCATTAGCCCATAGGGTTCACCAAATGAGTTGCTATTGCAAGACTTGGTGTTTTTGGGTCAGAGGTTTGGTTCAAACATTCCTCACAAGTTTTCCAATCAAAACCATTTTCCATAATCAAAGCAATATTTTTATTTAGCTAGAAAGGGACTAAATCAAGTAATCCATTCTAAATCTTTTCCAAAAACATTTATAAGGGCATGGTTTGGTTCCTAGGTTCAGTAGGGTCACATTAAACCAATTGGCAAAGGTTTGATCTCAAAATTCATTTTTAAATGATTTTTCTAATGTTAGTAAGCACACAAAAGAATCTGCAAATTCAAATAAGCTAACAAATACTATTTGACAAACTAAGGGTAGGGTTGGCTAGGGCTTGTTCTCCTGAATCTTTTGATATAAAATTTGTCAAATTTGGACGTGTGGTTCAAAAGATATAAGGATTTGAAGTTTTGTAATTAAATCTGATTCAGATTTCTGATTTAAATCAAACACTGGACACGCGGCGGCTTCCTATTCGCGGATACCGCTTCGCTGCGGATCACGCTCTGGTGCGTTGGATCTAGTTAAATCGAATGGCTCAGATCGAGTACCTCTTCGCGGCTTAAGTCGTTCTATCTCGCCGTGGATCTGCATCTCACGGTGTTCGCTTGCTCGCCATTCGCGGCGCGCGCGGCGGCTAACGGCGGACGGTCGACTACGCGGCTTTGGCGGAACAGGATGCAAACGAGGAGGAAAGCTCACCGAGGTCGCGTGGTGTGAAGCACGTCGTGTGGTCAGGCGCCTGCGTCGGGACGAATCTCGCCGGAGTTATTCCGCGGCGGTGACTCTGGTCGTGGTCGAGGCGTCGTGGAGACCACCCTAAAGTGAAACAGGTGCGGTCGACGCGTGAATTCAAAACCATGTTGCGTGCGTGAAGTGAAGGGCGATCGATTCACACGGAAAACGTCGTCGGAGAAGAGGACGGCGGTGATGCTGAGGTTGTCGGCGTTGTCGTCGCCGTAGGTCTCGAGAGGGCAAACCGAGAGCATGATTAGTCGCGAAAATCATGGCGAGCTGTGGCGTGATCAAGGGACTTGGGGTGGTTGGCTCTTACAGGATCGTCACCGGAGGAAAAGACAGCGCGGCGTTTTGTTCTTTGTCGAAGACCACCTCTGGGACGCCAGCGGAGGAATGGTTGGTATTGGGAGATGCGCCAGGGAGTGGGGAAGCTGTCAGGATGATCGGAAAGGCTCAGGGTGGTGTGTGCTGGCCGTATTCGTCGGTGGAAGCTCGTCGGAGACAGTGGTGTTCGGGGTGGAATTGGGGCGGCCTGGGGGCGAGATTGGGGAAGGAATCTGAGGGGAACGAGAGAGGAGAGGGTGCGATTTAAGGCGATGGTCGCAGGGGAATTAAGGTGGCGTTAGCAATTGGCCAGGTTACTTAAAGAACGGCAACGAGAGAAAGGAGAAGCAGTCGCGGGGTGGAGAAGAAGGAGGGCTGTGTGGGGTCCTCTGGTCAGTGGGGAAAAGAAATGAGGGCGGGGTCCACTTGTCAGAGGCTTGTGGGTTGTTTCCGCGGTGAGGAAAACGGTTCAGGGAGGGGAGAAGGTGGGCTAGGTGGGTTGATGCATTGGGGTGGGCATTGCTTTATTTTTTATTTCTGTCTGCTTTTTCCTTTTCTAATTTCAATTTCGCTTTTGAATTTCCAAACAAACAATTCATACTCAAATCAAATCAACATTCAGCAAACTTTGAACTTTGAATTTTGGTTCTGTTTATCAACATAAACCAATATTCCAAAATAAATAATATTTTTATTCCTTTTTAGGATCTATTTAATATAAAATAGACCCTAGTTATTTAATCAAATATGGTATGATTTATTTAATAAATCTCCTTTTAAAAGTCCAAAATATTTCTCCAAATCAAATCAGTAGGTATTAATTGGAAATAAGAATACTTAAAATACTTGTTTAAAATAAAATAACATTTTATTATAGGGTCCATTAATAATTAAATAAAATGGCCTTAGTTATTAAATCAAATAGGGTTTGATTTTTATTAATAAAATCTTTATTTGAAACCTAAATATTTTCAAAATCAAATTAGTAGGTTTTATTTGAAATTAAGGATGCTTGGAAATCTTGTTTTAAAAATAAAATAACATTTTATTTTAGGTTCCATTTATAATTAAATAAATGGTCCTTAGATAATAATCCATTTTGGGATTTGTTTATTTGGTTCAAATAATTCATATTGAATTATTTGGAAAGTATTCCAAAGTGATTTATTAATTATATAAGATTGGGTAATTGTTTTAATTCCAAATATCATTTTCTCATGTATTTTTATTTAGAGATTTGTCCTTATTTAAAATAGGGATAGAATGGTTATTTCCATTTTATTTTATTTGGAATATTCTTTATTTCATATTTTTATTTGAATTGGGATTAATCATTACTTCACTTGCTTCATGGATTAGGCCAAGATTTGATTTGG
Source organism: Avena longiglumis (assembly GCA_030063025.1). NCBI lineage: Eukaryota > Viridiplantae > Streptophyta > Magnoliopsida > Poales > Poaceae > Avena > Avena longiglumis. The sequence goes on from CP125978.1 coordinate 465,623,306, forward strand.
TCTGTAAATATTCTTTATTAATATTTTCATCTTTGTCCATATCTTTTTATTTAGAGATCCAAACTTGGTGATTCCAATTTATGAAAACTTATTTAAAATAATTTAATAAGCTTTGATGTTTAAATTAAATTGGTAAAACTTCTTAGTTAAATAAAATTGGATATTAAATCCTTATTAATTTATTTTAAACAAACCTTTGCTAAATTTATTTAGAATAAAATGTTTTAATTCCAAAAGTTTGGTCAAGGTTTAATTTTCCTTTATTTAATAATCTTTATTTATAAAACTTCTATTTCATTTGAAAACACATCCTTTCATTTAATTGTTTCAAAATAGTATTTCCAAATGTTTTTATTTTCCTTTTATTACATGTTTATATTTTTAAAACCCTTTAGGTTTATTTTAATTCAAATGGGTTTGAAGTTCCAATTGAATTCAAAAAGTTTCTTCTGGTTCTGAAAATCAAACCAAGTTTTATCTTATTAATTTATTTTCACATTACAAGATTTGGAAAATCTTGGGATGTGACACCCCGCCCCAACCCACTCACACTCACGCACACACTGCCATGAGACCCACTCCTGCCCCCCATGGTCCAACCGCCCCACGCCCACCAACCCCGCGGCCAGCCCTGTGCTTCTCCTTCCTCCCGCCCCGGCCTCATCCCTTCTCCTGGTTCCCCGTTCCCGCCCGCTCCTCCTCTCGCCGCCTCCCCGCCCGCCTGAGCCCGCTCACCGCCGCCGACGCCCCTCCGTCGCCTCCTCCGTCGCTGCCGCCAGGCCCGCCGCCTCTCTCACCGCAACGCCACCTCACTCGCCTGAGCCGCACCATGACGCCCCGCACGCTGCTGCTGCGCGCCGCCCAGACTCACCGCCGCGCCTGCTGCCGCCCGCCGCCCGCCTCACTGCCCCGGCCCGCCCGGCCAGCCCTTCCGCCCGCCTTCTCCGTCCGCCGTCATTCCTCCGCACGCCACCAAGCCCCTCGCCAGCCGAGCGCCCAGCCGACACCGCCGCCCGCCCGTCGCCATGTCCGCCTTCCAACGCCTCCCGTCGCTGTCACATCGCCACCACCGTGGGCCCGGTCTCGCCTTCTCAGCTTCCGCAAGGCAGCACGCCGCAGGACTCTCAAAGACCGACCCGGAGTCGGAAGCCGAACCGCGAATCTCGGAACGCCAAGATCTACTACGCGGATGAGATGGCCGAGGCCCGAAACCGAAGCGCCAAGACCCGCGGAGCACCAAGATCGCCTCACGGACGCGTCACGGTTTGGAGGAACTCTCGGGACGCCAAGGTCGCTCACACGGAACGACGAGCACTTCGCCGCGGAACGTCAAGACCCTGTCCCCGGAACTCCATGTTCTTCCCCCGGAGCCGAAGGTCCGGAGCTCTGCTTCATAGAACGTCAAGTTCCCCGAAGACCGTTCCGCTGAAACCCCAAGATCATCAACGACACCCGAGCTCGACACCGGCATCTAAGATGGCCCCACAAGACCGTCGGCAGGAACCGCGAACCGGAACCCTGAGTTCTCCATCAAGGGCGCCAGGATCGTCGCCATGACCCGAAGACCCCGGATGCCAAGACCTACCCCCCTGAGTCCGAGAACGACCCCGTCAGAACCCTGGACCCCCGAACCCCGAACCCCGGAACCCAAGATCGTCGAGCCTCCTCAATGTGTGACCCCTTTTCCTCGAACCCTATTTTATAACATATCAACTTGGCGCATAATAATTGTTCATGCATGCATCTTATCATGTGGTTTGGGGGCCTTATGCCGATTCACCTAATAATTAAATATGGGGCCCATATGCGAGCAAATCTAGCCTTATATTGGCCTCATTTAAACATGTGTAGCGAACCGGTTCCATCTGTTGTTTTGCTAAACAACATTTAATTTGCGGGGGTTTCTAAATAACATGAACCACCTAATTAATTGTCGGGACCCCGTTTCCGCTTAATATGACCTAATTGCATCGCACCTTTGCCATGTCATCCATCATGCATGCATCATGCCGATCTTTTGCCGTAGTATTAAATATTGCATCCGGTGTTCTTCTAGTGTTTTGCTTCTTCGCGGATAAGGCCGTTGAGTTGATGTGAGCTTCGCCCCGATCTCCGGTTGAACCCTTCGACAATGTTTTCAGGCGAGCATCTCCCTCTTTCTACCTATCTTACTTTTATAGTCTTTATTCCCTCCTGTTGATCTATTGCTATCTGTGTTGCGATGCTTTAGTTTTCCGTACCTGTGATATTCCTTGCAGCCCTATATTGCCTTGGACACATCCTATTACTGTTGTTTGGTAGCTAGTTGGACTTATGCGTCGTAGTTGCTTGCTCAAGTCTTGATGTGTGACGTCATATGCCACGATTCTTTGATGTATTGCCGTATGTTGATGTTGGAGATGATTCTAGTTTTACTTATTGTTCACTTTAATTTCTGTTTAACAACTAAAATTGAAATAAGCGAGGCATCGGTGGGTGATAGAAAATATTTGGTTTCGAGCATACTTGTGTCCGTAAGACCCAGTACTTGATACTGTTCCTTGATTTTGCGCTATCCACATCCGGAGGTATATGGGACCCCTGAGCGAGCTTGATTCATTCTTATTTCTTGGGGCCACAAACTAGTTTGAGGTTTTATTTACGATCTGTACTTATGCCATGCTACTTTACGTATTTAAATTGTGCGAGAGCACCTTTGTCTTTTTAGGTAGCGGAGTGATTCTGGTATCGACAAGCCCAGCCACACTTTCGGGTTCCCGTTAACACAACCATTGACAAACCTTGAGTCCGTCTCGAGCTTGCTTACTCCGTTCGGGATCTACTCAATGGAGTGGCCCCGAAATATTTCTGAATCTGTGATTGTTCGATCGTGAAAGCCTCGTTGGGTTTTGATTTGGTTTTCGAGGTTGATCGAGCGTGTGTTGCTATTGGTGCACCCCCGGGTAAAACTTTACGAAAGCCGTGTCGCGGATATGGACGACTTGGAGCACGATATCTCGATCATAGACAAGCATAACTAAAGTTTACTGCTATAAATTTGACTTATAATGACTAGTAATCCTTCACTATAATGGAATGGCTAATTAATCGCCCACAATTGCTTGTTTGGTTGTCGCGACAATTGTATTCGACTAGTAAGTTTTGCAACTACAACGAAATGGCTGAATAGAAGTACCAACAAGCTATGGGTTTGGAATTACATCATGCTATCGAATTTGATTAGTAAGTCTTTGCAACTACAGGAATGGTTAATTAAAAGGCCCATCGCTTATTTTATCGGGACCATTATCTACACGGACTAGTAAAGTGTCGCAACTATAACCGAATAAATAAACCGCCAACTGTGAGTTCCTCGGTTGACTTCCTCGTTTGGTCTCGAGAAACGCCAGATGGGTTTGTTTGATGATAGAATCAGTTGGTTCGAATAGGTCCTTCTTACCCTCTGTTTGACGCCTTGGTGTGTCGAGGTCTCTATAGGTTGTTTAGTGCATCTTTGCCGCCTTGATCCACCATACCTATGTAGGCGAGGACCGCCGATTCTAGCCTCGCAGTGTCGGCCTCAAGATCGACGCTCCTTTTTTCCTTTGCCCTTTGGCACCCTTTTGTTTAAGCAGGTTTTGAGATCGACGCCATAGCGTGGTTACCCTTCCGGCTTGGCAGGTGGTTATGGACGCCATTGGTTATTCTTGAGGCACTTAGCCCCATTTGCTTCTTGTCAAATGGACGTTATATCGTTCAAGGTGATTTGGATCTTTGTATATTATATCTGTATTCTTGGCTCCTTGACTCGCTATATATATATCTGCATGGGTCCCATCGAGGAATTGTGTAATGTTATTACTGCCGTTTCCACCATACGAAAGTGCCTGGTGGGCACCTTTGAATCGTTTCTATGCGGGTTTGGCGAATTTTGCTCAAACTTGCATAGGTCCGATTCTGAGGGTGTTAAACATGGTCCAGTTGGGCCAGGCCAACCCACATACCCAACCAAACGGCCCAAGTCAACTAGGTTTAGAAATAAAAAATGAATTACTAAAATAACCTCCAAACATTTTTAGCTTTAGAAAATTATAGAAAAATCCTAAAAAATACATATGATATATCAAAATTACCACAAAAATAATATCTACCTAATAAAAATATAATTCTAAATGTTTAAAGTAAATTTAAAGTAAAATAATTATTAACACCATTAAATCTTAAATGAAATTTTATAAAATAAAACAAAAACCCTAAAAATAAATAAACAATCATTTTTGTGTATCAAAATAACTCTATTATTTTATAAAAATACTAACTTAGAGTTTTACAAATAAAACATAAAGCAAATATTCAAAGACACTTAATTCTTTGATGAATTTTATAAAAATAAAGATAATACTTAAAAAATCATTTTTAAGGTCTTGAATAAATATATTACACTAGAAAAATATTAAATATTTTAATAAAAAAGTCTTTAATATTTTAAATAATAAATGCTTATCTATTAATTATTTTATAAATTCTTTAAAAACAATTCTTAAGTAAGAAATAATCACAATTCTTATAAAACTTTGAGCAATTAGTGTCTTAGTACTAATTCCAAACCCATAACTTGAATTCATAGTCAAACTTAAGTATAACTTTTAACTTTAAAATATGCTTTTAAAAATCTTATTAAGAATCCTTTTAAATAAACATTGGGTATAACCCATTTATATAATATGGTGAATAATCATTATATCTTGACCACTATTAACATAACTTTAAATTCTAACAAATTACTAAGACCATCTAATTATGCTTCCATTAAATAAATACATATTTTTTTAATAAGCAAAACAAATTTAATCCAATCATTCACTTAAATATAAAGTGAATAATTCCACACCTTAGTTATACCTATCATAAATCTAAAACTTGGGAATAATTAAAACATATTACATCTTAAGTTTACTTACCCTTTTAAAGTTAACTTTAGTCTCAAAGCTTATAAACATTATGTCTAATGAACTACTTATGTTTTTATAGTTAACTTTGGTCTATTTCAATTAAGACAAAATGCATCTCAAGTCCAAACTAATCAATCAAATACCAGAAGGCATTGATCACATTTTATTAACAATGAAGATTGCTTAAACATTGTAAAGGTCATTACTTGTAAAGTAAAATTTGAAGATAAACCAACTCTGAAAAGAATCACTTGAATTCACTTCACTCAAAGTATTGGGGATTCAATTTGGGAGTTTTACAAAAATGCATAGCATTCCTTATGCATAACTACATATTGCTTCTTTAAACATTAGTCCTTACCGGACCAATGATGCTGATTTCAGATATTGGATCTTATATTGTCTTGAAGACCGTGAGTGCATAATCTTGCAACCACAAAAGTCAAGTTCACACTTGCTCATGTCCTTTGATTATTTTCTGTAAAGTATTTTAAAAATCCAGTCTTGTCATCACCTGCATTTGAAAAAGGTTCGAAAACACTATTTTCATAACAATATGATTATAGGTTATTTACCATGAGGTAATAACCTACTATGAAAGTTCCGGTGATACAGAACATATTATCTAGGACTTAAGAACCAATATCGCTAGTGATTCTTGCGAGTATATCACGCTACCATGAGATTTGGAATGGGACGGAGAAGTCATTGTATCTTCTTCCTCTCGCATGAAGCGGATGTGCGGTGTCGGGTTATCACCGAAGCGTATATTAATTGGTAATTCATAGAGGATATGCAGCATATGGGTGGGAACCCTCAACGTCCCACGATAGTTCTGGCATCTAACGGTCTGTACAAACCATTGCCGTAATTCAATATGTGGGCATGGTGTACACCAAGGAGGAATGCGGGGTCGCGAATGGGGTAGTGATTGGCTTGGATCTTAGACTGGGAACCATACCACGGAAGTATGGACAAGGTCATGACTTGGTTGTGTAACAAGGCTAAGGTCTCTCATGGGTAAAGTAACGCACCTCTGCAGAGTGTAAGAACTGTAACTTGTTACTCCTGTTAGGAAGGAATCTATGACGCAAGGAAAGGAACTCCATGAAAGTTCGTAAACCGTGAAGGCTGACGGACATAGCTTTTCAGAATAAAAGAAACCTTTGAAGAAATGTTTATGAAAACCTGCATTGCCTACGACCTATGGTCTGTGGCTGTAGATATAGTGCATCAAACACTCCTTTTCTAGTGTACTTGTTGAGTACGCTCGTACTCAAAGTATCTTCTTAACCCTTGCTAGGTTCTAAAGCCAGTATAGACAACGTCTGCATAAAGTTATGCTCCAGGAATCATCATCAAAAGCTAAAGCTCTTCAATGAAGTCAAGGAAGTCAACATATATATCCACTCAAGTGAAGACGAAGTTGCAGATTAGATAAGAATAGAATCTCTAGCCATAGAACCTACTTCTGTAGAGTATTGCAATAGTAGCAATGCCAAACCATTGGTTAAAATACTAGTCTTATTAGTATGATAGTTTTTGAGTTGTTTATCTTTGATCTTCTTTATAAGAAGTTTCTTTCTCTCTCTTTAACCTAGAGTGTTCTCTGGATCTTGTGTAAAGAGTTGAGTTGTAACCTATAGTCATGTCTTGGACTTGCTGTGTTTCTGTTGTACCACTCTGAGGGATGTAATACTAGTGAACGGTGTTTCATTGGTGTTATGTCAACGACTATAGTGTACTACATCATGCAGTGGTATGTTGGGTCACCGCAGTTGGTATCAGAGCATATGCTTTGACCTTAGGATTAAAAACATTTTAGGAAGATCTGTAGGTTGGATAGTGACTATAGGAGCCATCTTATCTAAATCAAATATTCTTATGACTTGTGATGAGTATCCACTTGAGGATAACCTTGTCATACCTAAGTCAGATGCTTAAGTCATTCTTTATTAGGAGTAAATATTTTATCTTTTCTCAGTCTAGTCCTATCTAGTGTCTTCCGAAGGAGACATAAACCACCAAGATACTGTAATAAAGTGTAAGACATCATATGGAAATTGTGTAGCCTAACTATAGAATTCAAGTAGCACAATGGAATTTTATTGTTATTTGTTAACCAAAGACAACGAGATGAATCTCACTAGGATAAATGTTGATGTAATAAGTAGTAATAATGTGGGATTTGCTTGAGAATTCTATGTGATGAAGTAAAATTATGATAAGACTTAATGATAGTGTAATGAGAAACAAAGTCATCATGGTTAGATCAACCCCTAAATCAAGATGTATAGGTAGACATAACCAGGTCATGTTGAGATTAGCTTCGAAACCATGATGTAGGAGTAAGTATGACAAGTACTTAGTGATTTATCTTGGAGTAGAGGTATGAAAATTACATAGTAGAGTTACGATAGAAGTCATGGGTGCTAAAACTTTCTAATAATATTTGGTTTTAGTTAACAAATAGAATCTGATTAGTCATTTGGAGAGATCATGTGAGGTTAGTTGGCTAATAAAGAAAGGTTGAACATAGTTAATCATTCCAAAGGTGAAACCAAAGGTTAGTCAAAACCAAATTGAGACCACTTTGCTTAATACTATCCTATTGCACTTGAGAAATTTGGGTAAATATTGAGATAAAGATTAGTTGACTTTATGTGCTAAGTATCACAATGTAAACCTATATGAGGAGGTGTCATATACTACACAACTAAGCCGGAATTCTAGAGATATTATACTCAACTACTTTATTCTGGGCTTAGAATATTGTGTGTTATATGTACCACATTTGGATTTATTTGTTTTTCTTGGATCTTCTTGATTGAATAGATCTGTACATGAAGTTTGACTTGGTGTGCAAATGCATGTTGCAACATCCAGTCACTACGTGATGTTATAGACCTAGATAGAGTAAGGGAATTCGTGTAAGGGAGTGACGAAGTTCAAAGACCAAAATGAAGACTTACATGAAGAATGAAGCCAAGTGTAAGGATTATCAACTCAATTTGGAGGATGCATCAAGCTTAGATCATTATTAGTCAGCAACAAGAAGTGATGAACTTAAAGTTCAATCAAAATAGGTACTTTTTCTAAGAAGTCAATGGAGTAATTATGCAAGTACATGGAAGTATCATGAATAAATACAAAGAAGTAGCTTTGAAACCAAAATGGTATTCAAGCTCTGACAATTCAGATAGAATGCCATAAGGATGCTAGAAACCATAGGGTAACGCATACACCCTAGAATGGTTCGCAGCTGGTAAATATCCGCAGATGGTATTTGATCCACATTTGGTATCTTGCCCGCAGCAGGTGTTGGTTGACATAGTTAACCAGACCTTCTTAGAAGTTGCATAAAGAGCATAAAATTTAGCCTAAGTTAAGTAAGACACAAAGGAGTATAATTTTTTTGAAAGCGACCGTCTTTCGAGACTCTTCGCGAAAGTTGACCTATCAAAGTGAAAATGTCCACATCGTAAGTAAGACTAATAATGCTGAAAGATTCACTTCGTAGATCCACAAATGTGTGGATACACCGTACAATCTTTCATCAGACCCTAATTAAGCTGAGCATAAGCTGGATAGGGACCAATATTCTATTTATAAAATTAAGAAATACTATATATACCTTTTGAAGACCATTAGTAAACCCTAAGGGGGAGAGTAAACCTTAGAAATGAAGGTATTATTATCTGACTTTCCGAATAAAGGATGGAGAAGGACTAACCTACAACAACAGCAAGCCTTATTTTCATAAGGTTAAAATGAAGTTATTCTTATAAAATTACTGAAGATAATAACAAAATATTGTCTAAAAGCCTAATAAGGTAGAAGCTCGAAGTAATAAAATAGAATAGTTCTAACAAACTAATCCTAAAAGAAACAATTCTTAAGTGATTCTAAATAGGTAATATAGCACATCCAACTGGACATGTGTAGAGGAACAAGGAAATTCCAATGGGTATGGACTAAATGTGTTCAAATCCAATTTTCAGAAGGACTACCAGTATAAACCAATATCATCACAAATAAAAAGTTAGTATTTTGACCATAGTTATTGTTTAATAGAGTTAAAAACCCTGGTTTATTTAGTAATACTTCCTGGACCTTATATAGTATAGTCCGGAAGTTTGATGAGCAAGTAAAGGAGTTGTATTAGGATACCTAATACAGGTAATGAACTAAATCAGAGACCCCAATTGAAGGATCTTCTAGTAAGGACATAGCCCTAAGGGAATATAGTAAGAGGAACATTAGTGCATTGTAGACACCAAGTTGGACATTGCCAAGTAGGAGGAGAATTCAAAGAAAAGGTATGGATATGGGATATTACAATTATTCCCATTTGAGATTATCATGGAATTGGGAAGTGTCGTGATCAATACAATGGCAATTACTTATTCTAAAACGTGAGAGTATACGAACTTCGAGGACGAAGTTTATTTTAAGGGGGAGAGTCTCTAACATCCCAGGATTAGCACCTAGAAATAAAGAGGACACATGGTTGTGCATTGCATTCATGCATAAGAAAATCCGGGGAATTTTCGCGCAAAACTACAAGAAGCTATAGAGGGATCGAGGTCTCCCTTGTTCTGATGGAAACACCAGGACAGGTGTGATGGAATTCGACATGACCTCTATTGTACTTTTGTATTTTAGGGGAAGACAATTCAAATCTGAATATTTACTTGATGGATTTGAATATTAAAAGAATTTGAAATAGAATTAGAATTGGAAATTAAATTATAATAAAAGATAAGAGGTGAATTCTTATTTATGAATAAGATTCAATATTCAAAATTATTCGAATTAAAATTTAAAACACAAAGAGATAAGTGTTTCTCTTGCCATTGGAGAAATGGGGTTTAGTTCATCTTAGATGGGGGTTAGGAATTTGGACATGACCTTTGTTGAATTAATAATTTTGGGGAAAAGAATTTGCATTCAAGACTTCAAATATGAGATCATACAATTCAAATATAACTTGAATTTAAATTTAAATCTTAAAGTATTATAGAATATTTCATAATCATAATACAAAATGGTATAAATAAATATAATCTTTATTACATAAATGGAGTAGCTCAAATAATTTTTATTACAAGAAGAAATATATATTACATTGTCTTTACAAATGAATGGAATAAGAAAAAATAAAACAAGTAAACTTTATTGAAGGTAATACAATAATACAATGTCTTTACATTATTCAAACAGAAAAGAAATTGCAATAAGATGAAAAATAAAACCTAAACTAAATCTGGTATCTTCTTTCTTCTTTGTTTTATTTCCTGCAAAATAAAAGATCAACAAAATATGCTAGAAATGAGGGGTTAGTATAATAAATTGCTCTCAGATATCAACAGTGTAGTGCACTATTTTGTCTCCTCATTGAGCTGAGTTGTTTTTTAGAAGTGGCAAGTTTCACCAAATGAATAGTATCTGTTCTTATCCAGAATATTTGCCTCGGGCTTATGCATCATAGGCAGGGGCAAGTTTCACCAAATTAGTAAAAGGATAAAAGTCAAAACAGTAATACCAACAAAAAGATCTATCTTCACTTGATCTGATCCATGAGTCACAGCAAGCAAGCAAGCTACTCACACAACCATGCATATGGGTGTGCTGTCAACACAACAGCAGCCCAGCAAGGAGACAAGAAAGCCTACTTATGTACACAAAGGGGTGAACCAGCCATAGCAACAAGCTACCATTTTACCTCCACACTTCAGAGCACATTCCCATCTCATCATCTTATCATCAAACCAATAATACTTGGATCATCCCACCAAATCCACCACCTAATCAATCTCTGGTTGCTCCCTGGAGCCATCCAAGAGCTAGAACAAGGGGAAGGTAAAGGTCAGGCAGCAGCCCAGGAAAAGAAGGCCAGACCAGCAATGGCAAGGAGTAGCTGATCATACACAAGTATCAAGTGGAAGAAGTAGATCAAGATCTAGAAACATATGACCATGAAGGACAAGCATCAGGTTGACCACCCATACCATCAATAATATCTGTTCTTACCAATTCCATTAAAAAAAGATTTTGGGAGTACTGAGATTGTTCTCAGATAGGCATAGAGATGCTATGCTTGTCTCATCATTGAACTTCTAGGCATCAGTAGTAATTGTTTATCTTATTTCCAAATATGTGCCTCAGCCTTTGCATCCTTGGCAGTCATATCTTCATTCTTAGCCAAATTGTTTAAAACAGCAGATTGAGCTATCCAAGTATGCCATTATAGCTTCAGACTTTTGCATCACTAGCTATAAGCCATATATCCCTATTATACCACTCAGGTTACATCATAGTGATATTTTTAGCAGCAGTTTTATGCTAATTAAGATTCACCCCTGTGCACACTCAAAATTGAGGCACCATAGTGACATCTACACTAACACAAGCCACTACTTTATTCTTTCCACATCATTTTCCTAACAGATGTTCTAGGAATCAGGTATGTAGATTGTTTCCTTGTAGAAAAGTTCTATAAAACAGATCCTTTCTTGAAACCTCAAGGAAGAATCCATTCATGATTTTCCTCTACAAAGCTTAAGCCTCACATTATGATATCATTGGCTAGGGAAAGTCAAAACTTCTAACCAGTAATATTATAGCATGGATATATATGTGATCTCGTTCATGTGCATCCTCCAAGGAGGTACCACATCATCCAGAACAGTTGCTTAAAGTCAAGTATTGCATAAATGCAACATCTAGGAGACCAAAGAGGCACCACTAGTCTAGATGACAGCAACCCTTACATAGGATAGACTGCTGTGTACTATCTAGAGAGAGGCATCACAACAGCAAGTTACAATCAGCATCAAGCTAGGATGCTTAAAAGATATATATACCTCTGGTAACATATCTAGTTCAGAAAATGATCACCAACACAGAAGAAATTATAAATAGGACAAGTAGAGTATATCTATCTACCTTTGCAATACACACTTCTGGCAGTTAACATTTAGTTTATTAGCACAAATAAAACTGATACCAGAAACTACTATCAAGTATGAAGGACAGAATAAGGATTTGATAATACAATTCACATAGTAATCACTAGATCATCAGGAAACCACTGACCACTACTTGTATTTATCAACATGGTTAAGAAGAACTCCAACCCAAGAACAAAACTAATAGGATCATCTAGAACTAAAGCAACTGGTACCATAACCTGGTCAAGTGCATCTTGGCTATCCTATGAATACCAAATTTACACATCACCACAACAATACTTTAGCATTTATACATCTGACTATCTGAGATAGATTAATCATCTTAATCATAGGAATACCATATGTCCAATAACACTATTTGATCACAAATGATTTCCAGAACCAACAGGTATGCTGTCAGACTCTAAGTTAATCAGTAGCACATGATCAACCACACAACCAACATACTACTAAAATCAAGCCACCAATGAATATGCCATAACCATAACAAGTAGCTCCAATCCTAGATTACCAAGAATCTAAACTTAAAATAATACAACAACATTTCATTGGCTCGAAGGCCGGTCACATCAGAGTTACCTAAATCAGAATATAAGAAATTGCAGAGAATACCATCCCGCCGGAGTTAGACAAAGAAATAATCCCAGTACCATTACCATTATCCACAATCCTCTTAGCCAAATTTGTAGGGTTCGCAGCATAGAAAACAAAAATTTTCCTACGATGGGAACTACGTACCAAGATCTATCTACTAGATATAAACAACGGGCGGATGTATATCCGTAGAGAACATACCCTTAAAGACCGACAAAGCTTAACGAGTTCAACTCATGGTTGATGTAGACGATCTCTTGCCGATCTCAAGATCGAGAGGAAGTCCTAGCGCCGCAAATCAGCAGCGAATCCGTGCTCGTACACACGTTCGAGGCACCGAGCAACCTCCGCCTCCTTGCTCCAAATGATGCAGCACAACTCTTTCTTGCCGAATAGCCACCGGGAACATGTATCTCGCTAGTCCGAGACCATGGGGGATAAATTCTAGAGGGGGAGAGAGATCCTTCACGAGGAGGTGTGACAGACAAGTGAGGAGGGGGGATCCTTTTATAGGAGGAGGGAACCCCAAGGGGTGGCAGCGCATGGGGCTGCCCCTTGCCCTCCCTCTTCATGTGGGTGGACACTCCACTCACAAATCTCCTTTAAATTCCCTCACTCAAAAGTCCACTCAAATTCCCATTAAATTTCCAACAAATTTAATGCAAACTCTCATTAAATAAAACTCTTTTATTTTATTCAGAATTTTGTCAATTACTTTAATGACAAACATTCACAAATAACCCCTTGCTAGAATTCCATTTCACATGCATAGCCACTTTATGCAATTTAGGACCCGAAACCGCTTTTGGTATCTAGTGAAATAAATTCCTGCGCTTGTTCATTCTTTCGGCATGAAACTTTTGCTCCAGTTGGATGTCGGTGTCTCTTAAGTGTGTCACCCTACGGTTCGTGAATAATGTGGACATGATCGAGACCCTTCTCGGATCAATAATCAGAAGCGGGATCTGGAGACCCATACTGACTCCCACACATTCAACGATGACTTTCTTGTGATCGTCGGAACCTTTTACGCTAGTATCTTAATCCCTTTGTTTCACGATATATTACATGTCCGAGATTCGATCATCGATATCTCCATACCTAGTTTGATCTCGTTACCGACATGCACTCTTTTCTCGTTCCCGTGATATAACATTCTAGTGATCAAATCACTTGCTTGCAAGCTAATCAATGTGATATCACCGAGAGGGCCCAGAGTATATCTATCTGTCATCGGGATGAACAAATTCCACTCTCGATCCATGAGCCTCAACATAACACTTTATTAGTTCTGAATCCATCTTTATAATCACCTGTTATTACGGTGTGACGTTTGATGTTATCAAGAAACTCTTTTGGTGTTAGTGATTGACATGATCTCATGGTCTAAGGATTAGGATCACTTCGTAAGTTGTTATAGCAATATAAACTCAATGACTTTGATCGTAATGCTATACTTCGGATGAATGTTCATCACACCATTACACTAATGTTGTGATCCCGTTATTAACAACATCCAATGTCCATGATCAGGAAACCTTGATCATCTTGTTAATCAACAAGCTAGTTTATGAGAGAGGCATAACTAGGAACTTTCTGTTTGTTTATTAAACACACATGTATTAACGTTTCCGTATTAATACAATTATAGCATGCAAAATAAACATCTATCATATACTTGGAATACACATAATAAACACTTTATTATTGCCTCTCAGGGCATATTCCCTTCAAAATTTAGGGGCAGAAAGTCATGGCTGCTGGGGTTGCAGGCACCTCTGCCATCCCGTTGGAACCAATGCCCAAGTAGACAAAAGGAAGATCCCAAACCAAAGCACCAGAGGCCAAGAACACCGAGGAAGATCCCATGGTTATTCCTTAGCAGCACGGCGAAGCAACGAAGGGCGCCGGGGTTGCATCCCTGGATGCCGTCCCTCCGGCATCAGGGATAGGGGTCGACCGCAGTGGCAACTATAGTACCACATCGCCATAGGAAGCATACCTCAAACTGGAAGCATAGGCACGAGCGGTAAAACGAGCTAAGTCGCGCCATCCCCGACGCCAACTAGCCAGAGAAGCGGGATTGGGGGGCGAGTTGTGAGCACAAGCAGTAGAAGCTAGGGTTTCTCCCGGGGTGAGCGCGCGAGGGTTCTAGGCACCATAGCGAAGGGGAAACGAGGGAGGAGAAGGAGGCGGAGCCTCGCCGGCAGGCCACATCGGCGGATGTCGGCGATGGCGGCGGAGCGTGCAGCGATGACAGGCGCTTGCAGAGCAAGGGGATGAGGAAGAGTGGTGTGCGTGTGGTGAGGGATGGGCCGAGGGTGATGTGTCTGGCATGGTCCAGTTGGGCCAGGCCAGCCCACATACCCAACCAAACGGCCCAAGTCAACTAGGTGTAGAAATAAAAAAATGAATTACTAAAATAACCTCCAAACATTTTTAGCTATATAAAATTATAGAAAAATACTAAAAATACATATGATATATCAAAATGACCACAAAAATAATATCTACCTAATAGAAATATAATTCGAAATGTTTAAAGTAAATTTAAATAAAATAATTATTAACACCATTAAATCTTAAATGAAATTTTATAAAATAAAACAAAAACCCTAAAAATAAATAAACAATCATTTTTGTGTATCAAAATAACTCTATTATTTTATAAAAATACTAACCGGGAGTTTTACAAATAAAACATAAAGCAAATATTCAAAGACACTTAATTCTTTGATGAATTTTATAAAAATAAAGATAATACTTAAAAATTCATTTTTAAGGTCTTGAATAAATATATTACACTAGAAAAATATTAAATATTTTAATAAAAAAGTCTTTAATATTTTAAATAATAAATCCTTATCTATTACTTATTTTATAAATTCTTTAAAAACAATTCTTAAGTAAGAAATAATCACAATTCTTATAAAACCTTGAGCAATTAGTGTCTTAGTACTAATTCCAAACCCATAACTTGAATTCATAGTCAAACTTAAGTATAACTTTTAACTTTAAAATATTATTTTAAAAATCTTATTAAGAATCCTTTTAAATAAACATTGGGTATCACCCATTTATATAATATGGTGAATAATCATTATATCTTGACCACTATTAACATAACTTTAAATTCTAACAAATTACTAAGACCATCTAATTATGCTTCCATTAAATAAATACATATTTTTTTAATAAGCAAAACAAATTTAATCCAATCATTCACTTAAATATAAAGTGAATAATTCCACACCTTAGTTATACCTATCATAAATCTAAAACTTGGGAATAATTAAAACATATTACATCTTAAGTTTACTTACCCTTTTAAAGTTAACTTTAGTCTCAAAGCTTATAAACATTATGTCTAATGAACTACTTATGTTTTTATAGTTAACTTTGGTCTATTTCAATTAAGACAAAATGCATCTCAAGTCCAAACTAATCAATCAAATACCAGAAGGCATTGATCACATTTTATTAACAATGAAGATTGCTTAAACATTGTAAAGGTCATTACTTGTAAAGTAAAATTTGAAGATAAACCAACTCTGAAAAGAATCACTTGAATTCACTTCACTCAAAGTATTGGGGATTCAATTTGGGAGTTTTACAAAAATGCATAGCATTCCTTATGCATAACTACATATTGCTTCTTTAAACATTAGTCCTTACCGGACCAATGATGCTGATTTCAGATATTGGATCTTATATTGTCTTGAAGACCGTGAGTGCATAATCTTGCAACCACAAAAGTCAAGTTCACACTTGCTCATGTCCTTTGATTATTTTCTGTAAAGTATTTTAAAAATCCAGTCTTGTCATCACCTGCATTTGAAAAAGGTTCGAAAACACTATTTTCATAACAATATGATTATAGGTTATTTACCATGAGGTAATAACCTACTATGAAAGTTCCGGTGATACAGGAACATATTATCTAGGACTTAAGAACCAATATCGCTAGTGATTCTTGCGCCGTATATCACACGTTTACCATGAGATTTGGAATGGGACAGAGAAGTCAACTGTATCTTCTTCCTCTCGCATGAAGACGGATGTGCAGGTCGTGGCTGTTATCACTCGTAGCGTGCATATTAATTGGTAATTCATAGAGGATATGCAGCATATGGGTGGGAACCCTCAACGTCCCACGATAGTTCTGGCATCTAACGGTCTGTACAAACCATTGCCGTAGTTTAATATGTGGGCATGGTGTATACCAAGGAGGAATGCAGGGTCGCGAAGGGGCAGTGATTGGATTGGATCTTAGACTGGGCCCCATACCAAGGAAGTATGGACAAGGTCATGACTTGGTTGTGCAACAAGGCTAAGGTCTCTCATGGGTAAAGTAACGCACCTTTGCAGAGTGTAAGAACTGTAACTTGTTACTCCTTGTTCCGGAAAGGAGCTGCGAACGCTGCGGGAAATGAACTCCATGAAAGTTCTGGTAAACCCGTGAAGGCTGACGGACATAGTTTTTTAGAATAAAAGCAACCTTTGAAGAAATGTTTACGAAAACCTGTATTGCCTACGACCTATGGTCTGTGGCTGTAGATATAGTGCATCAAACACTCCTTTTCTAGTGGACTTGTTGAGTACGCTCGTACTCAAAGTATCTTTTTAACCCTTGCTAGGTTCTAAAGCCAGTATAGACGACGTCTGCATCAAGTTATGCTCCAGGAATCATCATCAAAAGCTAAAGCTCTTCAATGAAGTCAAGGAAGTCAACATATATATCCACTCAAGTGAAGACGAAGTTGCGGATTAGATAAGAATAGAGTCTCTAGCCATAGAACCTACTTCTGTAGAGTATTGCAATAGTAGCAATGCCAAACCATTGGTTAAAATACTAGTCTTATTAGTATGATAGTTTTTGAGTTGTTTATCTTTGATATTCTTTATAAGAAGTTTCTTTCTCTCTCTTTAACCTAGAGTGTTCTCTGGATCTTGTGTAAAGAGTTGAGTTGTAACCTATAGTCATGTCTTGAACTTGTTGTATTTCTGTTGTACCACTCTGAGGGATGTAATACTAGTGAATGATGTTTTATTGGTGTTATGTAAACGACTATAGTGTACTACATCATGCAGTGGTATGCTGGGTCACCGCACTTTGCCAAACACCGCAATAACCGCGCTGCAAAACCTATACATAGACTCATGGCATGTGGACTCGCTCATGCGCATGTAGTCGTCGAGGAGGTGGAAGCAGAACATTTTTGGTAAGAGGAGAAGACAATCTTACCAGTGCAATCGTACCCCGTCACCCCTATTGATAATTTGAAAAAACAGGTCCCTCGACATCCAATAGCGGCGACTAAATGCCTTCTCTTTAAAGACTGGATCAACTGGATGGAAGTAGTTCTTATAAAGGCGTATGTGTCCTTCTTCTTGGTCGCGCTCCTGGTTGGCTTCGCTTGGACGAGCCACCTCTACGTGGCGGCAGGAGGTAGTGGTCGTGCACCATTTGTGTAGCTGCCAGCAGAATCTTGGTCTCATCGTTGGACTCCTCCTTAGACGATGATTCCATGAAATTCTTGTAGAAGAGCTCCATTGCCCTTCTTCGGCTGCTGCCCATCTGCAAAGTATGCGACCGTCAATGGCGATGCCAACTATCGCAGCCGGATAACCTACAAAGGACCGACGAACGTACCTCAGGCAAATGATCGAGCAGGTTGTGCGCCATGCAGAGGGTGTCGCGCGTCTAGTCTACAAAGTGAGGCCGAGTGCAGGATTGCTCGTGGCGGCGCCCGCACAACCGCAATGCGCTGCGGTGGCGCCGATATCATGAGGCGTCGGCGCCGACAAAGAAGCGGTGGCAGCGACAAAGATTGCCCTGCTCGAGGCATGGAATATGGAGTGCGAAGGTTTGAGAGAAGAGGACGTCTGTTGTGC
Organism: Avena longiglumis; assembly: GCA_030063025.1. NCBI lineage: Eukaryota > Viridiplantae > Streptophyta > Magnoliopsida > Poales > Poaceae > Avena > Avena longiglumis. Next base: position 465,641,700 of record CP125978.1, read on the forward strand.
CAACGAATGAGAGGGCCTAGACGACTTATTGGAAGGACACCCACGCTATCCACGCGCGTCTAGGCCGACGCAACCGAGAGCCAATTAGATATATGAATGGATCGAGCCGAACACATTTATCCAAATAAATCGGACCGCTGAGACGTAGCACGCGTTCTGAGTTGAACGGCATGCATCAACCCGGTGATGATGCCCGTAATCACAACCTTTGTTTTGGAACGGATGGAGCCCAAAAAAAAAAAAGGACTACAGAGTTTCACTTGACATGGCTAGGCGGATTCAAGTGTTCGGGTCAGACTCCAGCGCAGCATCGTCTCTGACTGTGTACTTTCTCCGGCGTGGCATCGGCCCGCCACATCTTCTCCGCAGGGCAGCCGATGCCGTCAATTCCCTCCTCTCCTCCTCAATCATGGTGCCTCGATCTGGCGCTGCGAAGAGTTCTTGCCCACTTCCGGCCCTCGCCAGATGTGCGGCGGCGGGTCCGAAGGGAGGAGCTTGCGGCGGCAGCTCAGGGAGGGGAACTGGCGGCGGCGCCAGCGCTGGCGCAGTGGGGGAGAAGACATAGTGGCACAGATTAACAGTACACCGCCAGGTCAGTCCGCTGTCGACTTTTCCTCAAGTTATTATCAGCGTTTTAATCCTATTTGTACTGTATACTCAGACAGTAACTTTTTCTTGCAAAATAATTGGATGCCTAAAACTCAAATGTGACTTATGTAAGCACAATGGATGGTACATGTTGCTACATATGATAAAATTACCCACTGGAAATTAGATCTCTGCGTGCCAAAATTAAGTTATTTAGGGAACACTTGAAAACGCCTTCACTGAACTACATACTTATAACAGTATATTCGAGGTTGTCAGGTATTCATATATCTCTTTTAAGGTTTTTATTAAAATCTTTAACTACCTATGCGTCCCCTCTGAAAACTTTTTCTTAATGTTACTACCTATACTGCCTCTGCACTGCAGCCTGCAAGAATTTCGATGTGTAGTTGCTACAAAAACTATATTGTTTGTGTTCATTAAAAAGCTACATGTATCAGGAGGAAGCCCCGGATATTTCTGGAGCATTTAAACACATTGTCACTCCATGGTCTTTGATGGATTCTGGGATTGCCTTGTGATGTGGGATTATAGGCAGATCTTTCTCGGCACTAGCAAATAAACTCAGTAGTAATATATTAAGGATAACTAGTTTTGGTATGGACTTGTGTTGTGGTGGAGACGGATTGCCAGCTGATTGTCACAGCGTGGGAGAAGGATGAGGCACACAGGTCGGCCTCTAATCAGGTTTTATGGGAGATGAAAGCTACTGTCTCCAACTTCCAGGGTTTTATTTTTTGTTTTGTAGGAAGGAGGCCAATAAAGCGGCACATGCTGGTGCTCGAGCTGCTCTCTCTATTGATTCCTTAGATGTCATTTATGAACTCATCCCTGGATTCTAGCTGAGCCTGTTCAATCAGACCTTTGTTCATTAATGGAATAAAAGCCTGAACGGCGTATAATTATTTTTTGGGGGGTTACAAAGACACAACCGACTTGAAAACCTAAGAATAATCACAAGTGGGAACCTCAAGGATCCTAAATGGACTGAAGAACAAGCTCCTCAAGCCATCTACTAGAGCTAATACTCTTATGACTTAGTGCTCAGCCATGGCCACACCTTCCCTTCCATTTCAGATTGGTGGGACGACTTAATCGATGGGAAAACCCAAAAAGAGCAACGACGGCTAAGAGGTCGTCTCCTATATGTTTGGTGGAATGCCTGGAAAGAAAGGAACCGCAGGATCTTCACCGGAAAACATCAAACTTATGCCGAAGTCGCAGCCATTGCTAGAGAGGACATTCTTCAGAGAGAACGCGCTTTTACGGTATTCGTGCCGGCTATCCCAGCCGAGCCTGATTAGGTTTTCTCCTTTTTTGTATTGGGGTGCGGTTTTGGCATGTTCCACCTTAATATAAACATCCCCCCTATGTACAGTGTGTTTTTCCCTCTTCTAATTTGAAAAGACAGTGCTCCTGCCGGTTGCTAAAAAAAAAAACTTAGTGCTCAGCAGCACAACACCATACAATTGGTTTCTACAAACTAAACACCCCCAAAACTCTCCCTGACATATGAGGGTCCCCCTCTATTTATAGGAGTCACAAACTTGTACTACGAACCTACTAAAAATTGTAAAAACTAGTTGGCAGTAGTGACTGGTTCATGCCGAAAGCAACTTTTACAGAAGTACAAACAAAATATGAAATTTACTTTCTCAAACTTCAGTTTTAAGTCGGGTTTTCTATGTAAAATTTGCAGGCAGCCACACTCGCACAGGTCTCGTATGATCTTGTCGCTTCAAATCTGGTGCATTGTCAGGAGTGGTCCTCCCTTCACTGCTATCTTCCAGTCAGTAAAACTCTCATGGTGCTAGCTCTTGTCACTCTTGAGGGTAACAAAATAATGTAATCAAACAGTCCATAAATTGCTTCGTGATCATTAATATTGAAGCTAAACTTATTACTTATCCAAAATTCTCAGGATCATAACAGCTGTCCTTATGGAATTATAGTGATTGGCCTCTACTTAGTGCCGTGGAATTAAAATGAGGAGAAGAAGAGAACTAGCTAGCAGTAACCAAGGAAGTGAAGTAGATTTTGAAGGTACAAATTATTATCAAAAGGCGAAATCTGTGAATGTTTGTGTCCCACAGGAGAAGCAACGGTCACCTCTGATGTATAATTACATCCACACTAATACGACATCCACACTAATACGGAAGGCGCAAGATCACGCAAGTGTCACCAGATAGTGGTTAGTTCGTCTCTCGTTTAGGATCATTTTAATTCCTTGCTTGTTTTAGCTTTTGTGCCGAGGATGGACAGCTGATGTCACAGAAGGAAATTTGTTCCATAAACAATGAACAGGGATTGATGTAGCTAACATAAATTATTCCAACGACGCGAGTTTCATATATCAAGTGAACTATATGTAATTCAGAGTGTCATGTTGTATTTGTTCAATATTACTCAACTGCATACCAATTATTGCTCATCAATTTGCTATATCAGGTACATAAATTTGAATGGAAAAGTTTTTCTTTACTTCTTTTTTAGAAGAGGAGAACCTCCAAGTATCACAACTGAGAACTGACAAAAAAGACCTTAACAACATACGTGAATCATGACAAGTCTCAGTGTACTCCCCGTTTATGCACTACAACTGATGAAGTTACGACGAAAAAAGAGCCAGTTTCTCTATAATTACAACATCATCCCTACCTTCCTATTCTGTATCATGTTATGAAGTACTTACAACTGACATTGCTGAAGGTCTTGTGAAAACTATAGCTATATTTTGTTCTACGCTGAAGGTCTTGAATAGATTGGTGATTTTTAGCTGTGAGCATCATTCAGTCCCTGATCACCATGAAATCAAAGAAGTACATGATTGCATAGATCAGATATTTGTACAATTACTTGCAAATATGGCAGCGAAGTACTGAGCGCAAAAATAACTGAAAGCAATAAAAAGTTGCTAAACTTTGGAGATGCTGAATTGGCATTTTCCTATACCTATTGAAGATTTCGTATGTGTAACATGTAAGCCAAATCTACAGTAACATTTGTTTGTTCATTGATTTGCAGATAAGTGGTGAGCTTTCTTTCAGAATCAGGCAACTTAATCGGACATATAGTTTGTTAATCAGTATGCTGTAGCTAGATTTCTTTCAATTAGAGAACCAAAGTGTGTTGAACTCCAAAGCATGCAGTAGTAGTGGCATATATATCAACTTCTTCCTTCGATTTAAGGACATATATCAACTGTCCCATCAAACACAGATATTTCCAGTTCTACCATATTTTGCTACGATGCATGCTTACTAATTGGCCAATAAAATGCATAAATAAGGGACACTTTAGCAATTGCAAGCTTGCCTTATTTTATTCCTTCTGATCGACATTACAACATTTTAATTTTTTGAAACAAAGACTACTGACATCGAACTGTGAAGTAGTTGTGAATCATTACATTCAGATAAAGCTCAAACCCTGGCTGCCTAGCCCACCACTTCATGGTACTAGTCAGTAAAACCCAGTACCTTTTTCTGTGAATTATTACATTGAAGTTGCATCAGAGCGTTCTGTTATAGCTGCAAGTAGTCTCGGCATCGGGGGCATATCAATCTCCTGTAGACCCTCAAGAACCCGGACCACTTCACCCATCGTCGGCCGATCAAACTCATTATCTTGGATGCACCAACATGCAATTTTGCAAGCCTTTTCAGCCTGTTCCAAATTGAGGTCTCCATGTAATTGTGGATCCACCAAACTTAGAACATCTCCCCCGTGAAGCCTGGTGATGGCTAACACAGGGAAATATTCCACATGATAATTGCTGCTACTGTGTGATTCACGGGAGTTCCTTCTTCCTGATATGATTTCCAACAGTACCATGCCAAAGCTGTAAACATCAATTTTTAGAGTAACTAGTAAAATGCCCGTGCGTTGTCACGGGTCTCGACAACACTATCCAACTGAGGGGAAGAGCATGTCGTTTGAGTTACTCAAACAACACAACAGAGGATGCATGATCCTTGCATTTGTGGCTTTATCTCTCTCTACTCCCTTTTCCCCCAAACTTTAGGCTTCATATGTTTCACTATTGTGCCCGATTTGTGCTTCTAGTCACCCCTGCTGCCCCAACAACTTCACTATTTTACTTAGTCACTCAACTTCAAAGTTTTACCCTTCTACGTGTTTATGTTTTCTTTGACAGTGTCAAATATTCACAGTCATTCCCTTAGCCCTTAGCCCATAAATTCAGAGAATGCAACAATCATGATTACAATGGTTTCCGCTCACTGGCTTGTGAAATGTCTAGCAATTTTCTAACATATTTTCGCAAGGTTCAAAGCCAGAGACTATTTATCTCTCTTTTCTAACATAATTTCACAAGATTCAAAAGCCCCAAGGAGTCTCCATCTCCCTCTCCTTTCCTTAAGAGCCAAGAGTTTAACTCATAAGAAACCTTGATGACAAAAGTCTGGCTTCGGATGATACCTGCAGCAACAAATACACTATGAAACAACGCTTTTAGGCATGTTATCAAACACATCACTTGCACTTGATTGTGGAAATATACAAGAACACCCTCTGGCTAAGTACCTAAGAAGCTTGGCGATTATACCTTAATCAATCAAGTCGATGTATAGTTCAATCGAATCAAATGAACTTGAAGCCATTGGTGTGGCTAGTGGAAGCCGGCTAGGCATCATCTGCGCCGCATGTATGCTCTGGAACAACATCCTGTTCTTCGGTGAGGAGTCGAATCCATGAAGCATGTCCCGACCACCATTGTTTTTACTCAGCAACATACTGCTTTTGTTGCGGCCAAAAGAGCTGGATTTGTTGTTGCTGCTACTCCGATGTGATGGGCGACCAGTGCTACTAGCACTGGCCGGCGAGGTGGTCGAACGACATCATGGCCAAGGTCGACAACGGATGCACCGGCATACCAACGCCGGAGCCGCTGGCACCGAAGCTAGTCAGAAAGTGTGATCCATTTTTTAGTTAGTCTGTTCAGAAAATATAGTAGACACCATTGCAAGTACATCAAGGGGTTTATTGTGGACTCTAAAATTCCATAAAATTCTGGATCATAAAAAAATCATGGAAGATCTAAACTCCATTCAATCAGAAAGCTTCAGTTTATATCACAAGCGTTCATTGAATTTTTTCTTTATAGAACGTCAGAACCAAGAACCAAATTTTTAACAAAAGTTCATATGGTTCTTCCACAAAGTAACTCTCACCGATTAACATGAACCATAAGTACAAAATCAAAACATCGGAAGAAGAATGCATTACCTAGACACAGGTACATGAATTTGTTTGGTTGTTATTTGGAGCATCCAAAACAAGCAAACTACAATTTACCATAAGTTGTTCAGTTGGAGATCAATGCCGAATCCCTAGTGGCCGACATCCAAGGAAGTACACTCTTTTAGAAGAGGTTATAACACCTTCACAAAAAGGCCTGATTTTGGTGCACTCAACCTAAACATAGAACATATCTATCGCCACTTCATTTCATGATCCACTTGAGTGAAGTAATGCAGCAGTAGAAGAACACCGCATACATCCACCTTATCTGAAATATTGGTTAGCATATTTTTCTCTCCACGTTGTTTGTTCAGCTGCTACTAACACTATGGTCATGACATTTCGCTTTTACTTTTGCAATATTCCTGGTTCCAAATACAAGCATATAAAACTATAGTTGATCCCTTTCTGCATTCACGATTGCATGAATTTGCTTCTCCATAAGTTGCTAGGTAATGCATCACAGGGTAAGAAATGTTGCTCTGGTTTGAATAAACATGGGTTACATTCTCCCTAAACCCCACTTAATCGAGCATGAACTCACAATTTTAAAAAATGGTTGAACCTAAAATTTGTTCTTGTTATACAACTGCAAATGTGCGCTCATGATAACTTCTAGCATATAGTGAGTTGATCTAGTTGAGCATTTGAACAGATTTCTACTCAAGGTTGTTCATAGATAGCACATTCATTAGTAGTAAGCATACCACATGCAGGACCAGGTCGGTGAGGAGCCAGCCGATGGGCTTGTCAAGATCCCAACTCTCCTTGATTCCCCTCTCATGGTTGACCAGGAGCTCAGATCGCAGGACATGGTCACCGACCCAAGGTACAATAGATGCTCCCAATATTGAGTGTTCCAGTTGGTGTTCGAGCATTGGTACTATAATATTTTGGATGACTTTTTTGCAGGTCAATCTGATTCAACACTGGAAGGATTCTTTGCTACATAAAATTCGGAACTGTAATAAGAATACTGAGAGTTTCATACCTATAATTTCTATTGTTTGATGAAGTAGTTCACCATATCACGTCTTGATTCTTAAGAGTAAAGAAGAAAGCATGGTACCAAACAGTGAACAATGTGCGTGTATACCATCAGAGTATAGCCTTAAACCTTCATACATAAATGAGAAGAAAAAAACCTTGCTGCAACAAAGCTGTGTATGCCATATATTCTTTACATAAAGAAAAATCTTAGTTATACCTTTCTAGAACTAAGCTGTGAATGCCATATATTCTTTACATCAAAAATTTCGTAGTTATACCTTGCTAGAACCAAGCTGTGGCATAATCTGTAGCAGCAAAGCATAAGCGAACTATCTCTCTCATTTTTCTCAAAAACATATTTTATCCTTCTCAAAATCCCCATCATTTTCAGCATCTTGTCACTGGCCCAGGCCAAATATAATGTGCGGGGACTTACCTGATGATCAAACACGGCACGTGAACAGTGCTATGGAGCACAACGATGAACAGTTCAGTGGGCTTTTTCATCGGCGGCCTCGCTAGATTCCACACCCGGAAAAGTAAATTGAAGCATCGTTGCACTTGAACAAAGTTGCAAATAGCAAAGTAACTCCAATGTTTTTTCAGTTAACCTTCATATGTTATACCATGGCGATGATGACCATTGCTAGTAGCAAAGTAAGATGGAAATAATGAACAGAACCTGGCATCATTCATTGTTCACATACCTGATACCTCCAGTTCATCATCGGTGGTCCACGAGAAGTGTTGCCCAGTCTATCCTCCAGCTACATCCTCCTCATCTTCTCCACAAAATTGCTTTCCTTCATATTTCATCTGTCATCTTTGCTGAACAGGAGAAAAGAGAGGTACAGTTTGTTCAGTCACCTGCCCAAGCAGAGATGAACCACTCTCCAAACCCACACGAGATGAACAATTTTATTCTGATGTTGGGGATACCTCAGTCTGCAGATTGAATAGGCGCTTCCTTGTTACCTTCTTGCTCCAGCTCCTCTCCAATGTACCAATGCTCTTATCAACGCCAAGAACATTGACACAAAAATTAACCCCTGGAGAAAATCTCTGATAATATTTCTGAAGTTCACCAAAATTTACTATTCTGTATGTGCAGCTTACGATTGCATCTCCCCTAAACTGATGACGCTAGGAGATACCGGAAGGCAGCTACACGACGGAATAAATCAAACTTAGAAAAAGATCGCAATCAATAGTTCTCACTTACCTCTTAGAACAGAAGTTCAGCTAGTCAATCTTAGGGGTGGCGCAGAGGATGGTCGACAGAGTATGTGTCGTCCCCGCCTCCCAGCAGCACGGAAGAAGTGCGGCCATGTCTACGTCGTCGCCAGACCCATCGAAGAACATTAACAATGTTTGCATCTCCAACCACATGGAGGAACTGACCATCGTCGTCGTCGCGGCGATGGGCGTTGGCGGCGCATCCCAGGCCATGGGAACTGGCCGCGACGGGTTCTGGATCCTGGCACGCGTGGGAATGATGCGGGAGCTCTTACATCCCCATCACACGGCGCACCACATCCGTGAGTGGGAACTGACCCGGGTGCTGCGGAGCGTGGAGGTCGAATCTTGGTACCAAGAATTGGAAGTAGGAGAAGACGATGGAACGGCAGATTCGCTGGTTGCGATGGAACGGCAGATTCGCTGTTTGCGATAAATAAGACGACGGAACTGCCGCCCGAGATTAAGGGCGATAAAAGGGAAGAGGAGCGAGCGGGACGGATGTTGGACGAAGCGAAACACGTATCGGGAGACGACGGGTAGTAGAGAAGTAGAGATTATATCAATGTCTAAAAGTGTTTCACTGAAAATCCCATCGTAGTGTGGAATTCAACTGACCCTTACAACAACAAGGGATCAACTAATAAAATATGGATCATATCCCCTATTATCAACTGAGGTAGATCAATGAAAACTCACGATTTTTCAATGTTCCATGTTTGCTGCTGATGCCCGTTGCCTGCACCATGCTGACGCGCTGCCACAACAAATAGCTTCTACACTTGGCGGTTCATGTCCTGCTTCAGGATAGCAAACTGGCCCCAATTTCAGTTGTCGCAATCATCCATCCTAGCAATGTTATAATCCATAGAAAGTAGCAATCATCAAGATTCTAAAAAAAGAATATAAGCAATAGCTAACAATCTCCCTGTCTCTTTAATTTGGCATTCACGCATAATGCAGGTGGCTAGGGAGGGTCCATGACAAGAGATGCATCGTCAGCATGGCCGAAAATGGGAATGACACTATGACTGCTGGATCTGGAACAGTCTACGACACCATTACAAAGTCAGTTACCAAAAATTCCAGCAACAGGCTATGAGCTAGAACAAAATTAAAGCCAATAACCTACCCTATAGTCAAGCCTGGCCTCAAAGTTTGATAATGCAGTTTTGTAACCTGTGCTGGAAGCCATCACATGGAACAATTTTTTTTTTAATATACCAGAATCTATATACTACAATTATTCTTTACATTTACAGAATAGGTGTGCTCATTTGATCATTCTATACAGTTCCAATTTCAGAAATTTCTTGACAAATCCCTACGTATGGCAGAACGAACCAAATTTAATATGAGCATGAACTATTCTTCAATTAACACTTTAACAGGAGAAGGCATCAGAAAAAGTGCTAAATTCATATTTCTATTGAGCGGTGGCACATAAAAAAGAAGTAAGCAAGGGAGCTTTCTAAAAAAGAAGTGCTACTGTGGTCGTTGAGGTTCACGGCGGCTGGTCGTCGCCAAGATAGGTAGGAAGATGACGAGGTAGGCAGGTAAGATGTGGTTTGAGAAGGCCCATCTGGGCGGGCCGACGGTCGTGGGGCGGTGGCAAGATCGAGCTTGAGGTGAAAGGGGAATGGGACAGTATATATGTCGGCGCTGGAGAGGATGGCGGAGCGGGGCATGTGGGGGAAGGGGTCAGGTGAGCGGCGGCGGTAGCGTGCGAGACCGATCGTGGGAGGGAGCCAATGGTCTTCGCGAGGATTTCCTGGGAGGTGCGGGTGTGCGACGAAAGGCCACGACGTATTGGGAGACTACGGAACCTGATTTTCTTTTTAGGTGTATATATATATATATATATATATATATATATATATATATATATATATATATATATATATATATTAGAGATAGCAACCCCGCTGAGCCACTCTGGGCAAGATAACCTGCAGTTCCTCTGAATGTAGTCAGGACACGGCTGAAATCCCTTCCCACGACTGCTGCCAACCCAAAGTCTGCAACTTTAGGAACAAACAATGCATCGAGGAGTATGTTTTCTGGCTTAATATCACAGTGTATGATACATTTGTGGCAACTGTGATGCAAGTAGGACAATCCTCTAGCAACTCCTAGGGATATTTGATACCTGGTGTTCCAGTTCAGGACAACAGCATTGCTCTCAAATAGATGAGCGTCAAGAGATCCATTTAACATGTGTTCATACACAAGCAGCCTTTTATCACCTTCACAGCAGAAACCAATCAATTTGACTAGGTTGATATGTTGGATGAGTCCAATTGAGCTCACCTCCGTCCTGAATTTCTTCTCTCCCTGAAGAGCACCATCAAGCCTTTTCACTGCTATAGTAGTCGAGTCACTTAACACTCCCTTGTATACAGAACCAAATCCACCTGCTCCCAGCTTTTCTGAGAAGTTCTTAGTAGCATGAACTAAATCAGTGTATCTAAAGGCTATAACCCCACCACTTCCTTGATTGTCGTATGATGGCGAGCCACAACACTTGAATTTCTTCCTCCAAATCACTGACACCAGTATGAGCATCATTATTAATTCAAAACCAACAGTTCTTGCAGCAATAATAAATCCAGTGTTTGCTTTTCTTCTGTTTTTTCTCAGATTTGACAAATCTTTGGCGGAAAGGCGAAGATAAAGATCATCTTCAGAAGTAACGGCAACACCGTCATTCAGATTTACACTAAACAATTCCCCATGCCAGACAGAGCATTTGCTGTTGCTGTATGAATAAGCAGTGCAGGAGTAGTAATTGGCTTGTCTCTGTTAGCGACCCACACGGTAGTGAAAACTGGGATCTTGTTGAACCATATGCAAAGGTACCAGTTGGAGTTGGGGGAGATGGTGTCGTTGGACTTGCTGGTGATGCTTGCAGCTGGCTGGAAGAAGCCGAGCGCAAACTTGCCGTTTCTTGAGACGAGCTTGTCGCCCACAGCGAGCGTTTGGCCTGCGGTGAGAGTATCATTTGCAGTTGCAGAGGAACATGGAGGAGTGTGCAAGGAAGAAAAAAAGAGAAGCCCGAGTAGGATGTAGAGTGGAGGCATGGTGAAAAGAGTATGAATAATGAATTGGAGATGACTGACGCTGGACAGGATGGATGCATGCACGCACATATGTGTGCTCTGCTCTGCTGTTCTGAGAAGGAAGATGTATGTATAGAGTGAAACAGATCGGGGATGAATGAATGCATGGTATTCAGTCGACCGACGACTCGAGTACTGGTATTGGCTTGGGACCAATGCCCTGTCTGTCCCGTACCCACTTGGGCTGCCACTTGAGCTTTAGGTGGATGTATGTAAGTACACCAGTTGAGCTTTAGGTGTCTGTATACCCACGTCCTATCTAGTATCTCAGTACAAGGATGGTTGTACTAGTTTCCAAGCTCTCCAAGAAGCTTCAACTTGGGCGCTGTCACTGGAATTTCTAGTCTCCAAGACAACGCAATGCACTGCACTGGACGACGGGTTAGCACATCATGAATTGTAGAGTTAGCAGGCAGAGCCGAGAAATCACTTTCTCCCTTGCACGGGAGGCCCACTTGTAGCCCTTTGACCGACCTTGCACGTTCGAGAGAGAAAGGAAAGCAACACCCCAAGCTTCGGCAGTCTGCAACGTCAGATCCGAAAAATATCGGTTCAATTTGGCTGTCTGCTAGCCAGCTAGGCTAGCAAAACCAAAGGTCCGTTTGCTTAGATCACTGTTCTTTTTGTAATCATCACTGTTTAATGTTGCAAAGTTAGAGTATTTGACATGAATATAATGGTGTTTGCGTCCTGCCAAAAATGTATTCCTGAAATTAAGATGCACTGTTTAGAATTAATTTTACGTTTCTGTTCAGAATTAATTCCCTAGCTAGTAGTATGTGGAGTATACTAGTAGTACTAGTAGCAAATAAAGCACTGTTCGAGATCTTTAAGTTCCAATAAATAGTAGTCATGGTACGATTGCAATTCGATACTATACTAGGTTTCAATATTTCTTTACTTGTAGAAAAGGTTGTCGTACTGCTTCCAGATTAAAACATTAATGGAATTTGTGTGATGCAAAGATGTTAAATTGAAATGGTTAGCTGTGATATGGGGCAATTTATGTGATGCAATAGCGTAAGGCTGCTCTGTGTGGGTTCTGCCACCTGATAGAGATGTTCTTAATACTACGAGACTGCACTCATGTCCTGTTCTCGAGTGGAATCCCGTGGAAACCCCAAAAGCTTCAGTTACTGTTTCCTTACGTGACATCCAGTGGTCAAGCTAGTTACTGTTTCTGTTCACTATATGATGGGCATGAACTTGCTACCCTGGCGTGTCTACGGTCTACACACTACACACTACATAGCAGAACTGACAAATATGTACATCCGACGAAAAAAAACATGAATAAGCATATACATGTCATAGTGTACCCGTGGATTCTATTGGTTCGAACTTTCGGTTGTGTTGACTAGTGCACTAAGGTCGTCGTGGTATTAGTGTCCACCTATATATAGGCCTATTGGATCATACATGAGATTCTTCTATTCACACCAAACATGAGATTGTGTTATAGTGTATGTTGATTGCCTAGCACTTTCCATTCGTTCGGACTTTTGCTTGCATTAGCCTGACATTACATAGGTGGTATTTCAATCTGTTACAACATTTCCGCCAAAAATCACAACCAACTTTGCAAGATACAAATGGATTGCTCAATAATGTATATCACTGTTGTCAAGAGATTGGGACCCAAAAAGGCAACAAGCTAAATCCCATTTCCCATCAGAATCCTTTCATCCGAGGCTATAGTTCTTCCTATCTGTGGTATAACATGTACAACAAGGTTTAGCTTGGCGGCATTGCGCGGCGCTAAGTTGTGGCAGCTGCCAAGTATCCAGCAAGCCTTTTTATTTTCTCAACTCCTATCCAGCATGTTCTCTCCGTATGGTCTCGAACAACATTTCGTTCCATGTATCTACCGCCCCAGGCATGCACCAATGTAGACAGTCCTGGGGCGGAGGCTTTCCATCTGGCCCTCTCTGAGTCTTCTTGTTTGGGTCGGCACTTCTGTATGGACCAGGATGTCCATCGACCCTCAGGGCAAAAGGTTTAGTGATGTCCATCAATTTCAACTTGGCGCCGCGTACCCCAGAATTTTCGACTGCCTTTCTGAAGCCCGCAACTTGCTTTTCGTACATTGTGTTTGTGAATCCATTCCTCACCGCCTCGTCCAAGGGCTTAACCTTTCCAGTGCATGAGCCGTTAGTGTTCCATTCCCCACCTTCATAATGATCTGGTGAGTATGTGCGCAGAATAGCTATACCTTTGAAATCCGGGTTAGTAGCCACAGCAGTTAGGCAAGTCTCAACAGATACACCGAAACTGGCAACGTTGTTCATTTGCATCTTTCCAGCTTCACGCGGCCACCAGAGCTGTCCTCCAACAACATTTCCATTCAGGATATAGGCTGATCGTTTGGCAAACCAATGCCCGGAGGAGAGGACAAGCACATCAAAACTAGGGAGAAGTTCCATGAAGGTCTCATCTGGGATATCCAGGAAAACCTTATCAAGACCATTTGGAGCAAACTCCACAGCTTCAATTGACTTGTGTACTAACCAAGATGACCAGATGCGGACGATAGTTGTTGAAGTTGACCTAAAGATCCACTTTTGCATCCTGCGGGTGCCATTGTTTACTGGGGTGTCGACCTGTCAAAAGTAGAATATCAAGAAGCTTCAAGATGACAAACCAGATATTATGTTAGTCAATCAAACAAGCTACATGTACATTCAGTATATGAGCAGGCATAACAGTTGAAAAATCTGGATATCAATCAACTTGGAAGCGAATACTCCCGAAAATAGAATGTTTGCACTGATTTACAGAGAGCCTTTTGCATTTTAGGAAGGAAAAGTTAAAAAATGTTATTACAAGCAGGCATCATATAAATTGATAACAAGACCAAATAACCTCTTGAATCAGATATATCATTCATAAAAAAGTCAACTTAGATTGATTGCAGCTCCAACATAAAATGATTAGTAGTATCAGTGAAGCATCTCACCTGCCACAGAATGCAAAGGAGTGACTCCATCTGATTTCGGGCAACTGAATCCCCAACAAAGGCAAGCGTCTTGCCTCTCATCAACTCCAAGAACTTCCTTGCATCAAAGCGCGGGATAATGCATTGTTCAGGTTTCCATCTCCAACTCTCATATCCCTTGTCAGGTCGCCCATTTGCCTGGCAATTCTGAGTCTTTGTGATCAAAGGGCAAGAGCTGTTTGTGTAGAGTGGCCCTGAAGAATCAGAAAACCATTCCCCACGATATAGATCACAGGAACCTGTACAATGAAAAGGACGTCATGTTGTCTTATCCCAGTAACTATGACAAAAAGATCAATACAATACAGTTACAAGTGTAGTATATTCCATTCCTGTTTGTAAGATGATGTGCAGAAAAACCAGGGGAATATACTAACAGCTCAACATGAACAGCCATTTGAAAACCAGTTGATGACTTCCACAAGTCAAGCATAGTTCCCTCATCAAGTTTTGCTGTGGTATCAGTATCACCTGTGTCCAAAGATGCTTCGCTTGAATTCATGGTAGCACTCGGAGCGTTTTGCTCAGGCAACCGTTCCTGGCCACCCTGAAACACCTTCTCTGATAACAGCAAATCAGCTGCAGCTGCCGCATCATTCTTGCTCCCATCAAAAGCCCCGGTCGTGAGGTATACACGTAACGATGCCCGAGGAAGAAACGATCCCGCAGACAGCGATATCACTACCAGGGTGAGCACCAAAGCCACAGCCGACAGCCATTGTCGAATTCCACCAGCCCCAGCTGGAGCCGTCATCCCTGGCAAACTGATGGCAACCCAAACGCAACAACCTCTACAGAACAGCTCTACTTCCTGATCTTCCCCCGTGTACTAGGGCAAAAGGCCAAACATGTTTCCTGATTCTTGGAAGCTGCAGTATATGAACAGAAAATTGAAATAAATAACTAGTGCTGGCTATGACAATGTTGGTCTCGATAATTGGCATGAGAGCCGCAGGTCAAGTTCGATACTCACTATAGCAGCTAACAGCAGCAAGTATCACCAATGGCTAATGGAAGGCCATACAAATTAATTTCTTTGACAGGTTATCACTGGTAGCATTTACAAACCATTTTAACCAAAGTGTCATTGTCAGCACTATTACAGATAAAAGGAAATCAGGTACGTTGACATGGTGAAGTCCACATATACTAGCTAACATCAATTCGCAAGACCATCTGCATTTCCCAACACCATTGACGGTATCAATCCTGTAATGCCCAAGAATATTTGACAGAACCATACTCTGGCTTGACGAGCTAACGGATCTAGGTTTCAGACCTTACCTCTGTGCAGTGCCTGGTCGCCCCAGGAGTGAGCGAGGAGCTGCCCGCCGGTCGCCGCTCTGCTCGGGGGAGCGACGAGGTGTACGGGGCAGTAGTTGGACTGTCGCCGGGGGGCGGAGGTGCACTGATCCAATCGCGAGGGTCTGATCAACATAGGAGGAAAATGGGATAAGAAGGAAAGAATGAGGCGTACGAGTGCTGGTGTACTTTAACCCCATGCCGATGCCACGCCTCCATGGAATCGCGATGTGCGTTGCACATGGCCAAGCCGAGGTACGCGCGCCATGGTGCGCACTCCACCACGGCCTCCCCGCTCCCCTCGCAAGCCTTCCCCTTTCTTTATCTGAACATGGCACCTCCAGTCTGATGTCTGAACTCGCTGCACATTCTCTTCTAGTTGACCATCCGATTCAAGTCCAGTAATAGTATATGGGGTAGGTAATCTGAACAGATCTAGTAGTAAGAAATTGATGCCCTCCCAGATCTAAAACCAGGTACAGTCGGCATGGATTTAAACTTCCATGATGCTACCATCTATAGAATTCCAATGATTGTCAGTTAACTTAATCTGGCTAATTTTGTTTCAATCTCTCACTTCGCAGGCGACCCTTCTGAATCACGTTTGAACTTCACCAGCATGGGAAGAGGATTGCTGTCATCGAGAATGGGGTTAACTGACGATCCGTTGCCAGAAGACACTGTGGTTGTGAATAATGGCTGCTCGTGCTGCACTGTCCGAGGGGATCTTGTTGAAGAAGCTTGTGAAGTTGGTGGAGCAAAAGGGAGACAAGTTTGGTCATATCGTTAGAGCGTCTCCACTCGTTTGACGAATCTAAGCCAAATTCGGATATTTTTTTTTGGCCAGACGAAACAAGTTTTCGGCCTGGATACGCCGAGTTTTTCACTCGCGTTCCCAGGTTCGAATCCCACGTTCGGCTAAATTTCAGCCAAGTTTAGCAAATTCAGACGTATTTCATTAAAGATTGACGAATATAGTCGGATTACATCGAATTTAAACTAAAGTAGTAGATAATAAACTAAAAAACATTAAAAAGGTTGCCGCTCGACGCCGTCGCCGTTCTACATGGCGAAGTTGCGGTAGAACGCTGTGTAGCCGGAATCGGCCGTGCCATCATCCTCGCCGTCATCGCCGTAAATGCCGCCGACGGCAATTTGTGAGGCTCCCCGGCGGTCGCCGCACTCCACGGTAGAGGGCGTCCTCGCCATCGTCGTCGAGGACGGCGAAGCGTCTGATAAGCGGCAGCGCACGAACATCGCCCATCTCCGGCTTGCTCCTCGCCTTTATTCTGCGGCGGTGGAAGCGCCGCTTCCGCCTCCCGATCCGTCTGGACCATTCCAGGATGTACGGCAAGGACGGCTCAACCAACGGCGGCTGCGGCGCCGAGTCGCGGAGCGACTGCTCCAACGCCATCCTCAAGGCGCTATCTTCGGACGGCGCCGAGCCTTGGTACGCTCAAGCATCGGACGGCGAAAGCGGCGATTGAGGCGACAACGCAAGACGCTGTGGCTCGCCGATGATGATGCCGGCGTGCGCGTGGCGGCGAAGCGCGACCGCCTTTGGCGCTGACCGGCAAAAACGGTCGGCGTCTGAAGCGGCGTGGGCACGAGTGGAGGCGGAGGAGAGGAGCTTCGGTAGCCATCTCCTTGGCATCGATTCATCGAGGACACCGCCCGACCGGCGGCGTGGGTGTCGCGGAAGCCGAGGCGCGACGTGTTCCGGCGTTGATGTGCTCCAAGACCGCCTTGAAATCGCTGGCAAGGCGCTCCAAAACGCCGGACGGCCGCGTTGTTGCGCTTCGGCGACAACTCGTTCGGCGGTCCCTCGTGGCGGGCGAGCTCCTGGGCGCGGCGATCGGCGAAGAACTGCTCCCAGTATAGGAGGTTGTCGGGGCTCTCGGCGTCAGAGGGGTCATCCATGGCATCGATGAACTCCTGGATCTCGTACGGCAGTTCTTCCGGCGTCGGCGCCGGCAGGATAGGGATGCCGCCGACGCTTAGCTTCCATCCCGGAGGGTGTCCGACGACGCCATATAGCCAACCTCGTAGAGCAGGCGCGCCTCCCAAACCTGGAGGGTGTGCCGGCCGAAGCCGTTCGCTGTTGCACCATCGCCGGAATACCGCTCGGCCATGGCTAAGTGGGAAGGGGAGAGTGAGGGTGTTTGTCGGAGTAGGCTGGCGAGCTGTGAGAGAGTGTGAGGATCTCCGGCGAGGGGGTACGGCTTATATAGGCCGTGGTGGGCGGCGAGGGCGGGAAAAGGGGAAACGGCGGGAAGTTAGTGTCCGTCGCGGGAGCCGAGGCGGCGGCGTGGCAATTTCGCGACGCGTGGCCAAAGCGACGGACAGTTAATGTTCGACGGTCGCCGCGTGGTTTCAAGGATAACGACGACTCGGCTTCCATCGCTGACTCGGCGGGTCCACGCGCCGCTTCGTTTTTTTTCCGCCGAGTTCGCTGCGTCCGGCGTTTCCAAGGTGTACCCGGAATCCTGGGAACAGGCTGGGTAGTCCGGACCAAAATTGGCCCAAATCCGGACGAAAACAGGTTCCTGGATACGTGACTGGACCGACTTTCGACGCCCAAACCTAAATTCGGCGTCCGGATTGGCGTTGTGGGCAGCCGAGTGGAGATGCCGTAAGATACGCCACCCCCACGCTTCAGCTAGCTCAGATCCGGCGATGGTCGACGGCTCGTGGCCGCAGACCTTCGAACGTCGCCGATCAACCGGCGGTAGGAAGATGAGCGGTGATGTGTAGGTGATGTGGTCGAGATTCGATGCCAATTGGTTTTGGGTCATCGGTGCGGGACCCATCGCCTCCATCTTCATGGCCTAGATGCTATTTTTGCTAACTCTCCCTCCATCCATGCTCGCAAAAAAATAACGTGTACTCGGTTTCTCGCACGAATTTGGTTGAGAATCTAGGTCATATGTTCTTGATTTGGAAAAGAATGCCGACTGAATATTTATGAGAACCATCGAGATGCAGGCATTTTTTTCGAAGTCAATCTGTGCAGATTTTTTTTTTGTTAATTTCAATTAACTTGGGCAAACCTTTTCTTGTTCAAATTGTTTGTGCGAAAGTTCTTTTCGCATCCTCCAAAGCAATCATTTTCCCATGAACAAATTTGTGCAAAACAGTTTTTATGTGCAAATCTGCAAGGTTTTCTATTTTGCCAAATATTATTCTTTGTAATTAATACTAGTCTGATTGTTGATTCGCACAAAAAATGCAATTGAAGCCACTGCATTGTGCAAAGCTTGTTGATTACAGTGTTAAACTTGTTGGTTACAGAGTATTGTGTCCTGCTTATGCTCTTAAATTTGTTTCTTTAATCTGATATATGTTTGCTAAAAGCGCTAAACATTCGCTTAATAGTACTCTTAATGTTGCATCTGAATGTCTAACTAGCTGAACATGTGATTATTTCCCATCCCGGTTGTTCGAAATGTCCAAACTGAGTGGAGCCAAAAAAAAAACCTCCTCTGCTGCAGGTGTCGGCGGAACCTGTGTGCTGCCGTAAGGAGAGGGAATACAGACGATGAGTGATACAGTTTGAAATACCCACGTGCTCATCAATCTCGGTGCAACTGGACAGCCTAGATACAGAGAGCAGCTGAGCCCGAGTTCAGTTATGCATACCCGTTGTATTCAGGACTACACATAATAAATTACCCCATATCCCAGCAAACCATTTCAATTTTGCATGTTTGGATCACACAAATTTCACTACTGTATTAATCTGGAAGCAGTACAATAGCCTTCTGTACAAGTACAATAGCCTTCTGTACAAACAAGTAAAGAAATATTGAATCCTGGTATGAAATTGCAATCGTACCATCACTGCTACTTATTAGAACTTAAAGATCGAACAGTGCTTTATTTGCTAAGAGAAACTCTGACTGTACCTGTAAACGGGCGAACTAAATAAAACGATATAATGGCCACCGAACTCGCAATTACAGGTTTGGAATCGTCGGCGCAGAACGGATACGGTAAAAGGAAACTGAACTTTCGAATTTTTGTCATCACGGCAAAATTCAGCAAAGAACATAGTTGATCATACGAGCACTGGCGCAATTGTTTCTTAATTACATAGCAGCGATGTAAAAGCTGGGCAATACATATATACTAGGGGAGCGCGGCGGTGACCTAGACCAAAATCGAGCTCCTCGTCGGCAGGAAATTCAGGGTGCGGCGGCGTTGGAGCGGCGATGAGATCAGTCGAGGTCGATCAGGTCCGCCGCCTAGAGCTTGACGACGGTGGTGGAGCGCGCCGCCTGTTTCTTTTCCCTGGCATGGCGCACCTCGACGAGCGCGACGGCCCAACGCCTCCCCTCCTGCTCGTGGAGGATCTTCGCCTCGCGCTCCGACTCGCGGGTCAGCATCTCCACCGTGAGCATCTCCTCATCGAAGTCCTTCGTAAAGTCGGAGTCAACAAGGACGCGTGCAAGCGGGGGAGACGGCGAGCTCCACTCGTCGGACGAGGCGGACGGAGGAGAGCACGAGGACCTCTCACCAAAGGCCACGTCGGCCTGCGCGTACCTGCGGATGATGGGGACCGGCTCTGGCTACGGCAAGCGGTAGGCGTCTAGCGGCAACGCGAACTGGCATAGGCTTGGCGGAGGACGGAGGCCGCGGTTTGTCCACCTCCGCGCCGCTCGTCGCTTCACACCGTCCAAGCGAGCGAGGTGCTTCTTCTCCTTGTCGGAGAGCTTTCCGCACCGTCGTGGGGGCGGTCGCCGTCCCCTCCACCTCTGCTACGCCCCCTCCCACCCCAAACCTTGCGCAACCGCTGAACATTTCACTGATATACAACCGACGCTCGAGGAATTGCTCACTGGAGGATCGTGGTGCTGGCGGCGACGGAGCTAGGGTTGCGAGTGAGGGTTTCGACCCACACTTGTCGCCACGGTCGGTACAAAGCTTGATTAAATGGGCCACTGAAAACCATTTTATGGGCCCGCGCGCTAGCTCGCTCGCTCACGCGCGGACATATAAACTCGACGGAATTTAACAGTTCCGGCGGTACTGATAGAGTTTCTCTAACAAACATACATCTAGGGAATAATATTGAAACCTAGTATCAAATTGAATCGTACCATCACTACTATACATTACTTAGAACTTAAAGATCAAACGGTGCTTTATTTACTAGTAAACAGACAACTAGGTAATAATATTGAAACCTAGTACTCTCTCGAGAAATAACTGACTTGAGTTTATTTAGATTCGAATGTATTTATATATTAAAATACGATTTAGATACATTTAAATTTAGACAATATGTCTGGATGGAGGAAGTACCAAATTGCAATCGTACCATCACTATTATTTATTACAACTTAAGACCGAACAGTGCTTTATTTGCTAACGAACAACTAGGGAATTAATTCTAAACAGAAACCTAAAATTTTGGAAGGTTACAAACACCATTATATATTCATAATTTTAACTTTGCAACAATAAACAGTGATAACGACAACGTACCTCTACGCAAACAGATCTTAGTTTGCTAGCCTAGCTAGCATACAGCCAAATTGAAGCAATATTTTTGGGATCTGACGCTTGCGGACTGCGGAAGTTTCGTGTGTTCAATTCCTTTCGGTCAATGGATTCCTGCTCTGCAGCTAGGCTCGGCCTGATACACGTCTTTCTTCATTGTCCATTTGAGAACAGGACAGCAGTGCAGTCTCATATTCAAATCGCCATCAGCAGAGCTACACTCCAACGATGAAGGATTCTTCTCCTGTTTTTTCGGTCTAGCGTGATGTGCTAACCCGTCGTCCTGTGCAGTGCGTTGCGTTGTCTTTTTAGGTCCCAATCTCTTTGACAACAGGCTATAAAAATATCTCTTGACAACAGGGATATACATTATTGAGCAATTCATTTGTATCTTGTAAAGTTGGTTGTGGTTTTTGGGGAAATTGTTGTATGAAGAGTGCAATCCAGTGCCTGAGAGAAATACACCTACATATAAATCATCTAAGTGGTCATAAAGTAATATGGAAGGATTCATTTCAACATAGGATGAGAAAATAAATAAGCGCAACAGAACCAAGCTAACTAAATTTACAGCACATTATATTATGGAGATCTAACATGTATACATTACACCGTCCTTGTACATGCACCCAAAAAAAACCTCATCCATTTGTAAACATTGAAAAACTAACATGGAATTCAAGAGGTAAAACAACAATGAACTATTCAGAGATCAATGTTGCTTTCCCAGCTATAGCAATGGAGGAACTGGAAAAGCATTGTACACTATGTAACCAATCGAATGAGACTCCATGCGGACGTAATTTTCTTAATATGGTACCACGATACTGATATTTCTAGTTGTAGACTTACTAACACGTAAAAAAAATTCCATAAAAAATCCTGTAAATCTAAAATCCTTAGTAAAAGAACACCAGTCATATTTCTCAGAATTTGTAACTAAGTAGTATGATGTCTAACTAGCATATGTTGATTTTCTACAATACATACGACACTTCAAAAGAAAAACTGTCAACTACAATTCCCTGTTTAGATCACTCCATCATCAAGCTAATACACACAAAGACATTCTCTGAGTTGACTATCGTCAACGCCTCAGTACTGCTGACTCGTCATGGACGGCCAATGTAATATGGAAGGATTCATTACAACATAATTACAACATAGGATGAGAAAATAAATAAGCGCAACAGAACCAAGGTACTAAAATTACAGCACATTATATTATGGAAATCTAACATGTATATATGACACCCTCCTTGTAGACCCAACAAAAGCCCATCTATTTGTAAAACATTGAAAAAATGACAGGGAATTCAAGAGTTAAAACAACAATGAACTGTTCAGAGATCAATGCTGCTTTCCCAGCTATAGAAATGGAGGAACTGGAAATGGATTGTACACACTGTGTAACCAATCAAACGAGGCTCCATGCGGACGTAATTTTCTTAAATATGGTACCACGATACTGATATTTCTATTTGCAGACTTACTAAAATGATCATAATACATTGAATTTGGAAATATGAAAACGAACCAGCATATTTAAGTATGGGATCATTGCAATGTACCTTAACCAAAATATTGTCCCGATAAATGAAGTTAACAGGGAAATTCAAAAGCATGGGCAATCAAACACTGGAGGTTAAATTTGAGTAATGTTTGGACCTTCACATAATTTTTGTTAGTCTTCCCAAGCTGGAGTTTTTAGTACCGTTAGATCTGGACACGTGTTTCCATTATGTTGCTCCGCGTCCCATCTCATCCCGTATGCTTCATTCAAGGAGTGAAATATCGCCCCTAGTGAAGGATCGAGAATAACTTCGGTTTTCCTCCAGCAAATCACGCAGTGCTAATTCTAGAGCGCGCGGTTAGACGATTTGATGCGGCGCCTCTGTCATCCGCCCCAACTACCCTGAGAAACGTGAGACCAAAACACGTACGGAGTACTATTAGACCCAACATCTCTATCAGCTATAGAACAGTGGCAAAACCCACACAGAACAGCCATAGGCCCCGCTTGGGAGGCTAGTTTTGTTTCCGGCTCCGGTTTGCTTACCGAAGTATTTAGACGTACTCAGTTTACCACGTGCACAGTTTACCGGATTAGCTTTTCTAGTTGGATATCCCAGTATTTTGGACGGTAATCAAATAAATATGAAGCTAGTCTTCTCATACTCTATAAAAATTAAATCTTTCAACATGCACAGTACAACCACCACGAATACATCGTACATCCCAGTACAGTACAGTACAGTACAAGCATACAACCCAATACAGTATAGTACAGTACAAGCATACATCCCAGCATACAAGCATACATTCCAGCACAGTATATGATACACGAGCAGACACCACAAGTTGTTTCTGAATATCCATGAATACAAGCTTCAGTTTTTTTAGATCAACAACAAAGTAGGTTACTTAAATTACAAATAATAGCCATTAAACAGACTTAAACTCAGATGGACTCCTGAAGACTTGAACTCGCATGAAATTTGAAGACTTGAACTTGGCATCCTAAATAAAACAAATTAATATTAGATATTCCCTCCGTCCCAAAATAGATGTCTTAGATTTATCAAAATTTAGATGAACCTAATAGTGTCTAGATTCATCTAAATTTTAACAAATCTAAGACATCTATTTTGGAACGGAGAGAGTACTATATTAAGACAATTGCAATTGCATGGTACATTCCTACCTACGAGCCAAGACCAAATCATCCTTCCATGTCATCCAATTATCATCCAGTAATAAACAATAGTACTAGAAGATAAGGCAATGAGCTACTTACATGGAGGTAACTGAATTCCCATCTTTCCAACCTCCTTCAACCACAGACCACGGAGTTTTGCATCATAAGAAAGAAAAAGCATAGATCGTTTATTGAACTAGTGAAAATTGCATAGTAACAGTACAGGCTATACTAAAATTAGTAGCATCACCATTAAGACCTATATGCATAGATCGTTTCATTTGCAAGAACATTAAGACCTACATGCATAGACCTTACGCTATTACATCACATAAATTACCCCATATCACAGCTAACCATTTCAATTTTACAACTTTGCATCACTCAAATTCCATTAACGTATTAATCTGGAAGCAGTACACAACCTTTTCTACAATTGCAATCGTACCATAACTACTATTTATTAGAACTTAAAGTCCAACAGTACGTTTAGTTTACTAGTCGTACTACTTTATTTGCTAGTACTACTCCACATAACTAGGGAGTTAATTCTGAACAGAAACAAAATTAATTCAAAAGTGCATCATAAATTCAGGAATAAATTTTTGGCAGGTTGCAAACACCATTATATGTCCATAATTCAACTTTGCCACATTAAACAGTGATTACAACAACAATAGTGATCTAAGCAAACAGACCTTGGTCTGCTAGCCTAGCAGACAGCCAAGTTGAAGCAATATTTTTCAGATGTGACATTGCGAACTGTTGATGCTTTGGGTGTTGCATTCCTCTCTCTCTCTCTCTCTCTCTCTCTCTCTCTCTCTCTCTCTCTCTCTCTCTCACCTGCAATGTCGGAAGTGATATACACCGCTCGACAGCGACACTGTACCGATGCCGCCTGAAAGGGAAATACGTTTGGCCTGGCCCATCGTCACGCACACCTAACCCCGCCTTCTTCTTCTTCTTCTTCTTCTTCTTCTTCGGTTCTTCCTCCCCTGCCTCCACCTTCTTTCTTCCAAGCCAAACCCCGTCGACCAACCATCCACTGCCCTCCCCCATCGTCGGAACCCTAAGCGCCCCTACCCCAAGCTTCCCTCTACGCCGAACGGAGTCTCTGGGATATCGCAATTACTCTATGGATATTAGATCTGATATTTCGTTAGAATCTAAGTATAAGCGACGCCACCTGTAAACCCGTCTTGGCATCTTGTAACACTAGCCCCCACCGAGTATATAAGGATGGGTAGGGATACCGAACATTGGCATCTTCCGAGAATCCCTCAGATCATCTTCTACCACCAACCATCACATGTGATATTGAGGCATATGTCGATTTCACCCGAGCACACAATAATAATTCCATCCACCACAAACAGGAAGAAGGGTTTTTACCAGACACTATTCGTTCGGGGCCTGAACCTGTATAAATTTTTGTCTTAGTTTGCTACCATCCTGATCTCCGAGTGTGACCCCTCCGAACATAAATCTACCATCATAAAATACCTCGACAGTTGGCACGCTAGATAGGGGTTGCGTGTAACGAATCTCATATCATGATGGACAATCTTCCTTCCAACATCATAGCCTTCGAGCGAATTGAGAGATACGGAGCTCGGCAAGACCCGCAGAAAGATCTCGACCTCAACACCGATCAAACCCTAGAAGAACCCGAGTGGGTCCTCGATAGAGCGGTGTACACAGAATCACGCGCCCAACCGGAAAAGGAAGGACCAGAACATTCGGGAAAGTTCTCGAAGATCCACTATGCCATAGAGAAATACCTACATCACCCAATCTCTCCTCGGGCCCGGCACCAACCTTCGCCCTGAAGGGAAGGAGGGTGAGGGGAATTTCGTGGCAATACCCAATGGCGGCAAACTGGGGACCTCGAAAAGTGCTAACCTGGACACGCACATGCGCCCTAGTGATGGCTCCAAAGTGCATGAGATCAATTGTAGTACTTTTCAATAAAGAAAGGTTGTCGAACCCACGAGGAGCTGAGGGTATTGGTTAGAAATTTGACAAAGAAAATAATAGTAAATGCAGTAGATTTGGTGTTTTTGGGTTTGTAGTTTGCAAAAATATAAAGTGCTAAAAGTAAATACCAAAGTAAATGCTCTCAATGAGATAAATCCCAATCCTCTATGCAGCAAGAGGACAAGCTCAAGTGTGTGAACTTATATGTGCCAAGCGTTCCTGAGGGCGGCATGGATTTACTTACAATAAAGGTTTTTACACAACATGGTGAATATGCTGTCAAGTTTCATTCCCTTAGGGCGGAGCCTAATTAGGTGCACCATAAGTATGAGCTAAATACACCACTTATGATGGGTTCTAGAGCCATTCACATGAACATCTAAGAATCATTAAGACATAAATGTCCCACCATAGCAATAAGTTCATTGGTCCCTGATAGCTCCAAATTTCATCACTTTTTACTATTGATTTTCCACTTGTTTATTGATGGATTTCACTAAAGATTACCCTTTCCACTAATGTTAATGTCGTAATTAGCGACTCCGTGGTTTCTTGTGATGATTTTCAGGTAATAAACATTTATTGAAGATCCAATGACATTTATGAGCTAATTACACCTAAAGAAGCAAATCCCCAATTGGAGCCCCTTCCATTGAAGGCGTACAGAACGCGTAACAACCTGTGGTAGGTCGGGACACACCCGTACTACCCGCCCGTACTACACGCCATCGGCTCTGCTATATCAACAGAAGCAACTTTCATACAGGGGAGACGATGAAAAAGAGAACACAGCTGCCTTAAAACTCATCAGAGAGAAGAGATCAGATCTTCAAGAGGAGAAGAACATCCCCTCATTCCTCGACGATCTCCACCTATTCAACCACAAACTCCATCATCATCCCCATCATCATCTAGAGAGAGAAAAATTAGAAATTGTAAGATTGGGGTTTGATACTTTGACCAACCTTTAGTTTGTATTCGATTTGATCTTCAAGTACTATTGTGGTTCGCTATGATAAACTTTGAGATGATTTCTATTTGCAATACGATTATGCCTTTGATTTGTTCCCCTCTCATGTCTGAGTAAATCCCCATAGGCGTGGGAGATGTAGGGAATTGGTGAGATGTGTCGTTCCTCCTTTATATCCATCCATTTGTGATTGTTGTAGTGATTATTAATTTGTGAGAATGATTATTTATGTTTGCGTAATGCTTGTTATCTAATTTAAGGGCACAGGTAACATGATCTAAAGATATCATAGGTATGAACTTGTATGCTAGCGAATCGGTGACCCCCGAGTGACACAGCCGATATCAATGAGGAGCTAGCATTACTCGAGGACAACAAAGAACTATCAAGATTAAATCCTTGATATGGTCATAAGACCTTAATTGATGTGCTGACCATTGCCGTGGTAGCAGACAGACGGAACATTGGGACTAGAAAGAATCGGCCATGAGGACTTCTAGTCGGTATATGGGTTGCTTGCCTACTCACTTACAAATAAGAAATATCACAATTACTTATTCCACTTTATCCATTTGGCACTTTCACTTTGACTATCACCATAAACCGTTTCTCTCCACGCCTAACTTCTTATCTGTAGGAACTCCAAACTCATTTCCCGTCTTTATTTTTATGCAATTTACTCCTTATTTACTTCCTACGCAATTTTCCTCTATCTTTTACTCACAACCCTCAACCATAAGCAATTGCAGTCAATTCACTCAAGACTTGTAACACCTTGAGTGTGAAAGAAACGCCGCCTAAAAGCACTTGCTGAAGCTCCTTGTTGGGATCAATATAAAAACTAGAATTAATACTTCTGCAAAAACATTCTCTGGTGAACATGTGCACTTGCAGGTCATCAAGATATTTCCTGGCGCCGTTGTCGCGGAGCTAAGCGCTAATTATTGTTTCTTGACAACACAGTTGTTGACACCATTCATGATCTCCGTTGAAGATAGAGGTACCACTCGATCAGGAAGAACTTATTTACCTCCATATATTGACCGTGTTTCGTTTGAAAGACGTCTAGAGTTTATCGAACAAAATTCTAACTCAAGTACCATAGACGTAAATAGCTTGATTCCATTGATGGCACACTTGATCATCACCCGAGGGGACGAACCTGAGATACCATTGGGAGAATATGAGAATCCATGCAGGGACTTAACAAAGATACCTATTATTTGTCCTAAACTTGAAGGCCAGGAATTTGAAATATATGCTGAGCTATTTATATGATGAAAGAAATTTCTTTCGTAGGAAAAGAAGAGGATGATCCTAGTGACCACTTGACGAGGGTCTACAACCTTTGTGCTACTCTTAAACCAACAAGTTTACCAATAGAGTTTGTACTCCTTAAACTCTTTTACTGATCACTGAAAGGTAATGCTTTCGCTTGGTTACAATCATTACCTAATCATACCATAAAAAGTTGGGAAGATTGCATCCGAGAATTCATGCATAAATATTGTTCATTCTCAAAAATCATGCAAATTAAACATAGAATAACAAAATTTTTTCCAAATAGTTGGAGAAAACTTTTATAAAGCATGGAATAGATTTTATGCAATGATTATGAAAATCCCAAATCATGGTTTCAAAGATCATTTAATTATTCAATATTTTTATAATGGGCCTAATGATGAAACAAAAGAGATGATTAATCTATCTGCAGGGGGAGATATATGTAACTTAACATTGCCAGAATGTGTAAAGATTTTCGAGGTAAGATCCTTTAATGATGAACAATACAATCCAGCCGAGGATGTTGATACACATACCCTCAGATCTTGTTTCCGAGGTTAAAAAGTCCATGGAAGAAAAAGGTATATCCTCGAAACTTGTTAAAGAAACTAAAGTTGACATTCTTCAAACTTATGTAATGGAAGATGATATAAATCTTGTCATGAAAAAGTTTAGGTATCAACAAAATCAGTTCCGTGATAAAAATTACAATCTTATGACACGGGAAAAGAATATAAGGGACCTAACCTAAGTCTTTGATGACTTGGATCATGCTATGAAACATTTAGGTAGATATCCAAGTATGGTTAAGACACAATGTGATCAAATAATTAAAACCCAAAATTTGATTTTGAGCCAAGGAAATTTTGGTACTGTTTCTACTAACATTGTTACTAGACGTGGTACAGAAACACAGGAACCACATGGGCTGCCTTGGTATCAAGAAGAATAAGCCTGCTGAAAGTGCAATGGACGTCTCCTAGAGGGGGGGGGGGATGAATAGGCTTTTTAAAAATATTATGGTTTAGGCTCAAATAAATGCGGAATAAAACTAACGTTTAATTATTGAGCATAAAACCTAGCCACTAAGTTCACCTAAGTGCACCAACAACCTATGCTAAGCAATACAAGCAACAAGGTGATAGCAAGATATAAATACTTCAAGAACGATGGCTATCACAAGGTAAAGTGCATAAGTAAAGGGCTCGGTTGGGAGATAACCGATGGACGCAGAGACGAAGATTTGTTTCCCGGAGTTCACTTACAAAGAAGATACGTCTCCGTTGGAGAGGTGCGATGGCGCAATGCTCTCCGAATGCCACAAATGGCTCACCTCGAGGTGTGGTGGCTCGATGCTCACCAAACGCCACACACGGCCTTACCCCGGATGCGGAAGCACGCAACTCACCAACACCACAAAAGGCTCACCCTATTCTCCCGAGTGCGCACCACAAACAGCGGGCACTCGCTCCACTATGGGACGCTTGAGGGCGGTCACCGAACCCGTATAAGATTGGGGCTAACTCCACAACTCAATTGGAGGATAACTCCACAACTCAATTGGAGGCTCCCAACAACAAAGCCACAAAAGGCTACAACGCCACAAAAAGGCCAACAAAGCCACAAAAGGCAACAAGACCACAAAAGGTCAACAATCCAACCACACAACCGTCTAGGGTTCCAAGAATCCAAGAGTAACAAGCCCACAAGCTTGTACTCGCCGAATCTCCGAGGAGAACTCAAACCTATGCAACAAATGCTAGCGCAAGTCCTTCACTCCCAAATTCCAACAAAGATACAAAAGCTATTGGGGGAATAAGGGAGGAAGAACACAAGAGGAGAACACAAAAACTCTCCAAGATCTAGATCCCAATGATTCCTTCACAAAGAAGGGATTTGGCTTGGGGGGATTGTAGATCTAGATATCCTCTCTCAAATACCTAAAAAATATGCAAGAATCATAGGAAGGGAAAGGGGAGAGGAAAAAATTCTTCAAGGTCAACAATGGAGGAGAGAGAAAGCCAATAACCAAGAAAAAAAGCTGGTACCCGTGAAGGGGAAGAAGAGCCCCTTTTAAAGGGCTCCTAGATCTGCCCGTTATGGGCATTCGCGACCCTGGCCGGAAGTTACGGTGGGAGGCCGGAAGTTCCGGTGGCACACAACCAACTGTCAAAAACTGCAATGCGAGAATATGAAAATTCGAGTCCTGGTCGGAACTTCCGCCGGTCCACCGGAACTTCCGGTGGGAGCGGAAGTTCCGATGGAAGTTCCGACAGAAGTTCCATCAAATAGACACATCCAAAACAGAAGGTTACTGAACGTAAGCGGAACAAGAGCCGGAACTTCCACCAGAACTTCCGACGGCAAAATGCCCTAGCGGAACTTCCGATGAGAAGCCGGAACTTCCGGTCAGGGAAATTCCATAAACCAGAAATGCAATAACTTTCGCATCCGAACTCCAAACGAGATGAAACCAATTTTGTTGGAAAGATAACGACGAATAGAATCCAACAAAAAATTTGTTCAAAATATTGGGTATCACCTAGGGAGAAAATACCATGAATATATATGTGAAGTATCTCCCAAGGTGTGGAGCCGGAAAACTCACAAGATCAAAAACTGCAATAATATATGCAAGTGAAATCCTTGTTTGATGAACTAGAGCTTGTTATGATGATGACCACAAGCTCTAGATCCTCTCATGGACAAGAACCAAATAACAACCAAGAAAGATGATGTTATGAATTCAAAGGTTTGAGTTCTCTCCGAACGATACAAACGAGACACCCGCTTGAGAGCCCCTCTTGATAGTACGACTATCTATCCTAAACCCGGTCTCCCAACTAACAACACGAGACCGGAAAAAGAGAATCCCTATCAAGAACATACCTTTGCCTTGAGCATCCCACTTGAACTTGATGTAGACCGTCTTGTTCTTCTATAGTGGGAACACCTTTCTTGTTTGCTCGTGCTTGATGAAGATGAAGACTTGCAAATTGCTCCCCCATACTCCATGGGGAAACCTCTTCTTTGAACTTGTCTTCATCACTCCATGATCATGAGGATGGCAAGCTTCAAGCATGAGATCTTCTAGAGATGGCGCATCTTGAGCTTGCCCTTCTTCATCCCTTCTTTAGGTTGACCCATCTTGATGCAACTCTTTGCACTGTCTTGATCAACCTTCAAGCTCCTTCTTTCTTCAGGTTTCCAATGGCACAAAGCTCTTGGAAATTTCTTCATCTTTCAACCTTGAGACCAACACATGGCCCAAGCGATGCCAATGGACAAACCTACAAGTGAAACTCAATTTACACATTAGTCCATAGAGATTGTCATTAATTACCAAAACCACACATGTGGCATACATGCCCTTTCACCCGCAATACAAAAGAGACTCAAGTTATGAGTCAATAAGAAGAGGACCTAGTGGATCCTCAAGATGACATTGATTATGAAGACAAGACAAGAAGAAGTAGATAAACATAAACTATATGATTAAGATGCTGAGACAGTCGACTCAAGAGAAGAAGCCATTCTCAGAAAGGAGCAAGAAGATCAAGTTGTTGCCCCACGTGAAGATCACATTGATAAACAAAAGGCAGCGACAACGAAAAATAAGAAAGACACTCCACCAGTGCCAAAGGTAAAAGAGAAGGTAATACCAACCAAAAAGAAAATTCCTTATCCTAATCGGGTTCAATATGAACCCGATAAAGCTATTTATGATTCTTTTGTTGAGGCACTAGGAAGTCTTCGCTTAGAATTTCCTTTAACTGATGTTATTCAAGTTCCTACTTATAAAAAGTTTATGCGAGATATTCTTAATAGAAAAAAGAAGGTAACTAAGATTGTAGAAGTAATTACAAGCTTTGGAGATAAGATGCCTGCTAAGCTTGGGGACCCAGGTATACCAACCATTTCTTGTGCAATTCGAAAAACCAATATATTTAACGCTCTTTGTGATTTAGAAGAATGTGTTAGTGTTATGCCTTATTATTTATTTAAGAAATTGAACTTAGGAAAGTATTCCACTACTTCAATTACTCTACATATGGCGGATAAAACAACTAAATAACCTGTTGGTATGATCGAAGATGTTCTACTTAGAACAGACCAACATGTTATATCCACTAATTTTATTATACACTATGTTCTTGAGGATGACAAACTTTTTATCATCCTTAGAAGACCTTTTCTTAGCATAGCTGGAGCTAACATAGACTATGCTAGCGGTAAGATTGTCTTCAATATATATGATGATCAGATTGTTCGGTACTTCCTGAAGAAACCGGAGCACAGTGGAAAATATGTTCCACCACCCAAGCGTGTTCAAGCAGCAAGAACAAGAGATGAAGAACAACTTGAAGTGAATGCTGATAGCATAGAGATGGTCTAAAGACCAAAACTCTAGAATAAAATACTTAATGGGAGTTAACTCATTCTCAACAAATTAAGTTTAAAATTTTATTCTAATTTTTTTGAACTAATAAATTTGTTTTAAGTGTTGATTTATTCAGAGAACCTACCCTAGAGAAGTTAAATAAATAAGAGAAAAATGAAGGAGAAAATTAAAACAGGGTTCATGGTTGGTAACGAGCGGCGGTACGGTAAGACGCGCCCGTACCGTGCTCCCGTACCAAACCTCGACGGAACTAACGATGTTCGCCGTATTGATAATGAGCAATGGTACGGGCCGACACGCCCGCACCGGTTGCTCGTACCAAACTTCAACAAAGTCGATGATACACATAGTGCTGATAACGCCTACTGATGCAGGCGCACACCATCCATTCACGAGCACCTGGGTTTGATATCAAACCCTAATTTTGATCCAATGGTGAAGACCACTGGTATCGGGGGACGCGACCATACCGCATGCCCGTACCACGTGCATCGTCAGGTAAAGGCCGAAGGCGGCTGGCTCCCCATCCAACCTCCTTCTTCTTCCTCTTTCTTCCTTGTTCTTTCGCTCTCCACCTCAAACCATAATCACCTAGAACCTTTGATTCTTCATCGATTTCGTGTTTTTGAGTGGGACATCGCACAATGCATAACATTGGAAGAATCCTCCACAAGGGCAAGGGCGTGGCAGGGGCCTTGGGCTCCTCTATGCCTCTGGGCTCGAAGAAGAGGCGTTCAGAGGCGGATAACTTGAGGGACGACATGAGCCGAGACTTTGAGAGGGTGAGCAACCGAAAGGTTTTACCTACCAAGTGGGCAAACCGCGAGTTGTCTACCACCAAGGGCTCTTGGAGGACTTAGACCGGATGACTGAGCACACATGCATGGTCCCTTATCCTACTAATCCGTTGACACCTACAAGCTCACCATGTTCGAGTTCTTGTCATCATTCCATGATGATCTCGAAGCCTAGGAGAAAAATTGCACTGTAAGTTTTTTGCTCAATGGGCAATTCCACAACCTCTAATTTTATGAATTTTGTGATTCTTTCGGGTTATCCTATGAGGGAGAACTTGAAATCAATGAAAATGTGCGTGTGGAGGCAACACAATCTTGGGAAAAGATTTCTGTCAACATGAACACTAACTTCTTGCGCAAGAAGAGCGCAACCATCTAGAATCCCACTATCCA
Organism: Avena longiglumis; assembly: GCA_030063025.1. Classification (NCBI taxonomy): domain Eukaryota; kingdom Viridiplantae; phylum Streptophyta; class Magnoliopsida; order Poales; family Poaceae; genus Avena; species Avena longiglumis. Next base: position 465,675,239 of record CP125978.1, read on the forward strand.
TTATTTTCACACTTTCTTAGTGCATCCTATTTTTGGGAAAGGAGATGTTGGGGCAATGGCAGGCCCCGAAATGAGCATAATTCATATGGACTTGCACCCTAAGATGGATCACAAGGTAAACTTGGGTGCTTTACTCATCCAACACTTTCGCCGCCAACGTGCAGCTTCCACTAGGGACATCCACTGCGGAGGCTTGGTCACACAGATCGCCTATGCAAGTGGTTGTGTCCTGCTATAGGAAAGAGCCATGGCTGGGAGTAAGACTCAGGATGACATCCACGTGGCTAGCACCAAATTCATGGGGGTATATAGGCCCCAATGCTCCCTTCGTGCTTACCAGTTTTATTATGAGCCAAACAGTGATCTCCACCAAGTTTTGATTCCTTTTGTCCAAACTTTTGGTTTGCCAGGTAAACAGAATTGGGTCCTCACAGAAGAGGAGTTCCAGCAGGCACTGATCCTCTTAGGGAGGATTGCACCACCAGGAGGTCATCCCAACTGGGAAGATGCAGCAGCTGGCCAATAACAGCAGAGGCAAGGAGGAGAGGATTGGAATGCACGAGGCTAGGACGACTATGGCCAGCAACACCACCACAATCATCCTTTTCCTCAGCACCATCAAGGTATGCCTCCACCACGGCCTAGATTCGACTATCCCTTGTACTGATTTTGACCAGGTGGTACATCGCATCGACAACATTGAACATACGTTGCAAGATGCGAAGGACAACATAGTTGATACCACACAGAACGTCACTTCTTTTATGACTGATTTTTCAAGCCACTACTCAACTTTCCGTACTAGCAGCCGCCACCTGGTGATGGTGGCAACTATTGAGTCAGAGAGGCCAAGAGCCTAAGCTTGATGAGGATGAACTCCTCCCATTTTTGTTGCATTCATATTTTTCATTTTTCTTTTGTTTTATTTTATTTTCCATCTTGGTGCATGTTTACTTTCAGATTTGCATTGATAAAAAGAAAATCTAAAAAAAATTAGACTAGCTTTTATCTTCACTTGTGCAAATTTATCTCTACTATTGTTGATTTTTCTATAGGTTACTCGTTTCTAGTGACTTAGCTATAAATATGAACGCAAAGAGTCGGCTCAAGCAAGAGGCAAGCAAGCAAGAGAAAGTATCACATTCTTGATTTCCCTATTTTTGTAAGTTTATTCATAAACATTTTATGTTTATTCGGTTGCACTTGAGTCATACTCCGTGCGCAATTAGTTATCTTTTAAGGCTTGAGCTCAAAAGTTTTTGTAACTAGTTTGGTTAAGACTCGTGACAATTGGTATCAGTTTGAAAAACAACCGTTTGTATTAAAATCCAAAAATTGTGAGAACAAGAAAAAGTGTCTATTGACAACTTTGGTGCCATGTTTTTGTCTTATGGGCTTAATCTTAGTAGAACTCAACCCCACATACTGATCATTGACTTGATGACACCTTATGAAAAAGAATTGTTTGATAGAATGAACATTTTACGGTGGGAGAGGGAGATGCTAAAACCTGTTTTACCTTGCTAAAAAAGAGAGAGAGTAAATAATTCTATATTTCTCATACACACCTTTGGGATGCTAACAACTCCGCTGGACTATGAACGATCTATGGTATAACCCCGGATTTCGGCTATGAGTTGATGACATGAGTGGCATATGTGTCTCTATATGGAAAAAGTATTAGCAATATCAAACGGTTGTGTAAGAATTTTATAAAAAGGAAACGATCGTTGATCCTTGAAAGAGGAAGAGAAAAAAAGAGAAAGAACATATGAGCTGAAAACACTCTGTACTTTGCTAGAGCTTTGGTATCACCTCACCACCTAAAATGAATAATTAAATTTATTGAAAAACAAGGAAAATAAGTGGTGTTTGATAGCCGTGATTATCTAAGTGGGTGTTAATGAAAAATCTCTAAGATTATCCTTCTTTTGACATCTACTTGTGCACCCTTAAATTTGACGCAAGCGACCTTGCTTAATTTTTTTACTCTCATAACAAGAGAGGTGCTGGAAACAATTTGATCTACAAGCCTAGCCAAATTTTTGACAATCTCATTTGGGTTTTTAAATTATTATTAGCTATAAAGTTATTTGCATCTAGGGATTGAACTTAAGTGCAACTATTCAGATATATTATGCTCATGATCAAGGTTGCAGGATATCAGACAATGGAATATGATACAACCTCAAACATGTAAGTCTTTTTTGCCTTGATTCAATTCCTCGCTATTATTCATTATAGCTTTGTCACTCGAGGGAGAGTAACAGCTAATCTTGGGGAAGTTGATACCTCCAAATTTCATCACTTTTTACTATTGATTTTCCTCTTGTTTATTGCCGGATTTCACTAAATATTACCCTTTACACTAAAGTTAATGTCGCAATTAGCGAATCTTTTGTTTCTTGTGATGGTTTTCAGGTAATAAACATTTATTGAAGATCTAATGGCATTTATGAGCTAATTACACCTAAAGAAGCAAATCCCTAATTGGAGCCCCTTTCATTGGAGGCCTACAGAACGCGTAACGACTTGTGGTACGGTCAGGACACGCCCGTACCGCTCGCTCATACTACTCGCCATCGGCTCCGCTATATCAATAGAAGCAACTTTTGTAAAGGGGAGACAACGAAAAAGAGAACACAGGCACCGCAAAACTCATCAGAGAGAAGAGATCAGATCTGCAAGAGGAGAAGAACATCCCCTCATTCCTCGACGATCTCCACATCTTCAACCACACACTCCATCATCATCCCCATCATCATCTAGAGAGAGAGATTGGCAATTGTAAGATTAGGGTTTGATACTTTGAGTCTACCTTTGTATTTGTATTCTATTTGATCTTCAAGTACTATTGTGGTTTGCTACGATAAACTTTGAGACGATTTCTATTTGCAATACAATTATGCATTTGATTTGTTTTCCGTAAATCCCCATAGGCGTGGGAGATATAGGGAATTGGTGAGATGTGTCGTGCCTCCTTTATATCCATCCATTTGTAATTGTTGTATTGATTATTAATTTGTGAGAATGATTATCTATTTTTTCCTAATGCTTGTTATCTAATGTAAGGGCCTAGGTAACATGATCTAAATATATCATAGGTATGAACTTGTATGCTAGATAATCGGCGACCCCCGAGTGACACGACCGATATCAATGAGCAGCTAGCATTACTTCTCATCTATAGGAACTCCAAACTCATTTGCCATCTTTACTTTTATGCAATTTACTCCTTATTTACTTCCTACGCAAGTTTCCTCTATCTTTTACTCACTACCTCCACCATAAGCAATTGCAGTCAATTCACTCAAGACTTGTGACACCTTGAGTGTGACAGAAATGCTGACTAAAAGCACTTGCAAAAGCTCCTTGTTGAGATCGATATAAAAACTGGAATTAATACTTCTGCGAAAATATTCTCTAACGAACCTGTGCACTTGCAGGACATCAGTCCCCGACATATAATCCCTCTAATGCAACTCAATGTATTGAAAAATGGTTTTTGTTAGTTCCTTCCCTTCCAAACCCTATCATTGCATCAAATTATTGTCCTATGAGCCCATATAGATGAAGTAATATGCAGTCGGCATTCGCATAAAACCATCATAGAACAATATAAAAGATAAAAAACTGGACCACATACTCATTGCATATTATATGGAAATCATAGCCAATTAATCCCATGCCCTCAGGAATATGGTGATATACTTACAAGTGGCAAACATGATATGGATCACAAACATGTAAATAACCCTTAGAACAATATCCGGGGTTCAATGAATCACAAACTATGAGGGGAATGGGATGGATCTTGGAGATGGTGATGGTGATGGTGATGATGATGGTGCCGGTGGAGATGTTGATGGAGAGACCTCCCCCTACGCCTAGGAGGAGTGGTGATGATGGTGACATCAATTTCCCCCTCACCAGAGGCTCCGATGCGACAGGATCTGCCCCTTCCCGGAGTAGGAGAGGACTTTCGCCTCCGCCACAGCCTCTGTAAATCGTGGGAAAAATATGGTGTACCTTTTATGGCGAGACGGATACGTTTGTAAAAAGGAGGAGTTGAGACGATGCTCGAGGGCCGAAATAGCCGAGGTGGCGCGCCTAGGGGGTGGGCGCGCCCGCTGCTCTCTTTCGGTCCTCGTGGCTCCTCTCACTTCATTCTTTGTCCCAATTTGATTCTCTAGGTGAAAAACTCATCAGGTATTATTCCTTCGATTTATTGACGTCCAGAAGGTCCTGAAACAACAAAAACATGAAAATGGAGTTTTTTTGCATCCCAGAAATTAAATACCAATGAAAGGGACTTTGCAGGAAAGTACCATAAATCATCTAAATATGCATTAACAATGATGGATCATGGTAAGTATGATTCTAAATAGTGCATAAAGGTCCTAAAAATGATAATGCAAAATGCAAGTATCAACTCCCTGATGCGTGTTGACGCTTCGTCGGGAAACCCCAAGAGGAAGGTATGATGCAGCACAACAGCAAATTTTCCCTCAGTAAGAAACCAAGGTTATCTAACCAGTAGGAGGAAGGAAACGTCTCAAAGGTGTTTCAAGAAACATGGAAACCTACACAACACAAACTCAAGACTTTGCCCCAACTAACAGTGAGGTTGTCAATCTCACCGGTTTGCTGTAACAAAGGATTAATTGTATGGTGTGGAAGATGATGATGGTTTGCAGCAAGTAAACAATAACAGTGGAAGATGTATCAATGGTAAAGATTGGACCGGGTTACATAGTTCACTAGAGGTGTTCTCCTTAGATAAACAAACATGGCATGCTGGGTAAAAAAATTATAGCAGTGCAATTGACAGGACTGGGCAAGGCATAACAATGCAATACTAGACATAAAGATCCTATGAGATTCGATTGGGAAATACAACAAGATACATAGACCGCCATCCAACTGCATCTATGACTAGAAGTACACCTTTGGGTTATCACCTGAACCCCCTCCAATATTAAGTTGCAAGCAATAGACAACTCCTTTAAGCAAAGTGTGTAAGGTGAACAATCCAGTTGTTCCATAAACAAGAGACCGTTGTTTTCTCCCTAGTGGCAACAACACATCTACAGCCGTAGAGATTTCTGTCACTTCCCGTGATTAAGTAGAGACATGAACCCACTATCGAGCATAAATACCCCCTCTTGGAGTCACTAGCAACTACTTGGCCAAAATAGCTACTAACAACGGAGATCATGCAAGATCACAAACAACACAGACATGATAGAATCAATAAGACAAAACCATTAATCAATCTGACATAGTAATCTCAATATCCATCGGATCCCCACAAACACAACATGCATGTACAAATAGATGAGATCTTGATCATGAACGGAGCTCACAAGATCTAGACATGAAAGCACAATGAGTAGATACAACCATCTAGCTACTACATGGACCCGTAGTCCAAGGTGGAACTACTCACGCTTCATACCGGAGGCTGGCATGATGAAGAAGAAGGCCTCCGGGATGATCTTCCCTCCGGAAGGGTGCCGGGAAGAGCTTCAGATCCCCCCAATCTAGGAACGATGGTGGCGGCGGTTACAGACGGTTTTGTGGAATTTTGATCGGGTACTTAGTGAAGGGTTTCGCGGCATAGTAAATCAAAATTTTCTACGGAGCGAACGGAGGGAAAGCCAAGATCTAATCTAGGAGATGCAAACAACGAGAGAGATTGGATTAGATCTTCATACCCTTGAAGATTCGCACAGCGGAACGTTCGTCGGAACGTGGGTGATGTAGTCGTACTCGCTTCTCCTCCTCGCGATCCGATCCGATCTAGCACCACAAGTGGCGGTGCCTCCGTGAGATGCACACGTGCAGCACCTCGACGTCTCCTTCTTCCTCGGACCAGCGAGTATGGTGGAGAGATAGATTGGATCTACAACACGGTGTGGTGTATATGGTGGAGAATTTCTGCTGCAGGCCGCCTACAAACAGTCGGGAGGGAGAGAGGTAGCAAGGCTGCTAGGGCTTGGAGGAAGGTGTGTGGGGGAGGCGCACCATCCTCTATATATAGAGGGCGGCCAGCCCTTGCCCTCCTCCAAGCCTATCTCTAGTTTAAACAATTTAAACTCTCCTTATCTAGAAATCCTATCTCTAGTTTAAACGATTTAAACTCTCCCTTATCTAGAAATCCTATCTCTAGTTTAAACGAGTTTAAACTTATCTAGAGATCGGCTGGGCCCTATGGGGCCTTGTGCCCTGGCCCAATGCGCCAGGACACTCCCTCATAGGCCCATGCCCCTCCCGGAAGGTGGGGCCACGTTGGTCCCTTCCGGAAGGTTCTAGAAGCTTCGTACAATACCGATTAACGGAACAATTCAACTCCAAAACAAGACCGCCTTATATGAATATTATTCTCGGACCATTCGAACCTCTCGTGATATCCGGATCCCATCCGAGACTCAACAAAAATCATAAACCAATTATCCAATCTATCCTAGCGTCGAGATCGTTAAGTGTGTGACCGCGGGTTCGAGAATATGCGCACATGATCTTCTATCAATAATCAACGGTAAGTGCAGGCACCCATATTGACTCCCACACATTCATCGATGATCATATCGAATGAACCACGATGCCGTGATTCAATCAATCCCATATATATATTCCCTTCGTCTCGCGATATTTTACTTGCGAGATTCGATCGTCGATACCGTCATACCTAGTTCAATCTCGTTCACGGCAAGTACTTTACTTCCGTAATCCGATATCACTTTGTGATTAACTCCTTAACCACATGCTTGCAAGCGGTGTTGATATCGATTACGAGTGGGCCCAAGTATATCTCTCCGACTTGGGAGGGACAAATTCCATCTCGATACATACAACCCAACAGATACTTTTCGACCACGAGAGACACCTTTATGATCACCCTCTCATAGGATGACGTTTGATGACCTCAAAGCTTTCTTCGGTACTAGGAGTTGCATTATCTCATGGTCTAAGGAATACAATATTTGACATAGGAAAAGCTTCGCAAAGATGAACACGATGAACGATCTAATTGCTTCGCTTATTTTGGGTCATCCACCATATCATTCTCCCAATGATATGATCTCATTATCAATTGACAACTCATGTCTATGGTTAGGAAACCTTAACCATCATTGATCAATGAGCTAGTCCATAGAGGCGTACTAGGGACACGGTGTTGTTCACAAACCACACAAGTATTAAAGTTTCCTTAATACAATTCTAGCATGGAATATAAACTTTATCATGAACAAGAATTATAATAATAACATCTTTATTATTGCCTCTAGGGCATAATTCCAACGATCTCCCACTTGCACTAGAGTCAATAATCTAGTTTACATCTGGCAACAATCTCACACCCATGGCAATTGAGGTGTTGATCATGTTTTACGTGGAAGAGGTTTAGTCAATGGATCTGCGACATTCGGATCCGTATGTATGTACTTGCTAATCTTGATCTCCATCGCTATATAATCTCGGATTATATGAAACTTGCAGTTGATATGCTTGGTCTTTGGATGATATCTTGGTTCCTTAGCGAGTGCTATGGTGCCGGTGTTGTCACACAATATCTCTAGTGGGTCCAATGCACTTGGAACCACGCCAAGCTCGATGATGAAGTTTCGATCCAAACTCCTTCACTTGACGCTGCAGCGACCATGTATTCCGCTTCTCTGTAGATCCCGCGATCACGCTTTGCTTGCGCCTTCTCGACTCACGACTCCTCCATTCAAAATATACACGTATCACGTCGAGATTTAGAATCATCCTTGTCGGTTGTCGAAACTAGCATCGACGTAACCTTTACGACAAGTCGTTCATCACCCCCATAGACTAAGAACATTTCTTTAGTCCTATTTAGGTACTTTAGGATGTTCTTCACGGCTGTCGATGTTCCACTCTGAATCACTTTGATATCGCCGTCAAACTAAGAGCATTGGACACATCCGGTCTAGTACACAAGATGGCATACATGATGGAACCTATGGCGAGGCATAAGGCACTTTGCTCACAGCTTCCCTATCATTTACCTGGACCTTTGAGCCTTGCTCAATATCTTACGACAACATAGGCCTTGAACCTTTCTACGCCTTATCCATTACGAACCTTTTCGAACTTTGTCTAGGTATGTACCGCTTAAAGCTATCAGCGTCTTTGTCTATCTCTATAGATTTTGATGCCCAATATATAAGCAACTTCACCTAGGTCTTTCATTGAAAACACTTGTTCAAATAACTCTTCACATCGTTAAGCATGTTGATGTCATTTCGATAATCAATATGTCATCCACATACAGTACGAAACGCCACCGAGCTCCCACTCACTTTCTTGTAGATACAAGCTTCGTAGCAATTTGGAACAAATCCAAAGCTCTTGATCACTTGATCAAAGCGAAGGTTCCAACTCGAGATGCTTGCTTGGTCCATAAATGGAACGCTGAAGTTTGCATACTTTGCTAGCATCCTTAGGATCGACAAAACCTTCGGGTTGCATCATATACAACTCTTCATCAATGTTGCCATTGAGGAAAGCAGTCTTGACATCCATCTGCCATATTTCATAATCATGAAACGCAGCAATTGCTAATAAAATCCGAATGGACTTAAACATCGCTACGGGAGAGAAAGTCTCATCGTAGTCAACACCTTGAACTTGTCGAAAACCATTCGCGACAAACCGTGCTTTATAGACGGTAACATTACCATCCGTGTCCGTTTTCTTCTTGAAGATCCATTTGCACTCAACGGCCTTTCGGTCGCTAGGAGGGTCCACCAAAGTCCATACTTGGTTTTCGCTCATGGATCCCAATTCGGATTTCATGGCTTCCAGCCATTTCTCGAGTCCGGGCTCATCATCGCTTCCTCATAGTTCGTGGGTTCCTTTGTCTACCAACAAGGCAGTCAAGACAGGTTGCGTACCACTCGGGAGGGCACGCGACCTTGTCGACTGCGACGCTCAAGATGTGACATCGTCCAGCTTCATGATCCTTGTCATTAGCTTCCTCTATTGTTGGTGCGGTGATCTTGGAACAATTTCAGTGTGCGCTACTCTCCAATTCAAGAGAAGGTTCAATAACCTTGTCAAGCTCTACTTTCCTCCACTCACTTCTTTCGAGAGAAACTCCTTCTCAAGAAAGGAACCGTTCTTCATGACAAACACTTTGCCTTCGGTTCTGTGATAGAAGGTATACCCAATGGTTTCCTTAGGGTATCCTATGAAGACGCATTTCTCCGCTTTGGGTTCGAGCTTGTCCGGCATCAACTTCTTGACGTAAGCTTCGCATCCCCAAATTTTAAGAAACGACAACTTAGGTTTAGCACCAAACCACAGTTCATACGGTGTCGTCTCAACGGATTTAGATGGAGCCCTATTTAAAGTGAATGCAGCGGTTTCTAATGCATAACCCCAAAATGATAACGACAAATCAGTAAGAGACATCATTGATCGGACCATATCTAATAGGGTTCGATTCCGGTGTTCAGACACACCATTGCGCTGTGGTGTTCCGGGTGGCGTGAGTTGTGAAACGATTCCACTTGCTTTAAGATGCGTGAGAAAATCATAACTCAAATATTCGCCCCCACGATCGGATCGTAGAAACTTAATCTTTCTGTTACGATGGTTCTCCACTTCATTCTGAAATTCCTTGAACTTTTCAAATGTTTCAGATTTATGTTTCATTAAATAGATATACCCATATCTACTTAAGTCATCGGTAAAAGTGAGGAAATAGCGATATCCACCGCGCGTCGAAACACTCATTGGTCGCATACATCGGTATGTATGATTTCCAACAAGTCCGTTGCTTGCTCCATCATACGGAGAACGGGTTTTGATCATCTTGCCCATGAGGCATGGTTCGCATGTGTCAAATGATTCAAAATCAAGAGACTCAAAGTCCATCGAATGGAGTTTCTTCATCGCTTTACACCAATATGACCTAGGCAGCGATTGCCACAAATAAGTAGTATTATCACTATCTACTTTGCATCTCTTAGCCTCAATGTTATGGATGTGTGTTTCATCCCTTTCGAGATTTAGAAGAAATAAACCATTCACAAGAGGTGCATGACCATAAAAGATGTTACTCATATAAATAGAACAACCATTATTCTCCGATTTAAATGAATAACCGTCTTGCAATAAACACGATCCAGAAATAATGTTCATGCTCAACGAAGGCACATAATAACACTTATTAAGGTTTAAAACTAATCCGAAGGTAAAACTAAGGAGAGGCGTGCGGCCATCACATCAACTCTTGATCCGTTGCCAGCGCATCGTCACCTCATCCCTAAAAGCCGTCTATTCCGTAGCTCCTGTTTCAAGTTACAAATATTAGCAACTGACGGTATCAAATACCGGGCACTACAACGAGGGCTAGTAAGGAAAACATCAATAACATGTATATCAAATATACCTTTGATGGTGCCACCTTTTGTCCGCTAAGTACTTGGACGATTGCGCTTCGGTGACCCTGTCCTTGCAATAGAAGCACTCGGTGTCAGGCTTAGGACCGTGACTTCTTCTCAGCGGGCATTAAGCTTGCCGCCCTTCTTGAAGGATTCTTTGCTCCTTACCTTTCTTAATGGAGGGCTTGTTGACCATAAACACATGATTATCCTTCTTGATGTCCACTTGCAGCCTTGACTTTGCGAAGAGCTCGGTGCTCGTGTCGATGGAACCAATCGATTATGAGTCACTACAAAACTTTTGTAGCTGGGAGGAGTGATTGCGAACCACTGTCAATCTTGAGCTCCTCTGGAATCGTGCATTCCATTTGCTCAAAGCGTTGAGTGTAGCCCGACATCTTTATGGCGTGCTCACTAAGAACTCCTTCCTCCATCTTGCGGTTAAAGAACTTCTCGAGATCTTATATCTCTCGAGCGGGCTTGAGTCGAAACATGGTTTTCAGCTCCTCGAGAATCTCAAACGGCCGGGATAGGTTTCAAAACAATTTTGAAGCTCGGTTCCATAGCAAACAACATGGTGCTCTTAATCACACCATAATCATCTTTCTTGACTGATAGACAGCTTTCTCATCGGTAGCATGATTGCAGGGGTTACCTAACGCTTTCTCAAGGACATAGTCCTTTGTCCATGACGTAATGATTCTTAGATTGCGGAACCAGTTGGTGAAGTTAGACCCATTGTTTCTAAGATTTTCTTTCTCGGCAAAAGCGTTGAAGTTGAAGTTGGACTTGGCCATTGGATCTCTGATATTTGCAAGTACAATTTAGACTATGTTCATGATAAATAGTTCAACTTAATCAAATTAGTAGATGAACTCCCACTAAATTCAACATCCCTCAAGTTGTTTAGTGAACACGATCCAAATTCACCACACCTAATCCGATCATCACGAGTAGAGATGTGGTTTCAATGGTGGACAACGAAGTGTCGATCATATCATTCATATGACTCATGCTTAACCTTTCGGTTCTTGTGTTCCGAGGCCATGTCATACATGCTAGGCTCGTCAAGCTAGACCCAAGTATTTCCGCGTGTGCAAAGCGGCTTGCACCCGTTGTATGTGGCGTAGAGTCTATAGCACCCGATCATCACGTGATGCTTGGACACGACGAACTTTCATAGCGGTGCATACTTGGGAGAACACAGTTTTATCTTGATCTTTAAGTGAGGAATCATCTTATAATGCTACCGTCGCGATCTAAGCATAATAAGATACATAAAGGGATAAACATCACATGCATATAACTTTATGTGACATGGTATAGCCAATCCTCGCAATGATCTCCATCTTGTGCGTTCGACATGATCTCCATCACTCCACCATGATTGCCTCCACCACGAATAGCAACTACAACTATTGCTAACTACTTAGCGATAAAGTAAAGCTATTACATGGCGTATAAGAAGTTGACTCATGGGTCATACACAATTATAAAGACAACCATATGGCTCCTGCGGTTGTGTACTCATCGACATGCAAGTCGTGAAACATTACAAAACATGATCATCGCATACAATATACACATCATCTTGGGCCATACCATATCACGAAAACACTCCTGCAAAAACAAGTTAGACGCCTCTACTTTGTTGTTGCATGTTTTACGTGGCTTATGGGAGTTGATGCTAAGAACGATTCTTACTACGGAAAGCCACAGCGGTGATATTATGGTTTCCAAACTCGGTGTTAATCCCATGACAACTATAGTGAGAGAAAACGGCATCCACCGGCCGCATGTGGAACAAGCCACCGTCAAGTGCGAGCCGGTCTCATGACGGCGTCGCGTAAGGTTGGCTGGACCGCTTCAATCTCACTATCCCGCGTCATAAGAAGAACACAAACAAGAGGCTTGCAACAGAAAACATCAACGCGCAACAACCATGTTGCGTTCTACTCGTGAAACACATCTACGCATAGATCTAGCTCGATACCCGAAGGGTTTGGCGGCAAAGTAAATAAAAATTTTCTACGAGCGAGCGGAGGAAAGCCAAGATCTAATCTAGGAGATGCAAACAACGAGAGATTGGATTAGATCTTCATAACCTTGAAGATTCGCCTGTGAGCGTTCGTCGGAGCGTGGGTGATGTAGTTGTACTCGCTTCTCCTCCTCGATCCGATCCGATCTAGCACCACAAGTGGCGGTGCCTCCGTGAGATGCACCGTGCGGCACCTCGGCGTCTCCTCCTTCCTCGGACCAGCGAGTATGGTGGAGAGATAGATTGGATCTACAACACGGCGGCGTGGTCTATATGGTGGAGAATTTCTGCTGCGGGCTTCGCCTACAAGCGATCGGGAGGAGAGAGGAAGGTAGCAAGGCTGCTAGGGCTTGGAGGAAGGTGTGTGGGGGAGGCGCCACCCTCTATATATAGAGGGGGCCAGCCTGCCCCTCCTCCAAGCCTATCTCTAGTTTAAACAATTTAAACTCTCCTTATCTAGAAATCCTATCTCTAGTTTAAACGATTTAAACTCTCCCTTATCTAGAAATCCTATCTCTAGTTTAAGCGAGTTTAAACTTATCTAGGATCGGCTGGGCCCTATGGGGCCTTGTGCCCCCAATGCGGCCAGGACACTCCCTCATAGGCCCATGCCCCTCCCGGAAGGTGGGGCCACGTTGGTCCCCTTCCGGAAGGTTCTAGAAGCTTCCATAATACCGATTAACCCGGAACAATTCGAACTCCAAAAACTGCCTGCCTTATATGAATCTTATTCTCGGACCATTCCGGAACCTCTCGTGATATCCGGATCCCATCCGAGACTCGAACAAAAAATCATAAACCAATTATCCAATCTATCCTAGCGTCGAGATCGTTAAGTGTGTGACCTGCGGGTTCGAGAATATGCGGACATGATCTTCTATCAATAATCAACGGGGTGCAGGCACCCATATTGACTCCCACACATTCATCGATGATCATATCGGATGAACCACGATGCCAGGATTCAATCAATCCCATATATATATTCCCTTCGTCTCGCGATATTTTACTTGCCGAGATTCGATCATCGATCGTCATACCTAGTTCAATCTCGTTCACGCAAGTACTTTACTGTTCGTAATCCGATATCACTTTGTGATTAACTCCTTAACCACATGATTGCAAGTGGTGTTGATATCGATTAAAGTGGGCCCAAGTATATCTCTCCGACTTGGGAGGGACAAATTCCATCTCGATACATACAACCCAACAGATACTTTCCGATCACCTGAGAGACACCTTTATGATCACCCTCTCATAGGATGACGTTTGATGACCTCAAAGCTTTCTTCCGGTACTAGGGAGTTGCATTATCTCATGGTCTAAGGAATACAATATTTGACATAGGAAAAGCTTCGCAAAGATGAACACGATGAAACGATCTAATTGCTTCGCTTATTTTGGGTATGTCCACCATATCATTCTCCCAATGATATGATCTCATTATCAATTGACAACTCATGTCTATGGTTAGGAAACCTTAACCATCATTGATCAATGAGCTAGTCCATAGAGGCGTACTAGGGACACGGTGTTGTTCACAAACCACACAAGTATTAAAGTTTCCGCTTAATACAATTCTAGCATGGAATATAAACTTTATCATGAACAAGAATTATAATAATAACATCTTTATTATTGCCTCTAGGGCATAATTCCAACACTTAGGTTTTAGGCATCGGGGGCTTTTATAGGCGAAGAGACGAGGCAGGGGGCCACCAGTATGCTACAATCCCAGTGCGCTGGTCGGCCCACCCGCAAGGCCCCTCGGATGTGTCCTCCGTCTCGTATTATTCCGTGTTCTACGGTAAAATATTGACTTTGACTTTTGTCCCGTACAATTCCGAGAATATTGATTTTCTGCCTTTCTGGAACCAAAAACAGAAGAAAACATGCAACTGGAACTGTGGCAACTTGTTAATAGGTTAGTACCAGAAAATATATAAAAATACCTCAAAGTGTGGACAAAGCAAAGCAAAGTAGATACTAAACAAGCATGGAACATCAAAAATTATAGATACGTTTCCGACGTATCCAGCATCCCCAAGCTTAATTCCTGCTCGTCCTTGCGTAGGTAAGCGAATAGATCATGATCATGCATCAATGAGCTTATGGTTGACAAGAAAATACGAGCATGGCATCATAAACTTATGCATATTCACTTGTCCAAAAGAAATATGAACTAACTACCATGAAAATGTGGGCTACACAGATAGATATTATCACTTACCCCTTACTTTTGAACAAAAACTAACCATTACATGTTGGACAATTGAACAAGTCTCAAATTTATCATACACTTCGCTATTTGCAATAGATTTGCATGGCTTTTTACTATCTTTTAATTTAAACTTTGGATATGCCTTTGCAATAAAGATAAGTTTCTCATAAAACAAATAGTGGAAAAGAAAATTGCTTAAACAACCAGATAGGCATGAATATTTGACTTATGTCAAGAACTTTCACCACTTTTTACATGGAATCTGTTAACGGTCTTGCTCTCTTAGTAACCAATATAAACTTTATTCATGGGTCTTTCAATCATGTCATCTGATCTAAACAACCTTTGTCTTTCACTTTCTGTGGCTAGCCAAAATCTCAAGTCCCTGCCTTTCAAACACTTTCCCATAGAGCATACGTATTGAAATTCCCATGACAACCATTCAGTCTACTCATTGATTACTAAGTAGAACAAGAGTATCTCATGTCCTCTTGTCATCCTCCTCTTTCCAACTATTTATTTTATAAGACTCCCGATATCAGCACAAATTCACAATGTTCATTTTCCCCATTTTAATAAGTCTTGCTTCCCTTGCATGGATCTTTCCTTATTTTCCCAACCAACTCCTAGGAAAATTTCTCGAAACCTGTACGATTCCATGATGAAGACGAGGGGACAAAATCGCCTAACCAGCAAAGAACTCCCCATCGGGCGTTCAGAAGACGAACGCTTGGTGCTGGATCCTAGTCTCCTGGGGGTTACAACCTGACAGCTGGACACGGGGATTTTGAGTTGGATGCCTGTCTTAGACTATGAAGTTGCAAAGGAGTCATAGGAGCGTGTTCACGAGAACGTTCTATGGCCAGGAGTAGATAAGGGTTTCCATACCAGCGCCCAAGTCCACCGAATGAAGATACATATATTCTTCGGTCCATTTCAACCCCACCCGAGGGCCCAGATCGACCGGGCCATCGGAGGGGGCCTAGTCTTGAATAGGGCATACCGCTCTCTCCCATTTATCAGGAGAATATAGTGGCTCTGTTGGAGATATGTCTAAGAGGCAATAATAAAGTGGTTATTATCATATCTTTATGTTTATGATAAATGTTTACATCCAATGCTATAATTGTATTAACAGGAAACATTAATACTTTGTGTTTTGTAAACACAAAAGAGTCCCTAGTAAGCCTCTTTTTAAGCTAGCTTGTTGATTAGTAGATGATCATGGTTTCCTAATCATGGACATTGGATATTATTCATAACAAGGTCATATCATTAGGAGAATGATGAACCGACTATATGCAAAGAAGCGATGATGGACCCTAACTCCGTCAGATGGCTTGAGGTCATAAAATCCGTGATAGTTCCATACAGGATAAATCAAGTTTTTGAAATACCCTCTAGAAAGGTGTAAGACCTTACAGTCGTATTTAGATCTATAAAGAAATAGACATGGATGTTTCTCATCTATGAAATAGTAGACATGTTGGGAAAGAGTTTACGACAATGTTCAAGAAGTTGACTATGACAAAATTTGATCTTTCATAGCAATATTTAGTCTAGATGGATTAATGTAGCAACCACTACATATAATTTTGGTATATATGGTAGTTGAACAAACAAAACAAAGTTCTTATAATAGAATGGTTACCTAGGATGTATACATGACATGATACAAAGGGTTTTGTTAATTCAAAGGATTCTAAAAGCGTATGCAAACTTCAATTGTTGAAGTAAGCATCGTGGAGTTGGAATATTCACCATGATGAAACTGCTAAAAGAGTTAAATTTCATCGAAGACGATGAAGGTGCTTGCATTTGCAAGAAATTAAGTGGGAGCGCTAAGACATATTTCTAATGCATTATGTGAAAGACATATTGTTGATTGGAAATGATGTATCTTTTATTGACACGTGTTAAGAATTTCATTTCGATGAAAGACTTTGGCAAAACCCGAATAATAGGCATCAATGTCTATATGGATGGATTGAGACACTAATATGGTTGTGCCGTAAGTACATAGATGAGATATTGAAATATTTCAATATAGAAACTACAAGAAAGGTTCTTGTCGCACAGGAAGGATTGGATCAAGATTCAAGTGTTTTGACACTTGGCGAGTGAAACAAGATCCAAGTGTGTTTTGACACTTGCTGAATGAAATCACAAGAATACTTTGATCAATCATACTGTGATATGTACACATCCAGATATGTCCTATGCTCTAAATGTTATGATCATATACCAGAATGACTCATAATATGCTCATTGGATGATAGTGTGGATATTCTTATGATTTTTGGAAGAACTAAGAATATGTTATTTATGTATAGGTGACAAATAGATAGATATTTCATTGTAAATTGTTACATTGATACTAGTTTTGTCACAAGATACAGATTAAGTTTATCTAAATTTAAACTATATGTGGCACAATGTAATGGAAAGGAAGTTCCATATTGGATTTGAATGAGTTCCAAAGTTAAGACATTGTGACAGATACTACAACAAAATGCTAAGTATGTGATTGCTATTGTAGCAGCAAAAGAGGGCATTTATGTCAAGTAGTTTGTTATCAAACTAGGTGTATAGTTCACAGCAGGCTAGTACTATGAAGATATATTGTACGACAATTGTATCGACATGGTTTAACCCCAAGGAACTAAAGGTATCACCAAAGGACCAAAGTTATACAATGTAATTTCATTGGAGAATGAGTGATGCGCAGAGACACAAAGACATGCAAATACATATGTACCTGGAAGTGTTAGATCTGAAGATTATGTTTATCACTAGTAATCATGTATATATAACACCAGAAAGCCATAGATGTTAAATGCACAAGTTTTTCCAAAAAATATTATTGCCTCTAGTGCAAGTGGGAGACTATTGGAGATATGTCCAAGAGGCAATAATAAAGTGGTTATTATCATATCTTTATGTTTATGATAAATGTTTATATCCCATGCTATAATTGTATTAATAGGAAACATTAATACTTGTATGTTTTGTAAACATAAAAGAGTCCCTAGTAAGCCTCTTGTTAAGCTAGCTTGTTGATTAGTAGATGATCATGGTTTCCTGATCATGGACATTGGATGTTATTAATAAGAAGGTCATATCATTAGGAGAATGATGTGATGGACACACTCCTATAGTTAGCATAGCATAAGTTCAAAGTCATTAAAGTCTGTTTTGCTACAATATTTCATATACATAGTAACCTAATCCTTCGACCATGAGATAATGTTAATCACCATCACCAGATGGATGCTTTGATGACATCAAACACCCCTTCCGTAACTAGGTGGTTATAAAGGTGGCATCAGGTATTCTAAAAGTATGTGTTGAAGCACATGGATCAAGAGTGGGATTTGTCCATCCATATGAAGGATAGATATACTCTGGCCCTCTCGATGGAATGCCATCCAATTTGCTTGCAAGCATGTGACTAGGTCACAAGGTATGTCATATCACGGAACGAGTAAAGAGTTATCGGTAACGAGGTTGAACTAGGTATAGAGATACCAACGATCGAACCTCGGATAGGTAAAGTATCGCATGACAAAGGGAATCAATATTGTATGTAAATGGTTCATTCGATCACGAAGTCATCGTAGAAATATGTGGGAGCCATATGGATTTCCAGATCCTACTATTGGTTATTGATCGGAGAGGTGTCTCGATCATGTGTGCATGGTTCACAAACCATAGGGAGACACACTTAAGGAGTCGCTGTTGTTTAAGTAGATATGTGATACGTCCAAAACGTATCTACTTTCCCGAACACTTTTGCTATTGTTTCTCCTCTAAACTTGTGTGATTTGGATACAACTAACACAGACTGACGCTGTTTTCAGCAGAATTACCTTGGTGTCTAGTCTTTGTGCAGAATATCAACTATCAGGATGTTGCCTGCCAAAACCCACCGGCGAGCAGCGGCTGACAACACGGAGAGCCGGAGGCTCCAGATCACCGGTGGGCCTCGGTCCCTCGGCGACGGCCATTAAACGCTCCGGCACACGTCTGGCTTGGTTCGAGATGCCACCTGACCTATACCGTCGAAGGTGAAGGATTGCTCGATTGATTTCTGCATGATAAACAAGTATCGTAAAATTCGAGCCGTAATCGGCTCCCGAGTTTCCACAGAATCGGCTCCTAAAGCCGATTGCCCCATGGTTACGCATCATTTATGGTAACATGGGGTTTTGCTTGATCATTACAAGTTAAATCGATCTACGATAGTCTAATGTTTTCACCACGTAATCGGAACATCCTACGCGTGATTGAGCACGTACGCATAAAAGATGAAGAATATTAACCCTAGAGGAGGCCTAATAACCAACGTAAAGCCAATCATCGAACATCCTCTAGAACGAATAAGCCACGTCTTTATGCATTACTGGATCGTTCAACCCGTTTGTAAGGCCTGATTACGTAGATATCAAACTAAACCTTGGTGAACAAGGCACAACTATAACAGATCGAATCGACTAAATAAAGATCAAGCAAGGTGCTACCCTTGCACTTCGGGAAAAGGTGCAAGGGTAGAGAGATAGCTAGAGGTAGCATAACTTCGACGATGGTAAAGGAAAAGCACCGATGCTAGCCTCAAACAATCTATGATAATGGTATTACCGCCATCAAAACGCTTCAAGACGAGTAAAACCAGTAATGAATAGATATCGCCTAGATCGCAAGATGCGATCTAGGCGACATGGCACTTACACCGAAAGAAACCCTAGGAACAAGGGGTGGCGATGCGCCGAGATTGTGTTTGTTGTGAACGTGGTTGTCCTTTTCTTTCAATAACC
The DNA here is from genome assembly GCA_030063025.1 of Avena longiglumis. Lineage (NCBI taxonomy): Eukaryota > Viridiplantae > Streptophyta > Magnoliopsida > Poales > Poaceae > Avena > Avena longiglumis. The sequence goes on from CP125978.1 coordinate 465,694,730, forward strand.
CTAGGTACATATTTATAGTCCGGAGACTCTCTACTTTTGGAATAACTCTACAACTCTATCTTTACCTAAACATAAACGGAACCTAAACAAACACGAATCCTACTATGATACAAGATACACGGGCAATTTAGCCCAAATCCACGCACTAGGCCGATCCAACAACTCGTTGAATATACATATCTTCCAAGCCCATCTTGATCACGGCCCATCTCCGTCTTTAGCCAAAATACGGTGGTAACACATGCCCCTCGGTTTTGGCAATGATAATTCCAAACCACTGTGTGTTTTTTCTTCTTCTCCTCTTTTTTTTTTATCGGCAGCGTAGGCGGAATGCGTGGCGAACGTAACCGCCACGCTACCCTTCATCATGATGCCTTCTCAACTCCTCAAAGGCATGATTTGACGATTTTGGCGGTAACTGGGAAACCGCTATGGCATTGAACCGTCATCACTATTCCCTTATTTAAATCAGCTGAACAGTTCGCAGTCCCATCTTCCTCCGATTGCGAGTAAAACCCTCCCTTCACCGAAAACCTCTTTCTCGCCATGGCCTCCTCTGCTTCCTCCGGTGTCCTCCCATGCCTCCAACTCATTGGCGACCGAGAGCCGACGGAGCATCCACCGCTGGCGGCAGATACCTCGCCCACAATGGTGGGACGAGAGGGGTTGGGACTTCACGTCTGGTCGGAGGATGACGCGGCCCATGACCGACGGCGAGGAGGACTCAGATTCCTCGCCGATGGGGAACTGGAGGCGGACAGCACTGATGACGCCATGTCCTGGGACGGCGTCGACTCCTCCGAAGAAGAAGAGGAAAAGGAGGACACCTCCTCCGAGGAGTACCAGCCGGTGAAGTACTTCCGCACCGGGTCCAGCGAAGACGACGACGACGAGGACGAGGAGGCCTCACGACTTCTTCGGCAAGAGAAGTGAAGACGACGCGTAGCAGCCGAGGATAGCGCCAAGACGGCGGTGGCAGCGGCGACGACCTCGGCCTAGATTAGGAATCAGTAGTAGTAGTAGCAGATCCCCTTTTGTAATCCGTCATTTGCTTGTAAGCAATCCGCTTTTGAATGAATGAAAAACATCCGTTCCTCGCAGATTGTCCTTCCGCCCCAATTTTACCGATAGCAGAAATAAGTCGATTTTCCAGGAGCCGATAGCAACGTATCGGCTTTCACCTGGTCATGTTCCCACAGTCAATCAAGCTACAACTCACAGAGCCGATACACATCGGCTTTCCCGAAATTATTGACAAGGTCAAACTTAGACGCCTATTTAGGCAAGCCTAAACGGCCACCTCCAAGTTTCAAACGGTAACCTGCGACTCTCTTCAAAAAGGGCGGCCTAGACCCCCAACTGCCTACCGACCAGATCGAGCTCATAGCAACAAGAACCCTCAATCCTCACTCCAGAGATCCATCTCCGTAAAACCAGATGGCAATCGTCCACCACCAATCCGAGGTCTCCGTCTGAAGCAGCTTACCCTCGTAATTTTAACACAATGTTAAAACTTGATGGCGAACACTTGAATTAATGCCTTTATTTCGCCATTAAATCTTCTAGGTTTCGTATATCTGCCCGCATCCTTCTCTCCCAAATTCTCTGTCTTGGCCTCATCTGATTCTAGTCCTGCCATCTAATCTCTTGCAGGCCAATAGAATCCCTTCGTAAGTCGGACCTAGATCGAACTCTTGGGCCGGCCTATAGCCTGGCCTAATCCCCCTGAAATTTGGGTTTCTTGGTTCAGTAGAGTAGCTAGAGCTTACCAATCCCAATGGGAAATTTTGGGAATAGCCGATGCCTTGCATATATCATTGTCTCCTCTCGAGAAACACGAGAATCTTCTCAAAACCATCGGCTACTTCTGGTCTGACGCCCTGAATTGTTTTATATTCGGCCATGGCCCTATGTCGCCAACCTTGCTAGACGTGGTGATGATTACTGGTCTGGATGTTACATCACCCAGCCCCTCGCTTTCAAACTGACCACAGGTCCTTACAAACTATCTTCCAAAACAGATTGCTGGTCAAGGCGCTTACATCCAACGTCATATGAAAACCAAGGGCCCTGTTTCAGAGAAAGAACATACAACCTTTCTCAACTTCTGGCTAGAGCATTTCATCTTCTGTGGCCCTTTCCTGGCTCCCACTAAGAACTATCTTTCCCTAGCCTACGAACTGGCCAAAGGTACCCGGCTTGGCATCGCAAAACTGTTCCTTGGAGAGGTCTATCGATACCTCCAATTGATGTCATTAAGTCGTTCTCGGGCATAGCAATCGAGCAGGTGGACCTTGGTGGTTCATCCACCGTGGCTCACTGATTTCCAAAACCGCATCCTGCACTTCCCCTTACGGCGAGTTGCACTTTCCCCGACGTTAAAGGGAGGCAAATCCGATGCACCTATGGCCAAGCTTTGTATCGATTGCCGGTAGTAACCCGACCCTCAAGAGGCGTCAAAATGGTTCAAGATCTTTTCCCAAGGCTGGACAACCCCAACTTCTTCCTTACATGGAAGAAGCAGAACATTTGAGAATCCACTCTCCTTCAGTCGGACAATTTTGCCGATGACACCAAAGACTTCGGCAACTCTTTTCCACCGTTATTCGCCTGTTTCCTTCCGGTTGGCATGAGCACATCCAACCGGATAATCAAACCTGGTGCAATTCTACCAGCGATCGTAGTGGCTCGTCAATTGACCTTGGGCAAGTAGCTCCCACTTCTTTCTTCATCAACTCACGAGTGTAGAGCCGATCTGCCCCTCTCACCATCAGAGGTGCTACTCTTTCTTTGATGCTCGCCCATCCCTATCCCAACGACCTCACCTTCTCTTCGTCAACCGGCGGCCAAGACGGTGGATGATGTGGAAAACTCATGTCTTTAGGCGAGCTCGGGACCGCTGAAACAACTCGATCTCGACTATGACATCCCGTGACCGGTACTACTACTTGCAAATTTTCTCGATGCGACTGCAATCGATCCTTTTATTAACTCACTCCTTTTCTTTGCAGCAACAAGATGGCCCTGAACCTACTCACAGCGATGGTTCCCCTTTCGAGTTCTTCCCGCCAGCTCCTGTGGTTCTTTTATGCAAAGACTCGCCACCTCTGAAAAGGTCATAATGCAGAAACCGATAACCCGCAATCGGCTTCCGAAACCAGCCCTAAGTCACTTGCCCAGCGTCCCGACTAAGACCGGGAGACGGTGAGGAAGGTGGCTACTAGGAAGACCCGAGGCGCCAGCCCTCCGACGGCTCGCATGTAAGCTAATTCAGGCCTTGGTCGCTCCTTATCATTTTTTTGCAAACGTACTTGCGCTTACTGGTTCCCCTCTTTCACAGGCTTACGTCGAAGACACCTCCAGTGAGGACACCCAGACTGATCGAGGAGAACTAGGCCCATCGGGTTCTGAGAGGACCGACGCACCGAACCAGCCCGATTCACCATCATCGGTCTCCAGGAAAAGGTCGGCTCCTGATCCTGCTGCCCCCCGAGCACCAGCCGAGGCGGGGACGTCTGCAGGTCCTAAAAGAGCTCGTAAAGGACAACAAGCTTCTTCGTCGAGCCAGGAGGTTTCGATAACCACCGTCCCCACCGTCCTTCAATTCTTCACGCTATTCCTTCTCGTCGCCAATTTATCGTTACTTATACCGAGAACACTCTTCGTGACAGATGATTTGGCGTCTTAGTGACGTGAGGCAGAAGGCTAACATCGGATCTGGGAATCCCCGAAGGTGAAAGTGAAACGGCTACCAATCTCGTCCAGCCTCCAGCAATCACACATGAACCGATAGTCTCCTCCTCGGCCGCCCCCTTGACTTTAGGAGAGGTACGTTCAGGTTTTTTTGGCTCATTCTAACATGTTTGTCCGAGATACTAACGCTTTTCTGGCTGCCAGAGTTGCGATCCTTCAAGTTTGCTGTTGTTTGACCCTGAATCCATCGAACCAACCCCCTCTGTTGCTCCCACTGAGCCACAAGCCGGAGCCACTCTACCTCAATTTCGGCGTCTTCAAACCTTGCTGTCCTCCCCGATCGAGGAGTTGATCGAGGGCTCTGAGGGAGTGAAGAGCGCCCTTGCCGAACTCCAGGGCCAACTCAAAGAGTTTTGCAGGTGTGAAGCTTTGGGCAGTTGCAAATTTGTCCTTCTTCGACCCACGGTGAGGTTGGCTCGTGAAAGGATCAACGCGCCATGCCCAACTTCCGTTGAAGGCCGATATTGCAGTGATGTCGCAGCTCAACGAGAAGAAGGCGCCCTAGACGCCAAAGCGACACCTCCGTCGATGGCCGAGCTCGCATCCTTGAAAAGGAGCTGGAAGATCTTGAGGAGAAGGTCCGTGACCAAACAGCTCATCCGTGACAAGTAGGAATCCATAGCCCGTTCCCAACACGAGGTGAAAGCCTTAAAGCTCAATCAAGACCGATCTGGCAGATATACGTGCCCGAGCAAGCAGGTGGTGAAGGGCAAGACGAAGATGACGAAGCCGAGATCGCCGAGGTGGATCGTGTCCGTACTGACGCCCTTCATGCCTTCGAAGAATTTCTTCAACAGCTGAACTAGCATCTCTTTGTAACATGTGGCTGAACTAGCATCTCTTTGTAACATGTGTGAACCTTCAGAGTCGATGACCGTACGTCGGCTATGTATTTTGTTTTTTATTCGGCCGATTTTCAGCGTCGGCCCCCATATTTTTACTGTCCATCGTCTCACGTGCCTTTACTTAGCCGATTTCATGTGTCGGCCCCTCCAGTTTTACTGTCCAACATCCCTCACGAAATATTTCTTGAGATGTTGACCCAAGCGTGGAACTCCTTTGGCTTTGTTTCTTATCCGTTTAGGTGCCCCCCGAGCCGAATCCTTCAAGTAATTGGAGATGTCGACACCAGCGTTGCTTCCGGAATTGTACACGAACGCCTGCATGACCTAGCACATTCCGCGAAAGATGTTGGTCGTGACTTATCCCCAGTACCAATGTCGATCTCTTCTAGCTCATCAGCTGACGTGAACCCGTATCCTAGCTTTCCGTCACCTGTCAAATCGACGCTAAACACAGGGCAAACGGTGGGTGAGGACAACAAAAATAATTTGGGCCGATCGCTTGAATCGGCCCCCTTTTTGCTTGCATCAGTCAAGGATGGTTTACACCTTATTATTTGACAGTGGCAGAGCATCTCTCTGCTACGACTACATAAGCTGCTTGCCGTATGATCGCTGCTTTTTATTTTTCGTGGCCGATCGCAGGGATCGGCCGTACCACGGATGATCGTGGGCTCTTCTACTTTGTAAGGCCAGTGGATAAGACCAGCCTCACCCCGTTTTTTGTAGCTTCAATACGCTCGCAGCCGTCTAGATTGATTCCAGAGATCGGCTCTTGGTCTTCTGCTTCCCAGACGTTCATGCCAGCTATGGAGATCTCGATAGAATCGTCGGCGTGGATGACCTCCACTTCGTCTCCATCCCACTGGATCAGGCACTGATGCATTGTGGACGGGATGCAGCAATTAGCGTGAATCCAATCCCTTCCTAGCAAGACCGTGTAAGTGCTCTTGCTGTCCACGACGAAGAATGACGTGGGTACGGTTTTCCTGCCCCCCGTCCCGTCCACGTTCGACGCCTATGCGTTCAAGACGACCGTTGAAGTCGCTCAACGTGACGTTGGTTTTGATCAGATCGGCGGTGGAGCGTCCCAAACGTCGTAGCATAGAGTATGGCATGATGTTGACTGCCGCTCCAGTGTCCACCAACATCTCGACAAGTTGCCCATTGATGTAACCTCGCAGTGTGGCTTTCAGATGTTTGTAACCCTTCTCACGTGGCTTCTCAAAGATAACCGCCGTGGGCGCGATCAAACCGCGTGCCACGGTAGCTCATCGGCTCTTGGCGCGCAGAATCGACGGAGTACGAACACCATGTTTGTGCCACCGATGTCCTGCGTCGCTTTTATCGGTTTGGGCGCCATTCTTTCCTCGGGCGTTCCGCTTTCCACAACCTCGCCTTTGACGGCGAGATCAGGTCGTGCTTTCTTCAAAGCGTGGAATCTGCGCTCAGCCTCTAAGTTACGTAGCGCTGCACTCTACGCTTAAGGTGTGTCGAGTCCGTCGGGCACCACCTTGACGGTGATACTGTCTCCGTCCTTGCCATCCTTTGGCTCCTCGAGGTCCCTTGCTCGGCGGACTCGTGGCGGCCTGGGCTGAAGAGGCCCTAGGCGTTTGAATACCGACATCGGCCTCGTGTCTTCCTTTGCTGACCGCATTCCGGCGGTTGTCGATTAGGCAATCGGCTCATTCTCGCGCCCAGAATACGAAGAAAGGACAATCCCAATGCATCTGCGCCTTCCTTCTCTTCGACCCTCTAGCGAGGTGCTCATATCCTTCGTCGTCTCTGTCGCGCCAGCGACGTTGGTCATGCTGGCGTTCATACTTGTTAAGGAGATGCGTAGAATGTGGTTTCTGATATCGCACTCTCCTCACTTGTTCTTCTGTTAAGTACCGCCTGTCATTGTGGCTGGGCCGGTCGCATGGACTAGCCTCCTTTCTTTCCTTGCCCCGAGGGCGACCACCGTCCTCCTTGTGCGTGTCATGGTGGTATCCAGACCCTGCCATGTTAACGCCGAACGAGAAATCCAGCTTACGTCTTGCGGAGCGACTGAGTTCTACCATGTTGACGCCGGGGAATGGGTTTGTGTCCACTTTCATGGCGAACTGCACAAGGATCGAGCGCCTTGCTCGATCGCCATTTGGATTTGGCGGCGCAGCTCTTTGCACTCATTGGTGGTATGGGTGAACGAGTGATGCCACTTGCAGTATGGCCTCCCGTTCATTTCCTGAGCCGTAGGGATTTTGTGGCCTTCGGGTAACCTCAGTTGCTTCTCCTTTAGCAGTAAATCAAATATCTGCTCAGCTTTGCTCACATCGAAGTCGAACCCTTTCGCAGGCCCTTGTTGTTTCACCCATTTGCGTGCTACAGATCGCCCCCGAGCCCATTCAGCTACGGCCACCTCCTGGTCCTGTGTAGGATCTTCCTCTTCTGCATCGACCAGGCCTATCGGGCGCTTGGACTTGTCTTGGTACAACTCAGGGTGGCGCTGCTCATACATCGTCAGTTTCTGTGCCATGTGCGCCAATGAGTTGTACTCTACCTGGAACACCAGATCCTTGATGGGTGCCGAGACCTAATATCGCCACCGATCGCTTCCTTCTCGATTAAACGAGCCGAGTAACATCGGTTCTTGTCTGGCCTGGATGTACTGCCAGTTTTCGCTCGCCTCTGCACTTTGTGCAGTGCGCAATGCCACCTCGAGCTCTCGAATGGTGCCGACGTGGAACCGCTCTTCCGTTGCTTCCGGTATGAATTGAGTCAGCGGTAGTGAGGTGTACCACCCAAAGGCTGGTCTGTCGAGATTGCGCAAAGAATCTTACGCGATCCGATCCGATGTCAAATCATGCCTAGTTGTGCCAGGTATCGGCTTATGTGCTCGATCGAGCTCGACCCTTATGACCCGCTGAACCTTGAGAACTCAGGGAGTTTATACTTGGGTGGCAGCGGAATTAGATCAAACTCGTTTGGGTACGGCTTTGCATAGCCGATTGTCCTTCTCTTCGGCACGAAGCCGAACTGGTCTCTTAGGATGGTACTGATTTGCTCCACTGTTTGAGCCGTAGGGGCTAGATTCTCATGACCTGTCCCAGTGGCATACTTGGCTAGCCACGCCTGTTTGTCAGCGTCATCGGTCATTGCTGCTCCAGACACGCCGCTTCAAGATCCTGTCCCAAGCACTCTGGCGAGAAACTCCGCGGTTGCAATCTGTTTGTGCGTGTCGGTTATTGCAGTCCGCACGTAGGCACATATATCCGTGTGGGATCTCCTTAGGTGGCTCAAACAGGAATTGGCAATCGCCTGGGTCGCCTCCAGCCTTGTAGACGACGAAGCCGCTTCCCGGCGGCTGAGCGGCAAGTGCGAACGGAGCTGTGGCCTGGTCTGAGCGGTCTTTCTCCCCGTGAGTCCCTAAAGTAGGCCTGACGGAGAGTATCGATGCTTCATGATCTCCGAACTACAACCGCGACTCGCTCAGCGTTCACCGGGCTCTCAGAATGGCGGTGCAAAGAATGAGCCACCATGTAGTTGACTTCCCGTCAGGGCTCAGTGCGCTCCTCAAGGAAATGCAGATCCACCTCATTAAGAGCGCTCGGGAGAACCCTTTCCATCTGATGCCATGCGTACGGGTCCTCTCAAAAGAGCTGATGAGGTCTTCCTCGAAGAGGGCCTTGATCTCATCGTACTTGGCCTTGTGCTCGTCAGGCAGATCGTTGTACGTGACTGGACTGTTCTCCATTGCAGCGTCGGGTGTTGATGTAGACGTTGTTGAAGGTCCCACCGGGCGTGCCAGAATGTGTTGCTCAAAACCCACCGAGCAGCGGTGACAACACGGAGAGCCGGAGGCTCCTCAGACTGGTGGGCCTGGTCCCTCGGCGACGGCCATACGCCCGCACACGCCCCGCTTGGTTCGAGTGCCACCGACCTATACCTGGTCGGGAAGGTGAAGGATTGCTCCGATTGATTTCTGCATGATAAACAAGTATCGTAAAATTCGAGCCGTAATCGGCTCCGGGTTTCCACAGAATCGGCTCCTAAAGCCGATTGCCCCATGGTTCCGCATCAGATTTATGGTAACATGGGGTTTTGCTTGATCATTACAAGTTAAATCGATCCACGATAGTCTAATGTTTTCACCACGAATCTTGGAACATCCTACGTGATTGAGCACAATGCATACAAAAGATGAAGAATATTAACCCTAGAGGAGGCCTAATAACCAACGTAAAGCCAATTACCGGAACATCCTCTCTAGAACGAATAAGCCACGTCTTTATGCATTACTGGATCGTTCAACCCGTTTGTAAGGCCTGATTACGTAGATATCAAACTAAACCTTGGTGAACAAGGCACAACTATAACAGATCGAATCGACTAAATAAAGATCAAGCAAGGTGCTACCCTTGCACTTCGGGAAAAGGTGCAAGGGTAGCGAGATAGCTAGAGGTAGCATAACTTCGACGATAGTAAAGGAAAAGCACCGATGCTAGCCTCAAACAATCTATGATAATGGTATTACTCGCCATCAAAAACGCTTCAGTACGAGTAAAACCAGGTAATGAATAAGTAGATACTGCCTAGATCGCAAGATGCGATCTAGGCAGCATGGCACTTACCCGAAAGAAACCCTAGGAACAAGGGGTGGCGATGCGCCGAGATTGTGTTTGTTGTGAACGTGGTTGTCCTTTTCTTTCAATAACCCTAGGTACATATTTATAGTCCGGAGACTCTCTACTTTTGGAATAACTCTACAACTCTATCTTTACCTAAACATAAACGGAACCTAAACAAACACGAATCCTACTATGATACAAGATACACGGGCAATTTAGCCCAAATCCACGCACTAGGCCGATCCAACAACTCGTTGAATATACATATCTTCCAAGCCCATCTTGATCACGGCCCATCTCCGTCTTTAGCCAAAATACGGTGGTAACACAGGAAAAATCCAGGAAAATATGCCAAAAATCCTATTTCACCAGAAGATCCACGGAGACAGAAGACGAGACGGAGTGGAGGCCTAGGGGGACCACACCGCCAGGTGGGGCCTAGCCTGCCTAGGGGTGCGGCCACCTGTGCACCCGGAGCTCCCTCTTCGCCTATAAGTTACCCCTTGACCAAAAACCGAGGGGGGTTCGACGTTTTTCCAGAAAGAGTTCCGCTGTTCCGCCACCACCAGAAGTCGCGATTCGGATCTAGAAACTCCGTTCTGGCACCCTGCCAGGACGGGGAATTTGGGGAGGATCATCGCCATCGTCATCACCAACGCCTCTCCATCAACCATCGATGTTTCCCTCATCCATGAGTGTATAATCCACCGCTATAGGCTATGGGGATGGTAGGTATTGGATGAGTTCTATCTTGTAATCGAATAAGATTGTTAGGGCATAGTGCCTAGTATCTCTATTAGTGCTATTTGACTTTGTTGCAACTTGTTGTGCTTAATGCTTGTCACTAGGGCCCGAGTGACATGATCTCATATCTGAGCTTATTATTGAATCATTATGATAGTATTGTTTGTGATCTTATCTGCAAGTTGTGTACACATATCATTGTCCTGATCCAAAGGCCCCGAAGTGACAGAAATTGGGACAACTAGAGGGGATGGCTATGGTGTGAGGATCACATGTGTTCATAGAGTGTTAATGCTTTTCTCCGGTGCTCTATTAAAAGGAGCACCTTAATTGCCAGTAGTTCCCTAGAGGCCCCGCTGCCACGGGCTGGCTAGACAGAAGATGTTGTGCAAGTTCTCATTGCGAGCACACATGACTATATATGGAGCACATGCCTAGGATTGCTTAGTACTTGGATGCTTGTTCTTATTTATCTGCAATGCCCTAGATCTTGAAGTTACATGTTTAGACTCGTCCATGCAACGCCCGTCCATCCATCCCTATGACTACCGCACTCATATCCTACTGTTTGCTGCTACTGTTACTATTGCTCATGTTTCACTGTTGCTGTTGCTATTACAAAATTTTGCTACTGATAAACTTCTGTGAGCAAGAACTATTTCCAGGTGCAGCTGAATTGACAACTCAGTTGTTAAGGATTGCAAGTATTCTTTGGATCCCCTTGTGTCGAATCAATAAATTGGGTAATACTACCCGCGAAGACTATTGCGATCCCCTATACTTGTGGGTCATCAAGACTATTTTCTGGCGCTGTTGCCGGGGATCATAGCTTTATTTGTAAGTTCACTTGGATCTACTATTGTTCACTGCTACTCCTTTCATCATGGGGAAGTCTCGTGATGGAAAGACCTAAGAGTTGGGAGAGGTGTCCCACTACAGGTGCAAATAAACCATTCCCCAAAGCGCATAAGGAGGAGCAGGAACAACGGGTTGTCCTCTCTTGGCCCAATAGTTCCGCAACTACTACCGTGGTTGTTGCCAACGGGGATCCCCCATTACGAAAGGTAACGAGACCGGCCCTTAGGTCTATGCCACTGCTGTGGTGCCGATAGATTCACTACTGAAGCCCCGTTCCTATTTTACCATCCACTACAAGAAGAGGTACAATCCTAAACACCTTTGCTGCTCTTGATTCACCGTCTGTTATAAGTAAGCTTGTTACACCACCACCACATACTCCTGCTACACACGCTGCTACTACTGCTGAATCTGAAACTGCTTTTGATGCTCATGATGTTACTTCTACTGTGCTTGATGCGAGTGGTGCATTAGGTCCTTTCCTAGATGCTACTATGGCTGGTCTAGGAAATACCGAAACTCCTAGTGAAGACACTATTACACCTGTTAGCTCACCTGAGTCTAGAGAGAGTTAATGATGGTTACATTGAGTTCACTGATCAATTTGTTGAAGACTCCCGAAACACACATGGTGCTAGTGCTATTAAGAATATCCTTGCTAGACGTACTATTATTCCTAAGATGTCCTCTGGTCCTAAGTTTGCCACTTCTCCCATAGATATCAAAGATAAAGATTGTGATTTCTCTCTTGATTTATCCTACTTAGACATTGTTGAGAAAGAACCTTTTTGCGGGACTGAAAATGAGAGTTCTCTGGCTCATATGAATGAGCTATCTACTATGAGTGCTTTGTTCTCTGATGATTTTAAGATGCGCAAGTACTTTGTTACAAAGATCTTCCCTTTTTCACTAAAAGGAGAAGCTAGGGCTTGGTTTAATAGATTACCTCCTGGTTCCATTGATAGCCCTGATTGTTTGATTGCTTCTTTCTTCTAGAAATATTTTCCTCCCAGTGCTAGACATGCTGCTTTGCAGAGACTTTTTGATTTTAAACAGGGAGAAGAAGAGAAATTGCCCGAGTCATGGACAAGGTTCTGTGCCTTGATTCATGCACATCCTGGATGTCCATTACCTAAGAATGAGCTTCTTGATATTTAGTATAATGGACTAACTGATGATTCTAGGATATACCTAGATAGCTTTGCTTATTGTGTTTTCAGGAAAAAGCCTCCTACATATGCTGAAGAACTAATGGCTAAAATAAGAAAGAATTATGATGATTGGAGTTCAACTGAGCTAAATACACCTGAGACTATTACTCCTGAACCAGTTGTGCCTAAACCAGTTCCAACACCAACACCAAAGAAGAGGGGAGTTATTGCATTTTATGATGAACTGATGAAGGAAGCTAAGAAGTGTCTAAAGGATAAAATTATTAGAGCTGAAGATGTGAAGAATCTACCTCCTATAGAAGAATTACGTAAGACAATTCCCCACTCATCCACTATTGAGGTATGATACGTCCAAACGTATCTACTTTCCCGAAGACTTTTACTATTTTTTCTCCTCTAAACTTGTGTGATTTGGATACAACTAACATAGACTAACGCTGTTTTCAGCAGAATTATCTTGGTGTCTAGTTTTTGTGCAGAAAATCTACTATCAGGAAAAATCCCAGAAAATATGCCAAAAATTATATTTCACCAGAAGATCCATGGAGCCAGAAGACGAAACGGAGTGGAGGCCTGGGGGCCTAAACCCCTGCCAAGCACGAGTGGGCCTTACCTCACACCTAGGGGTGCGATCACCCAGGCACCCCCTCGGGCTCCCTCCACGCCTATAAGTTACCCCTTGACCTAAAACCAAGGGGGGTTCAATGTTTTCCAGAGAAGAGTTCAGTTTTGCTGCCACCATCAAAACCAAAGATTCGGATCCAGAAACTCCGTTCTGGCACCCTGCCGGGACATGGAATTTGGAGAGGATCATCGCCATCGTCATCACCAATGCCTCTCCATCAACCATCGATGTTTCCCTCATCCATGAGTGAGTAATCCCCCGCTGTGGCTATGGGGATGGTAGGGATTGTATGATTTCTATCATGTAATCGAATAAGATTGTTAGGGCATAGTGCCTAGTATCTCTATTAGTGATATTTGACTTTATTGCAACTTGTTGTGCTTAATGCTTATCACTAGGGACCGAGTGCCATGATCTCATATCTGAACTTATTATTGAATCATTATGATAGTATTGTTTGTGATCTTATCTGCAAGTTGTGTACACATATCATTGTCCGGATCCAAAGGCCCCGAAGTGACAATAATTAGGACAATCGGAGGGGATGGCTGTGGTGTGAGGATCACATGTGTTCATGGAGTGTTAATTCTTTGCTCCGGTGCAATATTAAAAGGAGCACGTTAATTGCTAGTAGTTCCCTAGAGGCCCCGCTGCCACGGGCTGGCTGGACAAAAGATGTTGTGAAAGTTCTCATTATGAGCACGTATGACTATATTTGGAGCACATGCCTAGGATTGTTTAGTACTTGGATGCTTGTTATTATTTATCTGCAATGCCCTAGATCTTGAAGTTACATGTTTAGACTTGTCCATGAAACGCCGTCCATCCATCCCTATGCCTACCGCACTCGAATCCCACTGTTTACTGTTACTGTTACTATTGCTCATGTTTTGCTGTTGCTGTTGCTTTGCTGTTTCTACTATCAAACTATTGCTATTGATAAAATTCCGTGAGCAAGAACTATTTCCAAGTGCATCTGAATTGACAACTCAGTTGTTAAGGCTTGCAAGTATTCTTTGGCTCCCCTTGTATCGAATCAATAAATTGGGTAATACTACCCGCGTAGACTGTTGCGATCCCCTATACTTGTAGGTCATCAAGACTATTTTATGGCGCCATTACCGAGGAGCATAGCTTTATTTGTAAGTGCACTTGGATCTACTATTTTTCATTGCTACTCCTTTCATCATGGGTTAGTCTCGTGATGGAAAGTTCCCTATTTTACCATCCACTACAAGAAGAAGTACAATCCTAAACACCTCTGTTGCTCTTGATTCACCGTTTGTTATAAGTAATCTTGTCACACCACCACCACATACTCATGCTACACACACTACTACTACTTCTGAATCTGAAACTGCTTTTGATGCTCATGATGTTACTTCTACTGTGCTTGATGCGAGTGGTTCATTAGGTCATTTCCTAGATGCTACTATGGCTAGTCTAGGAAATACCAAAACTCCTAGTGAAGACACTGTTACACCTGTTAGCTCACCTGAGTCTAGAGAGAGTTATGATATTAATGATGGTTACATTGAGTTCACTGATGAATTTGTTGAAGAGTGCCGAAACACACATGGTACTAGTGCTATTAAGAGTCTCCTTGCTAGACGTACCATTATTCCTAAGTTGTCCTCTGATCCTAAGTTTGCTTCCTTTCCCATAGATATTAAAGATAAAGATTATGATTTCTCTCTTGATTTATCCTATTTAGATATTGTTGAGAAGGAACATTTTCGTGGGACTGAAAATGAGAGTGTTGTGGCTCATATGAATGAGCTTTCTACTATGAGTGCTTTATTCTCTGATGATTTCAAGATGCGCAAGTACTTTGTTACTAAGATCTTCCCTTTTTCACTAAAAGGAGAAGCTAGGGCTTGGTTTAATATATTACCTCCTGGTTCCATTGATATCCCTGATTGCTTGATTGCTTCTTTCTTCCAGAAATATTTTCCTCCCAGTGCTAGACATGCTGCTTTGTAGAGACTTTTTGATTTTAAATAGGGAGAAGAAGAGAAATTGCCTGAGTCATGGACAAGGTTCTGTGCCTTGATTCATGCACATCCTGGATGTCCATTGCCTAAGAATGAGCTTCTTGATATTTACTATAATGGACTAACTGATGATTCTAGGACATACCTAGATAGCTTTGCTGATTGTGTTTTTAGGAAAAGGACTCCTATAGATGCTGAAGAATTAATGGCTAAAATAAGAAAGAATTATGATGATTGGACTTAAATTGAGCTAAATACACCCGAGATTATTATTCCTAAACCAGTTGTGCCTGAACCAGTTCCAACACCAACACCAAAGAAGAGGGGAGTTATTGCATTAAATGATGGAGTGATGATGGAAGCTAAGAAATGTCTAAAGGAGAAAGGTATTTGACCTGAAGATGTGAAGAATCTACCTCCTTTAGAAGAATTATTGTAACATCCGAGCATTTATTAACCAACGAAGGGTAGATTTAGGAATTCGGAATGTTGCATGCATTCATTTGTGAAAATGTGGGTAAAATTTTCTCCAAATAAGAACCTAAAGTGATCAAGGTTTCTTTCATACTTTGAGATTAGGTTTAGTCTTAAAGGATGATTGCTATAGACTTTGATTTGATCTTTGAGGAATTATGTGTTTTGGAAAATGAATTTGAATTTTAAACTTGAGTGTTTGAATTATAATTCAAATGAATTAGGAATAAGGTTTGAATCTTGATTTAATTAAGAGCTAATTATTATAACTCAAACTTTATCCAAAGAAAACAATTAAGAATATAAAAACTTATTTCATATTATCATTCCATAAATAAGTTACAAAAATGTAACTTATTGAAAGTATCCACAAATTTCACAATAGCAAATAAAAAAAGAATAAGAATATTTCTTCATTGATAATCATATAATCTTTATTACAGAAGAATAAAATGAAGATTACAAAATAATAAAATGAAAATTACAAAAGAATAAATAAGATTACATTAACTATCCTATAAAGAAAGCCTAAACTAAAATCTTCATCTTCAAATCTGTACCTGCAAGACAAACACTAATAAATATAATAAAGGTTAGGGTTAGAATTGTTTTACTCTCAGACATGTTAGTGAAGTGCACTGAACAAGTTTCATCATTGAGAAATTTATAAAAGGGGCAAGTTTCACCAATATGAAAGAATCTATCTTTCATAAATTTTAAGCCAAAAAGTCAAATTGACATCAAGGAGGGGCAAGTTTCACCAGCCAGGTAAAAGTAATCAGATCAAAGTAACTCTCAAGTCCAAAGCATATCCAGAAGTGCACAACAAGCACACAGGTAGGACACACACCTAAATGCATGGGGTGTGCTGTCAGCTTCACAGCATAGCACAAACACACAAAACCATCAGCACAACCGTGGAGAGGCACTAGTGCATCTCTTCACTGCTCACACACACAAGAACAACCAGCTTAGCCAGCAGATAAACCAAGTACAACAACCAGCAACCAAACCAACCAAAGCCCAAGATCTCATCACCAGGATGGTGACATAAGGAGGGGGAAGGATCAGGTGGACAGCAAGACCAAGTCCAGGAGCTAGGAGGAGCAGGCTAGCTCAAGGTCAAGCACAGGAGCTCAGCAAAACAAGATCAACATCACCACCCAACTCCATAATCATCAGTTTTTGTGGTGAGTATCATAAAACCCTCACATGATCTAATCATATTATCTAAACAGAAGCATGTGTTGTTTTATGAAACAAACTCTCAGAAAGCACCCAAATGGGGTGAATCCATCATTGAGATTTTAAACTCTAAAAGCAAACAACAAAGTACAAGGATCCAACCAAAACTCGGAACAAAATCATTGATTTGGTTGTCAAGCTATATATTTCAATTCAAGAACAAATATAGCTAAGATTTCACTTCTAGGCACATCCCTAAGATAAGGGTAGCACCATAGAAGTTAATCTTTTGGATCCATATAATGATCAAGCCTACTATCATTTTTCTCCAAGCTTTGATTCAAGAAACAATAGCTAGTACCACTACCAGGACTATCCATATGAATCAACTAGATAAGCCCTAAACCCCTAAGCCTTACACCAACATCATTGGTCTTAGGGATTTCAGAGAAGAACATTTCTACTTATCTTTTAAAGCCAAGCTTATCTTAAGCTTAAACCAACCCAATCAATGAATAAGAATCAATCTTGAGTGCCATACCAAGATGGTGTCACAAGAACAATTCTACATGAATTAGGATAAACATTCAATCATCACAGAATCAATCAATCAATCTACTAATCATTTCCTGTCATTACAGGAATCATAATTAGGACATTCCTATGTTTATCTTCACTGTTTGAGATCATTATGATCTCAAACCACACATTAATTCTCAAGCCAATAGCACTAAGACAATGATTTCATCACACCATACCCATTATTATTAACCAAGAAATGACAGTGGAAAGTTATCAAACCCACTGACTTTACCAAGCATTGGTTTCAGAGAAACTAGGTCATCTGAATCATATGAAATCTAAGCATATAATCATCTAATAAGCCACCAGAACCATTATAGTTCATCTCAAGCAACAAGCCTCAGGTTAATAACCATTTAGCATGCTTACAGACCATCCACACATGATCTAATTCATACAGTATATGATCACCCATAAGATAAGAACCCTAAATGAAATAAATCATCTTAATCAGGACAAGACAGTAACCAGAGAGGTCACTGCCAACATCTAGCATAGGATGAGCGAGCACAGAGAGCACTTGGGGAGAGGAACATAACTCACCAAAGGTCCTCGTTGAAAACTAGAAGAGGAAGCAGAGGTGGCCAACGACCATGGCGGCACGGGGAGCACCCCCAGGTGGGGCGCTGTGACCCATACAGCACCACGGTGGCGACCATGGCCACGCCTAGAGGTGAGGTGAATCACCACAACGCACGACGGCAGCGGCAACACCAAGATCCACGCCAACCCCCCAACCCTAGGGTTCAGGACGGCATCGTTCCATCGCAGGAGAGCCCCATGATCAAATCCAATTGGACAGGATGGAAAGGCATAGTAGACAACCTCCTCCTGCACCACGGCGGCGACCAGAACGGCCCACGACGGCGGGAATCGTCGGTGGCGACATCACCGACCACGGGGTCGGTGAGAGAGGAGGAGAGGAGTGAGCTCGAGGGTGAGAGACAGCGAGTGGGTGGGCCGAGTGGGACAGAACCCTTCGGGGTGGCTGTTTTAACTAAGTCTCATGGGCCACTAGGGCCCAATAAGATTAAGCCAGCCCAAAAACCTTTAAGACCTGTTTTAATAAATAGGAAAAGACCAAAATACACCTGAACTTAATTAAATTCTAGAAAATAAAATAAAAGTCCAAAAATTATAAATTAAATATTTTTGGATTCACAATAATCCACACTATCCAAATAAAATAAGAAATAAAATTTTAGACACATAAATTTTATTAAGAATTTTGTAATTCTTATAATCCTTTTGGAATTTTACAAAATTGTTGAAAGGTGATAAAATTAATTAAAATTCACTTTCATCATATATTCATATTGTAGTATTTTAGAAAAATACTAAACAAATATTTAATTTTTTATATTTAAATAACAATTCTTAAAAGAATTATTATTAAATCAATAAAAGTCAAACAAAAGAGAAATAAAATAAAAGAATACCATATTCTGTTATAAATATTTAAAAATATATTTATAAATCCTTTATTATTAGAAATAATTTTATTAATAATGGGTAAAATGCATAGCAAATTAAAATGATGCATTGCATTACTTGCATTATCATTTTGCTTCTTTAAATATTGTCCTTACCGGGCAATAATGATGTTTTTGTAGACATAGAAGCTCAAGATCCAGTGCAAGCATCAGACTTCACTACCTTGCCATCACAAGGCAAGTTCATCACTTGCTCATGTCCTTTGAAGAGTCTTTATCAAAGTATTTGAAAATTGTGTGTTATCATATATACTATGAAAGAAAGAAAATATTATTTTCACAAATAAAGAAATCATAGATATCATCCTAAGTGATGATATAATGGAGCAATAGAACTTAGGGTTCTATTTGCAACAATGATGATCAAGTAGGGACTTAATAACCCGACATCATGATTCTAGCGCCAGTATATTACGCGCTTGCCATGAGATTTGGAATGGGACAGAAGTCACCGTATCTTCTTCCTCTCGCATGAAGCCGGATGTGCAGTGTCGTCATATCCTCAGTGTGCATATTAATTGGTAATTCGTAGAGGATATGCAGCATATGTGTGGGAACCCTCATCGTCCCACGATAGTTCTGGCATCTAACGGTTTGTACAAACCATTGTCGTAATTCATTATGTGGGCATGGTGTACACCAAGGAGGCATGCGAGGTCGCGAAGGGGGCAGTGATTGGCTTGGACCAACTACCGGGCCCCACATCATGGAATTGTGGACGGGAAAGTATGCCCGGTTGTGCAACAAGGAGTTGATCTCTCATGGGTAAAGTAACGCACCTCTGCAGAGTGTAAGAATTGTAACTTGTTACTCCCTGTTCCGGGAAGGAGATACGAACGGGGCAGGAAAGGAACTCCATGAAAGTTCTGGTCAAACTGTGAAGGCTGATTGTCATAGATTTCCATAATAAAATCAATCTTTGAAGAAAGATTTACAAAAATTGCATTGTACCAAGGATTTATAATCCGAGGTGGTGGTTAGAGCATCAAACTTCCCACCTTGCATATAATGAACTTGTTGGGTAACGCTGTTACTCATTCTTTCCTTTGATCCCTTGCTTAGACTCTGAGGATTCCGAAGACGTGCCAATGTATGCAGCCAAATGTCAAGAAGATGTGTTCTACGAGGAACCTGATCTGTCTAGAGGTGTTGAAGGAGTGTATTACGAAATCTGCTATGGTGTCGATGATAACGAGTCCAACTAAGTATCCCTAGTTAGTAGTAACCAACGGAGCCGAGCAGCATGAACTCTATAGAATAAGCTGCTGAGCTCAACTCCTAGTCGGAGTTGCTACTTTTAAATTCCGCTGAAACACTTTATATTTTGGTTTGTAAGTTGAATCTTTAGGAAGTTTTGAACTTCCGGTATTGTAATAATAATAATGTGTGTATATTTGTAATATGGACCCGCAATGTTTCTGTTGTACCACTCTGAGGGATGTGATATTTACGGAACGGTGTTCTAGGGATGTCATGTCAACGACTATAGTGTACTACACATGCAGTGGTATGCTGGGTCACCGCAATTATGTAAGCCAATTCCCCACTCATCTACTATTGAGGTACACTCTCTCCAAAACTTTGATGAAGGTGATATTCCTTATGGTAAGCCTCCTGATCAATGCTTAGAGTAACTTGACATTTTTATCGTTAAGCAAGGTAATTTTAATAAACAAGTTCAGGATCATTTATTGGAAAACTCTAGAGCTATTAAAGAGTTGAAAGATATTGTGGAAAGAACTTCCAATGATATTAAAATGCTTTGTAAACACTTTCAAATGGTTCAAACCCAACTTGATCAACTTGCTAAGGTACAAAAATATATGCTAGTTAATGCCTCAGGAGATAAACATGCTTATGGAATTAGAACTAGGAGTGGTATAGCTACTCAAGATCCTTTATATCCTGAAGGACACCCTAAAAGAATTGAGCAGGATTCTCAACAAGGTGAAAGTAGTGTTAGTCCTCGTAAGAGAAAGAAAAAGAAACATAAGATAGTTGAGGAACTGCTTAAACCTGTTGTAGATCCTAATAGTATATCTGTCTCTGATGCTGAAACTAAGAGTGGTAATGATAAAAATGATGCTCGTGATAAGGAGGAAGGTGAGTAAGAACCTGAGAAGCACACTAAGAACACTAGGTACACAAAGGAAGATTTTATTGCTAATAAACATGGTAAAGAGAGAGAACCTTGGGTGCAGAAACCTATGACTTTTCCAGGTAAGAAACACAAGTCAAAGGAGGAAGAACACTACAACAAGTTTTGTGAGTGGATGAAACCTTTATTTTTGCAAATTCCTTTGACTGATGCTATTAATTTGCCTCCTTATTCAAAGTATATGAAGGATATTGTCTATAATAAAAGGAAGATTCCTAATGAGGAGATTTCTACTTTGCTTGCTAATTACTCCTTCAATGGTAAGGTTCCAAAGAAACTTGGTGATCCAGGTATACCAACTATTCCTTGCTCTATTAAGAATAATTATGTTAGAACTGCTTTATGTGATTTGGGAGCTCGAGTTAGTGTTATGCCCTTTTCTCTCTATAAAAGACTCCAGCTAGAAAAGTTGATACCAACTGATATATCTTTGCAAATGGCTGATAAGTCAACTACTATTCCTGTTGTTATATGTGAGGATGTTCCTGTTCAAGTGGCTCATAATTGCTTGGTTTTAACTGATTTTGTTGTGCTTGAGATGCCTGAATATGATAATATGTCTATTATTCTTGGGAGACCTTTTCTTAATACTGCAGGTGCTGTCATCAATTGTAATCAAGGGAAAGTAACATTCAATATTAATGAAAAAGAGCATACAGTCTATCCCCAAGAAGGTTGCTGAAAGCTATTGCCTGAATTCTACTAAAAATATTGAGAGCATCAAGGTTGGAGAAATTTATTGTTCCATTCCACAAGAAAATTTTGAAACTATTATGATTGGGACCATTGCTATCAAGTATGAGGTAACATAATCACCTTGTGGAATGCAAAGTTTTGTTTCATATAAGATTGTTTTGGTAACAAGACTTGATCAACCTTGTTAACAAAAGGATTTTAATGAACAAAATAATGTTTTCACTTTGGTTATACTTCCTTTCTTTTACTTTTATCCTTCCTAGTCTTTGCCTTTATTTTGCTAGATTTGGTTTTGTTAGTTGTTTGCTTGTTAGAGTGTCTTAGAACTTCTGTAGTTTGGCTTCTGGTTTGCTTTTTCTTCTTCTGAAAAAAACTATTTCTATGAGAAAATCAATTTTCATACCTTGAAAATTGGCCAAAAATAAAGTTTCCCGAAAAATCCCAGAAAATTCAAAATAAAATTTTCCTCGAAAAAAGGGGCAGAGGGACACCTGGAGTGACCTAGGGGGACACCCCAGGCACCCACTCCCTAGGTAGGCGCGGCCTGCCCAT
This sequence comes from Avena longiglumis, assembly GCA_030063025.1. Lineage (NCBI taxonomy): Eukaryota > Viridiplantae > Streptophyta > Magnoliopsida > Poales > Poaceae > Avena > Avena longiglumis. Next base: position 465,716,468 of record CP125978.1, read on the forward strand.
GGGTGGCGCCTAGGGGGGGCTGGCCCACCTGGCCCCCTCCAAGGTGCCCCTCACAGCCATCTTCTTTCTCTCTCCCAAAAACACCGAAAAACTTTCTCAAGCTCGAGTTCTACTGTTGTTGCTCACGATTTTATATCTCCTTGGTCAGCCCATCTTTTCTGCTGATTTTGGAGGGATTGCTCCTTGGCATGTGCCTCCTCCACTTGTCCAATTAAATTTGTGATTGGTAGATTGTATCTTGAGTATTTTGCTGCTATAGGTGACAGGTTGTGTGATCTTGCATGCTTGTTCTATGCTTAGAGATTTCATTTTGATGCATGTGTAGCCCTCTAGCAAGTTCCTATAGTAGTTGCTCATCATTTATCAACTTGGAAATCACTTGGTTTGATGTTTGTCTAAAAATTTCAGAAAAGAGTGGTCATGGACAACCACACATTTGGAGAGGTATTTGAGAGTGCTGCACCTAGAAGGGAAAGGCCTTCAAGATCATCCTCCCCTGATAGGCCCTCATACAATGAGGATCTCATCACTCCGTGATTCGGCAACGAGGGAGATGAGGGGGATGCGCACCCCTCCGCCTTTCCTTGCCAAAGCTTCTTGCAGGCTACTGTGATTCTTGATGATTTTATGACCTTGGTTCGGAGGGCTGGACTAACAAGCCTTATGCAGGATGAGAGCGTGCAATATGCTACGCTCACTAAAACATTTGTAGAGAGCTTCTCCTTTACTAACAGCATGTTCAATCCCGATGTTTCTTTCAAAATTTATGGAAGGTCTTACCATATGACATTGAAGAAATTTTGTGAGGCTTTGGGACTTGGTACAACTGGGTCAGCAAAGAAGATTCCAGCTCAACGCGCTGATTTGTTGGAGCTCTACCGCGGAATAACCAATGATGATAACGGTAGAGCTCAACGGGGAAAGATAAGAACCATTCAGCTTCCAGCCATCAGGTACTTCACTTACTATCTTGCCACTAGTGTTCTTGGTAGGGAGAACACTAGTAATATTTCCATCTATCATTTGGCTTTCTTAGCTGCTGCGCTAAAAAATGATACTAAGTACAATCTTGGTTCTCTCATTGCTTGTCGCTTAACTGCTAAGGGACCCATTTATGGGGGAATTATTGCTATGTGTGTTGCTACTGCCTTGGACATTGTTGTTGATCCAAATGATACAGTTTTGGCTCCTCATAGGCTTGAACTTACTGCCATGAAGGCGCACCACTTTGTCACCACTATCTCTACCCTTGAGAACTTGGTCTATAAAATGATGTTTATTGACGGGGACGAGAGAGAGATCCCTCTACCCCAAACCACTTTGTTCAGTATTTCACAGGGACCTTTATCACGCTCCAAGGAGGATATGGATGACAAGCTGCGCTCTCTTAGCTTCCATGGGCACTATCAGGAGGAAGCGCCCTCATATGAACCCGTTGTACAGTACACACGGGAGTCCTCGAGCTCATACCAAGACGAGGCAGCCTCCTCGTCATACTACGGAGGTGCACCTACTTGGGCACCATGGGATTGAGCCCCACTTAGGCCAAAAGCCTAAGCTTGGGGGGAGGTACACCGACATCACACTCATCTATATATCATGTTCGGTCGGTTCTTTGTATATCCATTGTTTTCGCTTTATTTTTGGTTTTTGTTGCTTCTTTCTAAAAACCCAAAAATACCAAAAATATTTTCATTGTTTCTATTGGTTTGTTTCTTTGATTTGGTTTGCCTTAAAAGAAAAATCCAAAAATATTTTGCTTTGTTTGGTTTGATTTGTTTTTGTTTGGTTTTTCTTTGTTTGCTTGTTTCTAAAAAAATCGAAAACACCAAAAATATTTGTTCTTCTTCTTTGGTTTTGTGAGTTCTTTGCAGGGTTTAGCCGTCCTCAGTGCATTTTGGTTTCATGTTAATTATTCAAGTCACACAAGTGAAGGGCAATAATGAAGATTAAGACAACTCGAGTTGTGGTAAGAGGCTGGTAACGAACTCTGTTTGTTTCATTTTTGTACATATACTCATCATTGTGAGCATGCTTAGCATGTTTTTGTAAGGTGTATGTCTTAATGGATGCTTAGTAGTTCTTGCTTGTCTATGATTAACTCCAGCTTGCTAAGAGTTTGTAGCATGTCATATGAACGTTTGCTTGCATTGTTTTATTCATATTTTGGTATGATATTGTGGTATCCTCCTCTGGAAGTTTCATGTGAATCGACTTGGCACATGCTCACACATGCATATGACTAAACAATAGTCAGTAAGACTCGACGATTTATTTTGCCTCAGAGTTCTTGTATCACTTTCATGCCATAATTAGTCATGTTTTGTTGCAAGCATGATTATGACAATTATTGCTCTCTTGTTTGTCGCTCCCTCTCTATTGCTAGCCTTCACTTGCATTGAGTATGAGCTCTACATGTTCTTCCAACTCCCCAAAACCAATATTGCCAACTGTGTCCATCATACCTACCTATTAGCATCATTTGCTATTTTAGTGCATATTCTATATGCCTTGTTTTCTTCCAAATAAAATGTTTGTCTGTTTTGAGAAAGTTAGTTAGTAAAGCTCTCACGAACTTGATGGAACACTTTATTCCTTGCACTTAATAATCCCGAACCATTGTGACTTGTCCATGAAAGTTATATGCTTGCAAATTATATGCTGGGAGTTAGTAGAACCGTGCTGTCACGGGGAACGCTTTCAACACTTTTTGGATATCCTATCCAGTTGATACTTTGCTCTTTTGTTTGCGGATATCGACGGTGTGAAATAAAAGGGGAGCTTGCGAGTTCATGGAGTCTATATATGTGTCAGAGAAATGCCTGGGCCGCTAGCCTAAGACATGCCTAATCATGGTGGAAACTTGTAGCATCACCATAATAAGCATTCTATGAAGCATCCTCAATAAAATCTATGCACATAGTAAATAAAAAGATCGCTGAGATGCCGATTTTCTGCTTGCCTTGTCATTTTGATCATGGGATAGCTCATGTATCATGTGCAAGGGATACCCCGTTGGTGGTTCTCTATGATATGCATGTATTTACAATGACAAGAACTTACATGTAACCAAAGTTGAGTAGCATGTGGTGCGGCCCTCGTACTCAAGGGACTTGGGGTTTCTAGTCTATGGTCTGTCAAGCATATAACTCATACTGGACCTCACTTTCACCTTAACCATATGAAGATGCCTATGATAGGGGCAATGAGAGCTCAAAGCTAGTGAGTACCTTCCTTTCAGCATTTGGAAGCCTTTCAAACTTTTCAAAACCTTTTCACTTCCATGTTGAGTCACCACTTATTCTATGAGCACCTTCTTGAGAGCATAGTTGCCATTCTTGTGTTTGTCTCAAAACATGGTTAATTATGTCATGACTTTGATGCTTGTATCTCTGATATCTTTACTTCTAGTCTTCACTTGAACTTTAGAGGTGACTTGGCATTTATATTCTGCTCTACAAACAAAGGAAAGCGAGATACCACTCTATCATACCTTACTATGAGCATTGCAATGTTGCTTATGTTTATGTTCCATGCTACTTATAATTATTGAGTTGGTTTCTCTTCATAGCTTGCAATGACTATTGAGTAGACTTAGTTGCATACTTCTTATTATGAATGGTTTAATCATCTACTCCTGTGCTCAGGATATATACATCATATGAAGCAAATGTGTTCGTGAAAGTTCTTTTATCGCACTCAGTTTTCAAATGAATTGCTTGAGGACAAGCAATAAGCTAAGCTTAGGGGGAGTTGATACGTCCAAAATGTATCTACTTTCCCGAACATCTTTTACTATTGTTTCTCCTCTAAAATTGTGTGATGTGGATACAACTAACATGGACTGATGCTGTTTTTAGCAGAATTACCTTGGTGTCTAATATTTTTGCAGAAAATCAACTATCAGGAAAAATCCTGGAAAATATGCCAAAAATTATATTTCACCATAAGATCCACGGAGCCTTAAGACGAAACGGAGTGGAGGCCTGGGGGGCCCACACCCCTCTGGCAGGGCCCGCCCACGCCTAGGGGTGCGGCCACCCTGCACCCCTCCTCCTCACAGCGTATAAGTTGCCCCTTGACCTAAAAATCGAGGGGGTTTGATGTTTTCTAGGGAAGAGTTCTGCTCCGCCACTACCATCATAAACCAAGATTCGGATCCAGAAACTCCGTTATGGCACCCTGCTGGGACGAGGAATTTGGAGAGGATCATTGCCATCGTCATCACCAACGCCTCTCCATCAACCATCGACGTTTCCCTCATCCATGAGTGAGTAATCCCCCGCTGTAGGCTATGGGGATGGTAGGGATTGGATGAGTTCTATCATTTAATCGAATAAGATTGTTAGTATCTCTATTAGTGCTATTTGACTTTGTTGCAACTTTTTGTGCTTAATTCTTGTCACTAGGGCTCGAGTGCCATGATCTCAGATATGAACTTATTATTGAATCATTATGATAGTATTGTTTGTGATCTTATCTACAAGTTGTGTACACATATCATTGTCCGGATCCAAAGGCCCTAAAGTTACAAAAATTGGGACAACCGGAGGGGATGGTTGTGGTGTGAGGATCACATGTGTTCATGGAGTGTTAATGATTTACTCTGGTGCTCTATTAAAAGGAACACCTTAATTGCCAGTAGTTCCCTAGAGGCCCATTGCCACGGGTCGGGCCGGATGAAGATGTTGTGCAAGTTCTCATTGCGAGCACATATGACTATATTTGGAGCACATGCCTAGGATTGTTTAGTACTTGGATGCTTGTTATTATTTATCTGCAATGCCCTAGATCTTGAAGTTACATGTTTATACTCGTCCATGCAACGCCCGTCCATCCATCCATATGCCTACCGCACTCAAATCCCACTGTTTACTGTTACTGTTACTATTGCTCCTGTTTTGCTGTTGCTGTTGCTTTGTTGTTCCTACTATCAAACTGTTGCTACTGATAAACTTCTGTGAGAAAGAACTATTTCCAGGTGCAGCTGAATTGACAACTCATTTGTTAAGGCTTGCAAGTTTTCTTTGGCTCCCCTTGTGTCGAATCAATAAATTGGGTAATACTACCTGAGAAGACTATTGCGATCCCCTATACTTGTGGGTCATCAATATGGAATATGAGTTTGAGACTGAATGTTGTTCTGAGTGTCAGATTGGATCTAGGACATCAAGGGAGATGTAGAATGGTCCGGAGAATAAGATTCATATAAGGAAAGTGGTTTTCCGGGGTTCGGAAAAAGTTTCGGTGTTTTAACCGGATGCTTGTAGAATGTTCTAGAGGGACCAATAGTGGTTCCACCACCCCGGGAGGGGGTCGCTTGGACAGTGGCATTCCCTAGGGGCCATCCACACTGAACCCTAAAGGGAAAATTTGGCCAAGACTAGTAAAAGGGTCAGACCCTAGTTTGAATAGTCAAATCCTAGTTTGAAAAGTCAAACTCTAGTTTTTGGTAAGAAGGAAGACTTTGTGGAAAAGGTTTCAAGCTCTTTCCTTGGTGGCCGAGTTGGGGGGGGGGACACGTCCTGGGCTAGGAACCCTTGGCCGGCCGCCGCCCCACCTATATAATGAGGGGTGCGGGCGCACCCCCCACACCCTTGTCCAAGGCACCCAAGTCCCTTTCCCCTCCAAACCCTAGGCGCCACCTAAACCCTAGGCGCCTCCCTCCTCCATCCTCCATTGCCCTGCTCCGGCTTAGGTGAAGCCCTGCAGGGATTTCTCCTCCACCACCACCACACCGTCATGCTGTTGGGATTCCGAGGAGATCTACAACCTCCGATGTCCTGCTGGAACAAAGCAGAGGAAGTCTTCATCGAATACCGTACGTGTGACCGACTGAGAAAGAGTTGCTAGATCACGGCGCCAAAAGGATCGTCTACACTGTTGGGGGGATGACCCCAGGTAGGGTCAAGATAAGTAAGAAAGGGAAGGAACCTTCATGTTCAGAGCCGGATCATGATGTGATCCGGCCGAGTCATGAAGATGTCGGCCAAATGAGATCCGACCTGTTCCGAGTCAAGTAATTAAGACCTGAGTCGGCCGACATATGAGTTATGTCGGTGAACTGTTATCTTGTAACTTAAATATAGGCAAAGGTCAAGCCGAGTCACACGGGGTGAGGCGGAGTCAAGGGAAGCTTGTTCAAGAAGGAGAGGGCAGGTCCCGAAGTCAACTTCGAACACTGTACCTTCTCAGGAATCTACATAGCACCAAGTTCTACAGACAGAAGCAGAGTGGCAGAGGAGCAGAAGAAGGTCACGGAGGTGACAGTCCTCAGGCCCGAGGCTCACATGAGGTGGAGTTTGTGTCTTTGCCGTTAATAAGAGGGGGACATGGAAAGGAGTCCACCGAGTTACCTCTTTGGGACAAGCATATTCGTGGAATATGCTTATCCACGCCAGCCCTAGGGGGACCAAGCCCCTCCTTTATAAGGAGAGGCAGGGCAAATGGAAGGGGGGATCGATTCATTTTTATCTCTAGAGCATAAGTTGTATCTTCTTCCTCCTCCTTTTAATACAGCTCGAGGAGCACTTGTAGCTCCATTGAAGAGGAATAAAAGTTGAGTTCAAGCCTTATGTGTGTAGAAAACACTACATCTTCCCTCCCCAGATCCCACTAGAATCCATTGGCTCCCAACTTAAGCCTACCCATGGCATCTACCGTGCCACCAGCACGATAGTTGGCGCCCACCATGGGGCCAGCAGCGGTGCTAGGTGGAGTCAAGATCCAGACGGGAAACTTCATCGACACGGGCGAGCACGTCGTCTCCGGCTTAGTCCAAAGATTTGACATCTGGGACTACGTCAGCGACAACGCTGATAGCTTCGGAGCGAAGCCGCCCCCGCGCAATGGCATCTTCATCAACCTGAGCTCTCACAAGATCTACGTCGGCATCGACACGTCCTGCGTGTGCCCGCTCCGAGTCTTCCTCGCGGGAGATTGTAGCATCCCATTTGTCTAACAATTGTAATGCTACTTGGTCTAGTAATATAATGGCTACTTCATATATATAATTGTTGCATCATCATTATATCATGCTCATGTCATCATGCCACCTTGCATTCAAGCATCATCTAAAACCCTTTTTGGTTTGGTTCTTCTCTCATATGCATTGTTAATTGTATTTGCCTCTTGATATTGTATTAGGTTCTTGATATATTGTTTAGATGCCCAAGTTGAGTTGGGGGCATAACTTTTATTCCACTCTACCACCCTTTCTTTCACCACCTTATAATTCCACCATCCCATTATCCATGAGCTGGTATTTTTTTTCTTGGTATTTAATCTAGCTCATGGGAGATAGGATGGATCTAACTCTAATTCCTTTTTCTTGGCCTTTATTCCACATTTTGGGAATGCATAAGAATAATGCCATGTTTATTATTTTGTTTTCACAAGATTAAGACATGGCATTTAATACCTTTGCATGGGCCATGCAAGCACCACCACATTTTAGTCCTTTGGGATTTTATATGAATTTCTGAGTGGTGTATATCTCTTGGAGCTCTCCCTTCTCTCTATAATCTTTCACCTTGTTTGGTTTATTTCTTTTTGTCTAGTGCTCATCAAGTTTCTTTTCTCACATGTGTATGCCATGCATGTTCATGAAAAATCCTTTCCTTCTCCATCTTTCCTCCACACTTGATCTAGTCATGACCATGCATCCTTTAGTCTACTCCTCCCTCACCCCTTCATCTTGGCTCCTTCTTTAAGCATGTGTAAAACCTAAAAATCCTACATGAAACCCTAAACCTAGCTTCCCCTCTTTCTAACCCTAAACCTATCTACCATATCACACCCTCTCTCTCGGCCTCTCTCCCTTCCTCTATGCCATGCAGGCCCCACCTAGCTATCTACCCTCTCCCTCTAACCCTAGCTACAACCCTAACCCGAGGCTACCCCAAACCCTAGCCGAGCCCCCTCCTAACCTAGCTCCATGCCACACCCCTCCCTCTCGCTTCTCTCTCTGCCACAGCAGCCCCACCCGAGCCTACCCCTCCTACCTGCCCTTGACCCCACCTGGAAGCCCCTACCTGCCCCTGCCCTGCCCCCAGCTCGATCACGTGAGAGGAGGAGGAAAAGGTGGCCGAAGCCACCTTTCTCTGCCCCACTCCCCCACGGCACCCCCTCTCCCTCCCGTCCTTATCTACTCCCTCTCCCTCGCCGCTGCCTCCCCCAGATCCGCCCCAGGGCCTTGCCCTCTCCTCCCTTTCTTCTCCACCGCAACCAGCAACCTCTCTCGCCGATCACCGCCAGCACCGCGTCGCCTCGACGATCCGTCCGTCAAGCTCGACGTGGAGGTGGTCTGGGAGCACTAGGAGGACCCTCTGCGTCGCCCCGTACACGCCAGCGAGGAGGAGAAGCCTCAGAAGCCCCAGGCCGACGCCGCTCCGCCGCGAAACCCTAGAACTCCGTCCACCAGCCTCGCCGTCGATCGGCTGCTCCCCAGCCCGAACCACCTCCACCGACGCAACCGCGGTGAGCCCCTCTTCCTCCCAGACAACCTCCCTCCGTTCATCGTTTCCTGTGTGCGCCACGCCATCGCCCTCGTGCGCCCGGCCAGCGCGTCTGCGCTCTCGCGCGTAGCACCTCATCTAGCATGCGTCCGCTCCTCTGTCACCAAAGCCATGCCACCTTGACTGCCCGCCCTCTGCGCGCTTGTGTCGCCAGCGTTCGAGCCGCATGGCGCTCTGGTTTTGTCGCATCGACCGTATGACAGTAGAAGAAAAACGATGGCCGCGTTTGCATACCCCCCAAACCTTTTTCCTCAACCCGCGGTCCAGCCAGTCCCACATGTCAGCCTCGTGGCAATTTTGCAAAAAGGCTCCCGGGTTTTGGTACTCCTCAACCCGCAGTCCCCGGATCCGCCACGTGTCGACCACCACCGGTGGCGTCTTGGCCTGATGGACCAGCGAGGCCTTGACCCACCCGTCAGTCGCATAGGCTAGGGTAGCTCGCAGTGAGAAAAGTTTTCTGCGCGCTGTGTGTCCTAGTCAGCCTGGCCCCACTCGTCAGTGACCGTGGCTAGATGAGCCTGAGTAACAAAATGTTTTCTATTATCTGTTTTAATTCAAACCTTTTCACATTTATTTCAAATTCAAATTCAAATCAGTATTTAAATAACTTTTAAAATATGAAATCAAATAATACAAATAATATATGTTTTCAAATCAGAAAAATGTGAGGAATTCAAATATGCTATCCAAAATATATTTTGAACACTTTAAATTTCAAGTTGAGTTAAATTACAACAAAATGCCCTTTTGCCTTAATTAATTAATAACTTTTGATTTATAACTCCAAATTTAACAAATGATATGTCTAAAATGATTAGCTCGACGAGACCTTTCTGTTTATGCATTCCATGTTCTGTTTCGCAGCATGCATCATATAAATATAATGTAAACAACAACTAATATGAGGATAAAATGTGGCCAAAGCTCAATAAAATGATTCATTCTTGTATTCCACACCTCACCCATGCCATGCTACTTTATTGCCATGCAAATTGTGCATCATTCGTCATGACATGATTGTTTGCTTGTCGCATTTAATTCCTATGCTTGTGCACTTTATTTATATTAGCCTTGTTTGTTTGGTTCTTCTTCGAATAGGCAATGACGGGGATATATCGAGAAACCGGAGCACTACCAGATCCTTCTCTCGCTTCAATCGAGCTTCGGGCAAGCACTACCACATGCTTGCAGACATATAGTACCTATTGCCCCTATCTTACTCTTGCATCATTGAGTCGCGATTGCATTAAACTGAATCCCAAGTACTGCATAGCCTTTACTTTTAAACCCCACCGAACCTTGTTCCTCCATCCCATGAGCCATTACTACAGGAGTTGTTTGAGCCATGCGGTCGTGAAACGACATGTGTAGGGTATGTGAGTGTCGATGGATAACGAGGTACCTAAACAACTTAACCCGAGTAGTAATGGGATAACTAATGAAAGTGGCACGGTGAGCAATATCTGCTATTTGGTTTTCCCGATCACTTGTGTCCCGTAGGACCCCGAGTACTTGATTCCTGTTCCTTGAATATTCGCGCTATCCACATCCGGGAGGCTTATGGGACCCCCCTGAGCCAGAGCTTGATTCATTCTTATTTCTTGGGGCCACAAACTAGTTTGAGGTTTTATTTACTATCCTGTGCTTATGCCATGCTTTACTGATTTATGTAAAATTGTGCGAGGTACTGCACCTGTACTCTTTAGGTCAGCAGAGTGTTTTCGCGGTATCGACAAGCCCAGTCACATTTTCGGGTTCCCAGTCGTTTACAACCACTGGCGCAAACCTTGAGTCCGTCTCGGAGTCGGCTAACTTCGTTGCGGGTGTACTCAAAGGGGTGGCCCCCTGAAATATTTCTGAATCCTGTGATTGCTTTGTCGTGAAGGCCTCGTTGGGTTTTGATTTGGTTTTTCCGAGGTTGATCGAGTGTGTGTTGCTATTTGTGCACCCCTGCAGGGTAAAACTTTCTGAAAGCCGTGTCCGCGGTTATGGACGACTTGGATCACAGTTTCTCGATCATAGACAAGTATAACTAAAGTACCGCTTTTAATCCGACTAAGTAACTGACTAGTAAATAGTGCAACACTCATGGAATGGATAATAAAACTGCCAACGGATTGGGGGTTGTTCGTCCGCTTCCTCGTTGGTAAGCGAGGAGGAGGATGGATCTGTTAATATTGCCGTTATAACTGTTGTCATTAATTCACGGACTTCCGTCTATCTTTGGTTAGGCGGATGGTTAGAGAGTATCTATAGAATTGTTAGGGTTTATCTTTTGCTGCAATTGCGTCACCCCAGGTTATGTCCCCTATAGAGGCATAAAGACTTGCTGAGTACCCCTAGGGTCTCACACGATAAATTATTTGATTCAGATGAACAGGTACACTCACAAGATGGATACTGGGTGGAGGAGGCGGACGATGTGGGCAACGATCGTTCGGTGTAGAGATTCCGGGAACGGGGATCCGTGAGATCTGTGGGCGGGATGTGTTTATTTATGGGGCATCTTATGCCGATTTGCTTCTTATCCGTACTCGGATCTTGTTTGCCGCTTCACGATAGTCGATGTTTGATGGATGAGGAGATATCCTAAACTATTATATCTATCTAGGACATTTGAATCTTGCCGTATGGCGTTGCTATATTTCCTTTCTTTTAGATGGAATGGCTCTGATGTACTGTTGTATGGTGGCTTGCATACATACTCATTTGTGTATGTAGTTGATCCCTTCGCCGATTACGCCCGTTCTTGTCCTGATGTTTGGAAATGGTTGGGACGGCCGAAAGGTCTACCTGTGAGTGGCATTTGGGCCCCACCGTACTATTTCAACCATTTCCGCTCATCCAGGCTTGTAACTAGGAGCGTAATTCACCGAGGTAGTTACAGAGATCCTCCCCTCAGCGCTGCCAGCGATCAGTGTAACGCTCGCCCCATAGGCAGCGTTGAGGTGATGATGACGACACCAGTGCCGACAGCAGGAGAAGGCGCCGGACCAAGCAAGAAACCGACGGCAGCAGACCTGGCGGCGGCAAAGCCAGTAGCCGCTAAGACAACAATGGCAGGTCCATCGGCGGCTAAGCCTAAAGTGCAAGAGGTAACCCCCAAGGCACCGAGGGTAAGATGGCCACCTCTGGAGAGGCTGTAGAATATCTTGCAAGCAGCCATAGACAACCTAACAACACCTGTAGCACCGATAGTTAACCCGGAAAATGCATAGGCAGAGTTAGAAGAGACTAGGTTGAAAATGTTGGAGGAAGCCAAAAAAGTATCTGCGTTGCAGGAGTCCTTTAAGAGGACCTTGCGAGAGTATGAAAGGGCAAACAAGATAGATACAGCTCCTACACGAATAGATGACCTAAGAATGAAAGGAAAGAATCTCCTTAGTGATATTAACAAGGAACACGAATCTCAGTTGGGTGATTCGGCTGACCCGGGGCTGCCGAGGTATAGTACCCCGACAAATAACCTCAGGGCAGCAAATGCAGTAGCCTCCAAGTTAGAGGGATTGACCGGGGAAGCTCGGCAAAGGTAGCAAGAAAGAGTAAATGAGCTGGTACGCATCGCGAACCAGCAAAATGAAAAAAATACTCAGAGGTAACCCGTCAAAGCCAGGGGCTTTGTGCATGGTTCATTCGGCTGGGGCTGGCCCCACGTTATCTGTGGCGGCAGCATCCTCACCTAGAAACGGTTCATGAAACGATAAAGAAGTGACTTCGGGAAAAAGAAACAAACAGATTGTCCCATATGACCCGACAATGGCAGGAAGTTCAATGAAAATAAAGGCAACAGAAGCCGAGGTAATAACGGTGAAATAAACCTCGGTCGCGACAATGTAGAGCATGGGAACCTTGGAAGGGTAAACCCCGAAAACAATAACCCGGCAGAAGGAAGGAGATACCTTCCACAAGATCATCAACCGAGGCATGAACCTCAGCAAGATCGAGAAGCAAGACAGGTTCCGCATAATCAAGCACATGCCAGATATAATGATGGTTATTCGGAAATGGAAAATGCCGGACACGGTGGGCAAAATCACTATGGAATGCAAGAAAGAGCTATCTACAAAAACTTGCCATCAAATGACGCAAGATTAAAGCTAGATAGGTTATATCGGTCTGTGTTATTGGAAGAGCAAGGTCCACCTGGTTCGGCATGCTTTGGACCTCGGATCATGGGAGAACCGCCTATCCCAAACTTCCAGTTGGCAAGAGGAACAAAGATGTATAATGGAAGCATAAAGCCACAAGATTGGCTGATTTACTATGCCACAACAGTGAAGATAGCAGGAGGAAATTTGAGATGGGCTGTGAGGTATGTGCCCCAGATGTTGGAGGGGCCGGCCAGGGTCTAGCTAAATAACTTACCAGCTGACAGCATCAACTGTTGGTTGGACTTTGAGGAAATTTTCGTCAGCAACTTCACCAGTACATACAAGAGGCCAAACAGACCCCAGCAGCTGGCCATGTGCAAGCAGAAACCGAATGAGACTGATAAAGAATTCTTAACTCGGTGGTGTAATCTTAGAAATTCGTGTGAAGGAGTAATTGAATCACAAGCGATTGCTTGGTTCGCACAAGGATGCAGGTACAGAAGTGTGTTGTGGCAAAGGATACAAAGAGATATGCCGACTAGCTTGGCAGAGACCATCAGAATAGCAGATTCATATGCCTTAGGTGATTCGACACAGCTCGGGCTTGTGTCGGCAGAACACTTTGAGCATCAGGACCATTACACTCGAGATGGTGCAGGATCATCCCGGCGGAATGAGTACCGAGGTAGGAGAAGAGATGCTAGTCCAGATTACAGATACAGTTCGAATCAGATTGTTGTAGTTGTGCAGGATCTACCTGGAAATGGAAACCATCAACGTCAGAAAAATGTTCCTCAGCAATGGAAACCGAGAAATGATGGGAAGAAACAGTGAACCCCGAAACAGAAGAAGCAATGACAAGAGAGGCCGAAGTACACGTTTGAGTCAATGCTGGATCAGCCGTGCAAGTTTCACACGCCTAACCTGGCCAAACCAGCCAACCACACGACTTTCCAATGCGCTTCGATAAAGACAACAATGGGAAACCCGGCAGCGGTGCAAGCTCCACAACAGCAAGAACACCACCCACAACAGCCACAGCTTACAGGAGGAAATACACAACAACTGATGTTGCCTCTGCCACCTCCGAGGTATGAGAACCAGGACCGAAGAGATGCAGTTCACCAAGTGATGAATCAAGACCAAGATGGTAGAGGGAACCCTGGAAATAATGGATGCAATGATTAAAAGGATCACCACCAGTCATACTGTGTGTTCACCACGGAGCAGCAGGACAGGCAGAGCGTACAGCGCCGACACATGGAAGTAAATGCATTTATGCCGGCAGTACCGAGGTATATGTCATGGTCAGATCAGGAGATAACTTGGAGTATCAGGGATCATCCAAAGATAATGTCGAACCCCGGGTCGTATGCCTTAGTGCTAGATCCAACGTTTGTCGGGCCCAGTATCAATGTGAAATTCTCAAAGGTATTGATAGTTAATGGAAGCAGCATCAATATTATGTACAAAGATATAATGCATAAACAAGGCATATCTCCGAATATGCTGCAGTCAACGAGGACAACCTTTCATGGGATAGTGCCAGGATTGTCCTGCGATCCCATTGGGAAGGTCCGAGTATACGTTTTATTCGGCACAAGGGAGAATTGCAGAGCAGAGAATTTGGAATTTGAGGTGGTAGATCTGGAGAGCTGCTATCACGCATTACTCGAACGACCAGCATTGGCCAAATTTATGAGCAGTTGCCACGTTGGTTACTTGAAAATAAAGATGCCAGGACCACAAGGGGTGATAACAGTAGAAGGAGATTACAAAAATTCAATGGAATGTGCATCAGCCGGATCTAATCTGGACGAATCTCTGGTAATAGAAAGGGAGAAAAGAAGGATTCTGGAGGTGGCAGCTTTAGCTCAGGTGGCAGCTTAACATGCCAGCACTTCCTAACCCGCATGGAACTGTATGTGACATGGTTATGCCCTACGGGTACCCGATGTTAGCCTACCTGGTCCAGTCCGACGGAAGGCCCACTCGACGACCTACCCGGGTCCATGACGCCTATGACGGTTCGGCTGGAACGAAGCCCATATGGACATGGAGTCCCAAGCGCACAAGACAATGAAACCTCAAGACTAGAGTTTGAATACAACTTGTAACCTAATCGTATTGGCACCCGAGACCTAGCCTCCCCATATATAAAGGCTAGGAGGGTCCAACGAGGAGGATAGATCACGACCTACAGACGCCATAACCCCCCAATAGATAGATCTACGATCTCCACCTCCATGATAGATCTACAGATCTAGAGCCATCTCTCTCTCTCATACCTCCGCATACACACCTCCACGTCAGATTGTATCTGCGCACCCCTGTAATCACCGGTTCCGCCATAATCAAGAGCAGACAAGCAGGAGTAGGGTTTTCCCTCCGGGGGCCTGAACCTGGGTAAACCTCGTGTCTCCGTGTTGCTTGTTTGCTAACCGTTCCGCGATCTCCAGCATCCCCATCTTCTCCAAAACTCAAGTCCATAACAATGGGCATTGACGAGATCAAACCTCGTCAATTGGCGCTGTCTGTGGGAATTGGGGCGCTGATTGTGCGATCGTGACGGTCCCATCTGAAGCGATCTACGATTCGTCGATCTAAGAAGATCAACGTCTACTTCGGTCTCGCACAAGATGAGAAGAAATCTATGCTGCGTACTCGCCAAGATTGCCACCGCATCCATATGCAGCTGATCGGATCTAGAAGATCAGAAGGATCAAAATATTCAGCGACGGCTGGTTCCATCGAGTTGCAGTCGAAACCGAGACGGAAGTGCACGTGATGCCCACAGGTATCAGAAACAAATAGATTGCCCATGTGAACCATGACATCAATTCCCATGAAGAAAAAGGCAACCTGGAGAGCAGCACTCGATGTACCATGTACATGGCAAACCAAGCAAATTATACCAAGGGCTTCTTCACGAGATTCAACCAAAAGCCAAAGAAAAAAAAACAGAGGTCAATCAAAGCTAGCTAGCGTGGCCGTGCTTCCCATCAGATCAACCGAAAGAGAAAACTCCAAGCAAAGGAACTCAAGCCCTCACCTAGACCACGAGTTCAAGAAAAGGGAGAAAATCCAGATCGGATCAGTTTTGATTGAAAAAAAATCATCAGTACAAACGGAGAAGGAAGCCGTGTAGACAACCAGTCTGCTACTCGAATTGCCGCTGTCGACTCCCTTCAAATAAAAATCTGAGCACCCACTGCGTGAAATCCCATCCTCCGGTAATCGTCGCTTCGCCGACTCTGTCCTCTACATCGGTACTACACACGGGGTTGCACCAACTCTGCCGCGTGACTCACTGCGGTCTTCGACCCTGGCGACCTGCTGCACTCCTAGACGACATCAACTCCACGCTCGGGGGCTGCGCCGACACCTCCAAGTAACCTTCCACAATCTTCGGATGCGGTGACCCACCGCGGTCTTCGAGAAGCAGCGACCCGATATGATCTTCGGATCCAACGACTCGGTGCTCGCGAGCTCCCTTCGCTTCGGCGACCAGTCGTGGCCTTCGGCTCTAGCAACCCGCTGCGGTCCTCGGCATCGGCGACCCGTTGCGGCCTTCAGCTGTGGTGACTTGCTGCATCTTTTGGATGCGGCGACCCGACGCGATCTTCGATTGCCGCAACTGGCTGCATCGGCTTCAACGACCACGATTCGGGGGCTCCCTCGACTTCGGCGACCAGCCGTGACTTTTGGCTGCGATAACCCGATACATCCTTCGGATGCGACGACCTAGCGTGGCCTTCTATTTCGATAATCTTCGGACGTGGAGCTCTCTACCACCATCAACCTCGGAAACCCGTCGCCGCTATGATTGTGATCCGCCGCTTTGACTACATCCACCGCGTGACCCGCTACCCCGTCAACTTCGCCATGGAAACTACCAATAAAGCTAAGTTTCCCTCTACTTAGAGCTGACTTCCTTTTTAACTCGCACTCGAAACACTCGAGGGTTGCGCCCTCTTCGAGTAACCTAATGTGCCATCGGCTCCACGCACTCGAGCACCTCGAACGCGACATCCCGAGTAACTGATTCTGCCTGATCGTCGAATCCTTGAAATCCGAGTGCCTCGGCAAGGTACTGAGACTAAGGGTAATCAAGCTAACGAAAAGGCCTAGCATACAGTGCAAAAGTGTCGACTCGATCGGCACCAGAATCTTGCTATACAAGCCGAAAGGCAAATATTCTTTACAAGATACAAGTACTTCACAATTCGTCATGTTTTTCTGCAGCTTACAAGGATGTCAAATGCACCGATCTATTCTATCGGGTCCTCCAACAGAGTCGACCAGCGACAGTCATGTCAACAAACGCCAAGACCCGAATCAAAGCATTCCTCGGATGACAACATCAATCATCAACAAAAGCGGCGCTGGCCGTGCACCCGACAGAAGAAACGGCGTCGACTTCATCC
Source organism: Avena longiglumis (assembly GCA_030063025.1). Lineage (NCBI taxonomy): Eukaryota > Viridiplantae > Streptophyta > Magnoliopsida > Poales > Poaceae > Avena > Avena longiglumis. The sequence goes on from CP125978.1 coordinate 465,733,502, forward strand.
GCAATATCGAGTCCTTCCGGCTAAACGCCGCACGACTCCGCTACATCAACTCCGCTACGTTGACTCTTGGATCCTTATGCGTGAGACGCTGACTCGATGCACTTTCGGGTCAGTGGTTTTTCCTCGCATGAGTCTCCACTCGAGTCTGCGACTCAACTAGACACTCGGGGGCTACTCCTATCAGGAGCGCTGGTCGCGCACCCGATGTACTTCCGGGACAGCGGTACGCCCACGACATTGACGACTACAACTGCATGATACAAGACTCGATTCTCTGCCCGTGTCTACGACTCCGCCAGACACTCGGGGGCTACTCCAAAATATAGCGTTGATCGCGCATACAGAAGATCTTCGAGTGGCACACTTCAATTCCTCACTCGAATCAACTATTCTACTAAGGACTCGGGGGCTACTCCTATCAGGAGCGCTGGCCGCGCACCCGAAAAATAAACAAAACACTATAGTTGAGTCCTACGTCGAATCTGCGACTCCACTACGGACTCGGGGGCTACTCCTATCAGGTCTACTCACTATTTCTTCGAGTCCTACGTCGAGTCTGCGACTCCACTACGGACTCGGGGGCTACTCCCATAGGGAGGATGGATTCAAGCATCCGAAAAATTTGTGTCCTACGGACCTGAAGCCGAACAACGGCTGAATTAAAGTCTCTGCTCGAGTCTACGAATCGAACAGACACTCGGGGGCTACTCCCATAGGGAGCGCTGGTCGCGCACCCTATGAATTCTTCGACTGTGATCCTTCGGATCAGCATGCAAAACTTTTACGCAACTCTTCCCTAATTAACGCTAAGTGAGCAACGTCCTCCTTGGCCACCCGAAACACCTCCGCGGTGATAAGCATTCGGATGCTGCATCTGCGACGCAAAGATAAGACCTACAAATATCATCCGATGGCCTGGTAACGCACACGACTGCGCTCTGCTAGTAAAAATCTGTGCCAACAGGCGCGATGAAAAATCCCGACGGACGCGTTGGGTACATCATTTAAATCCACTAGAATTCCACTCCTGTAAGTCCTCCGCGGCCTGAGTCGAATTACGCCAGCATATGTTCCGGGTTCGAGTCGAGGGACTCGAATCTGAAGAAGATCGTGTTGTTTTGTCCTAAGACAGTTAACTGACCCTGATCCGTCGGGAGAGTCAGGCACACGCATCAACAATCCCTACACACTCAAATTATTCTCTAAACGAGCAGAGATAGTTGCACCCTAAAGATTGAAGAGTCCTCAGCCGAATCTACGATTCGACTGAACACTCGGGGGCTACTGACATGGTTATGCCCTACGGGTACCCGAGTTAGCCTACCCGGTCCACCCCGACGGAAGGCCCACTCGACGACCTGCCCGGGTCCATGAGGCCTATGACGGTTCGGCTGGAACGAAGCCCATATGGACATGGAGTCCCAAGCGCACAAGACAAGGAAACCTCAAGACTAGAGTTTGAATACAACTTGTAACCTAATCGTATTGGCACCCGAGACCTAGCCTCCCCATATATAAAGGCTAGGAGGGTCCAACGAGGAGGATAGAGCACGACCTACAGACGCCATAACCCCCCAATAGATAGATCTATGATCTCCACCTCCATGATAGATCTACAGATCTAGAGGCATCTCTCTCTCTCATACCTCTGCATACAAACCTCCACGCCAGATTGCATATGCGCACCCCTGTAATCACCGGTTCCACCGTAATCAAGAGCAGACAACCAGGAGTAGGGTTTTCCCACCGGGGGCGTGAACCTGGGTAAACCTTGTGTCCCCGTGTTGCTTGTTTGCTAACCGTTCCTCGATCTCTAGCATCCCCATCTTCTCCAAATCCCAAGTCCATAACAATGGGCATTGACGAGATCAAACCTCGTCAGTATGTGCTTTAGCTCAGCCAACTAAGGAGACAAAGAAGATTCAGATTGATGATCAGTTCCTAGAGCACACCATTACCATTGGTGCCGGCCTGAATGACAAATAGGAAGGAGACCTCACCAACTTACTCCATGAGAATTGAGATATCTTTGCGTGGTCCACACAAGACCTATAGGGAGTGCCGAGGGAGTTGGCTGAGCACTCTTTACATGTAAGGCCAGGAGCAAGGCCGGTGAAGCAACCTCTCTGCCGCTTCGCCGAAGACAGGAGAAAAATCATAGGGGATGAGATAGCTCGGCTCCTTGCGGCCGGGTTCATCATGGAAGTGCTTCATTCGGATTGGTTGTCTAACCTGGTGTTGGTAGAAAAGAAAAAGGATGACCTGAACGTAGCTGTCGTTTGGCGTATGTGCATCGATTACACGAACCTTAACAAGGCATGTCCTAAAGATCCTTTTCCTTTATCTAGGATAGACCAGGTCATTGATTCAACCGCAGGTTGTGAACTGTTATCATTTATAGATGCGTACTCTGGTTTCCACCAGATACCGTTAAACCCGGCTGATCAAATAAAGACTGCGTTTATCACCCCATACGGGGCTTATTGCTATCACACCATGCCATTCGGCCTACGCAATGCAGGGGCCACATACCAAAGATGTATGAAAACATGTTTGCATGATCAGACTGGAAAAAATGTTCAAGTATATGTTGATGATGTGGTTATAAAAACCAAAGAGAGCCATAGGCTCCTAGAAGATATCTAGCAGACATTTGTGAATCTAAGGAGATTCCGAATGAAGCTTAACCCTGAAAAATGCACCTTCGGTGTACCGGCCGGAAAATTACTCGGATTCCTAGTATCCAGCTGAAGTATAGAGGCAAATCCGACTAAAATTCGTGTGGTGGAAAGGATGGAACTGCCGAGATGCCTCAATGATGTCCAGAAATTTACAGGATGCCTAGCATCCTTAAGTCGGTTCGTGAGTCAGCTAGGGGAAAAAGCATTGCCTCTATATCAACTGATGAAAAAGTTCGATAAGTTCACCTGGACATCCAAGCTGATAACGCTTTTCATGAGTTAAAAAAATGCTGGCCACAACGCCTATTTTAGCTTCCCCATTGTCAAAAGAGCCTATGTTGCTCTATGTGGCAGAAACAAACAGAGTTGTGAGCACGGTAATAGTTGTGGAGCATAATGAGGAAGGTAAGTCGGTGCAAAGACCGGTATATTACCTAAGCGAGGTACTATCATCTTCAAAATAAAATTACCCACATTACCAAAAAATGGCTTACGGGGTATATATGTCGGCAAAGAAGCTCAAACATTATTTTGAGGAACACCCCATAAAGGTGATCTGTGAAGCACCAATGGCCGAAATAATGATCAACAAGGATGCGAGCGGCCGAATAGCAAAATGGGCGATTGAGTTATCCCCTTATGCCCCACAGTTTGATAGGGGAGATGCAATCAAATCTCAGACAGTGGCCAACTTTTTTGTCGATTGGGCCGAGATACAGTATGAACCCCCATTACCCGATCCAAACTATTGGATAATGCATTTTGATGGATCCAAATTAGGAATGGATTAGGAGCAGGAATAGTGTTAATGTGGCATCCCGCAAAACCACTACTAGAAAATCGCGTTGAATTTGTGCATTGCATCGTCATCATCATGCATTGTTTGCCAAAACTATGTTTGCAAAGCCGTGTTGTTTTCTAAACGTCCCTCTTTATTCAAGCCTCAAAACCGGGTCCCCGGAATATTTTGTTTTGCCCGAGCTCGGTTTGCAAAAACTTTGTTTGAAATAAATAAAATAATTAATTTATTTTAGTAGGGGCAGTCGAACGGGCCGACCCGACCCGAACGACCGCCCCAGAAAAACTAAATCGGTCCAACTAGTCTGCCCCTATTAATCCTAAAGCTACCCAGAAAGCTACCCAACCTACCCCTCCACCTCACCCTGCCCAATCCCCACACGCCACCTCAGCACACCTCTCTCCCTCCACCAATCCCTCCCTGCCACCTCACCCCCCCCACCCCCTCCTCTCTCTCTCTCTCTCGGCAACGCCACGCACACTCACAAGAAGACGACACGCCTAAACGCCCAGCTTCATCACTGGGCCCATCCACCCTTTGGCCACCCAAGCACACTAGCCCATGGACCCCACCCGGCCCCAGCCTTGTGGCCAAGACTGCCCCACGCTGGACCCGCCTCTCCCACACCACGACCCCCAGACCTGCCTTTCCCTCCTCCAAGACTCTCCTCCCTCGGTGCCGCCGCTCTCTCCTCGCTCTCCTCTCTTCACGCCACACACAAGGCCACCACCTCGAGCAGCGCGCACACCACCGCCCTCTGCTTGCCTCTCCTCGCCGCCCTCCTCCTCTCCCGGCGGCCCCACGTGGCGCCAGAATGACGCCCGGCCCCGGCTCCAGCCTCCCGCCCGCCTCCAGCCTCCTCCCGCTCGCCCCGGCCTCCGGCCTCAATCCTGCCCCCTCGAGCTCTGCATGGCGCCTCCAAGCTCCCACCGCCTTCCCGCCGGCTGGCGAGGCCGTCCCCGACCTTCCGCCAGGGCACCGCCGACCTCTTCGCCGTCTCCGCGTGGTTGCTGCTGGCGTTGCCATGAGCGGCCCACGCCGTTGTCCGTTGAGTCCGCATCACCGTCCTCTGTTGTGACCGTGCAGGCCAACGGCTGGTGGGCTACCTTGCTGCAGAATACATGTTCGGGCGATCGTGCAATGCCATCACCCTGCAGCCTCCCAAGACCTTCTAAGTTTTTGGCACGCCAAGTTCTACACCGCGTGAGGCCACCGACAAGATCCCCATCTTGGACCCCAAGGACTTCCTCACGGACATCGGGCGCCAAGATCGACTCACAGATTCCGAAGCCGTTCCCGGACCCAAGGACATCGAGACCCATTCGAACCAACGTGGCGCCCAAACCCGTCGAAGACCCGAACCCTCTCGGATTCGAGGACCGAAGATGGCCGGAACGCCAAGACCGACTCGATGGCGCGAGCCCGACAAGACCCTCGCAACGGCAAGACTGACCCCGTGGAACCCGACAAGATCTACATGCGACAAGAACGACACCGAACCAAGTCCTGCTTCCCGGATGCCGAGGTCACCGACACAGCACGACAAGAACTACCCCTGATATCCGAGAACGACCCCGGAGTCCGAGAACGCTTCCGCCGAACCCTCAACCCCGGATCCGCCGAACCACGAGACCGAGCCCCAGAACCCAAGATCGTCGAGCCCCCCTCTGATGTGTGACCCCTTCTCCTCGAACCTTATTTTATAACATAATAACAACTTGTTGCATATCGAATTGTCATACATCTCGCATGCATATTTGTGGTTTGGGGGGCCTTATGCCGATTCACCTAATAATTAAATATGGGGCCCATATGCGGGCAAATCTAGTCTCATATTGGCCACATTTAAAACATGTGTAGCGAACCGGTTCCATCTGTTGTTTTGCTAAACAACATTTAATTTGCGGGGTAGATAAACAACTTGAACCATCTAACTAATTGTCGGGACCCCGGTTCCGCTTAATATGACCTAATTGCATCGCACCTTTGCCATGTCATCCATCATACATGCATCATGCCGATCTTCTGTCGTTGTATTAAATATTGCATCCGGTGTTTCTTCTAGTGTTTTGCTTCTTCGCGGATAAGGCCGTTGAGTTGATGTGAGCTTCGCCCCGATCTTCTGTCGACCCTTCGACAATGTTTTCAGGCGAGCATCTCCCTTTTTCTTCCTATCTTACTTTTATAGTATTTACTTCCCTCCTGTTGATCTTTGCTATCTGTGTTGCGATGCTCTAGTTTCGCACTGATATCCCTTGCAGCCATATATAGCCTTGGACACATCCTAATACATTGTTTGGTAGATAGTTGGACCCGTGTCGGTCGCTGCTCAAGAGTTTGTGTGTCGACAAGTACCACCTTTGTTGGAGAAATTGCCGCATGTTGACGTTGAAGATGATCATGGCTTTAATTATTGTATCACCTTAATTCCTGTTTAACAACTAAAATTGAATTAAGAGGCATCGGTGGGTGATAGGTAAGATTTGGTTTCCGATCGCCACTTGTGTCCCGTGAGGACCCGAGTTCTTGACACTGTTCCGAGATCGAGCGCTAACCACGTGGGAGATATGGGCCCCCATTGATAATTACCTGATTTCAAAGTATTGTCTTGGGGCCACAAGTAGTTTGGGGCTTTATTACTATCATGTACTTATGCCATGCTTTACCGCTTTATTTACGATTGTGCACGCACCTGCATCTTGCTTAGGAAGCGGAGTGTTTTATGTCAGACGGTCCGATTGGGGACCCGCCGTCGTATGACCATTGTCGCAAACCCCGAGTCCGTCTCGGAGACCGGCCGACTTCGCTATGGTGTACTTAGTGGGTGGCCCCTGCTTGCTTTGGTGGGAACGTCGTGACTTAGGCCCCGCCGACATACCGATGGGTGTATGTTAACTGATCTGGCAAAACGGGTCAAAGTGCCTGTGGATACTTTGGTGCACCCCTGCAGGGTTAAATCTTTTCGAGAAGCCGTGTCCGCGGTTATGGACGACTTGGAGCACAGTGCTTGATCATAGACAACTATAATTAAAGTTTATTGTTTTAAATTGACTTGTTTCCGATATGATTAGTAATCAGCTTCACTACAACGGAATGGCTAAGTGAAAGTACCAACAACTGCTGGGTTTTGGGTTTATCTCATGCTAAATGTATCTGACTAGTAAGTGCTGCAACTATCACGGAATGGTTAACTAAAAGTGCCCACTGCTTACTTTATCAGGACGATTATCTAAACCTGACTAGTAAAGTGCCGCAACTATCAATGAATAAGTAAAATTGCCAACTGTGTGAGTTCCTCGGTTGACTTCCTCGTTTGGTCTCGAGGGGGAAACGCCAGGATGGGTTTGTTTGATGCTAGTATTAGGTTGGATCCGAATAGGTCTTTCTTACCCCTCTCTGATATCCGCCAGTTGAATCGAGTCTCTATAGGTTGTTTAGCGCTTGCTGCCGCTGCCGCTTCAGTCCACCATACCTGTGTAGGCGAGGACCGCCGAATTCTAGCCTCGCCGTGTACTGGCCTCAGTACTGACGCTCCTTCTTTTTCCTTTGCCCTTTGTCGGCACCCCTTTTGTTTAAGGTGTTCGAGATCGACGCGTTAGCGGGTTGCCCTTCCGCTTGGCCTCGGCAGGTTATGGACGCCATTGGTTATTCTTCGTGGCTCTTAGCCCCATTTGCATCTTGTCCGTAGTCGGACGTCCCATCGCTTTTCGGTGATTTGTATCTTTGTACCAGATATTTGTATTCTTGACTCTTTGAGTCATTTGTTGTATATATCTGCCTGTGGGTCCCATCGAGGACTGTTGTGTAATGTTATTACTTTGTTTTTCCACCCGCATCGAAAGTGCTGGGCACCTTTTCGAATCGCTTTATGCGGGTTTGGCGAGTTTCGCTAAAACTTGCATAGGTCCGATTCTGAGGGTGTTACAGAGTGGTATCAGAGCTCAGCAGTTGCGATACCCCACAAGTCCAGCCTGTAGGATAACCTAGCTAACGGCCGAAGTAGAGTGTCAAAACTATTTTGCAAAATCGGTTGGATAGTTCTGGTTAGGTCTGATTTTACTCCTTACCCCTCTGCTGTTCTCCTCTTACCCCTACGTGTTTTGAATCCGCTCTCGTCTCTTTCTTCGAGTCCAGGAATTCTCGTGGTTGGGTTCCGTCGTACCTTTAGGGTTTCGCTTCCTCCTTTGTTAACGGTGTTGCTACATCTGGTTTTCCTGCTATCCGAGGAATCCTCCGTCTGGTGGACTTCTCTTGTTCCTTCTCGTGTTTTTCCGGTGTTTTCCGACGCGACGACATCCTCTACGCCAGATCCGATGCAGAGTCTGCATCACTCCTTTGATCCGAACCTCGCTTGTCGAGATCTTCAGTCTGAATCCGAGAGTTGGTTGCATAATCTGTCTATTCGTGAACAGGGTAATGATTTGAGTGCGGGATGGAGTCGCGACCATACCACTACTCTTATCATTCGCTTCTGTACATTGAATGGTGGATCGATGCAATTTTACTTTTTCCATGGAAGTTAGAGGTGGCCTTACCTTTAACCTCATCCGTTGTTTATCCGGAGTGTTCTCTTGACGAACAGGGACAACGACCTCTTGTTAGTGGTGTCGCGAGGATCTACACGAAGCGAGAAGACGCAGATCGCCGACCTTCCTTCCGGTACCATGAGGCGGATCTCGAGGGCGAGATCCCTTGTTAGTGGTGTCGAATTGTGGCATCCCGCAAAACCACTACTAGAAAATCGCGTTGAATTTGTGCATTGCATCGTCATCATCATGCATTGTTTGCCAAAACTATGTTTGCAAAGCCGTGTTGTTTTCTAAACGTCCCTCTTTATTCAAGCCTCAAAACCGGGTCCCCGGAATATTTTGTTTTGCCCGAGCTCGGTTTGCAAAAACTTTGTTTGAAATAAATAAAATAATTAATTTATTTTAGTAGGGGCAGTCGAACGGGCCGACCCGACCCGAACGACCGCCCCAGAAAAACTAAATCAGTCCAACTAGTCTGCCCCTATTAATCCTAAAGCTACCCAGAAAGCTACCCAACCTACCCCTCCACCTCACCCTGCCCAATCCCCACACGCCGACTCAGCACACCTCTCTCCCTCCACCAATCCCTCCCTGCCACCTCACCACCCCAACCCCCCCTCCTCTCTCTCCCCCTCACACTCACACCATGCACACGCCCCACTCACACCCTCATGCCACTGCTGGGCCCATCCACCCCTTTGGGCCACCCGCAGCCGGCCAGCACACTAGCCCCGCGGACCCCACCCGCGTCCCAGCCCCCACGCGCGCGGCGCCAGCACCCCCGGCCCCACGCGGGACCCGCCTCTCCCCTGGACACCACGACCGCCCCCGGTACCTGCCTTCTCCCTCCAAAGACCCGTCTCCTCCCTCGGTGCCGCCTCTCTCCTCGCTCTCCTTTCCACGGCACACACTGGCCACGGGCCACCTCAGCAGCCTGCCACCGCTCACGCGCCGCCTCGCCTGCCCTCGCCGCCCTCTCCGCGTAGCCCCTCCTCACGGGCTACAGGCGCCCAGCGCCCCCGCCACGGCTCCCTGCCGCCTCAGCCTCTCCTCCTCCCCGCCGCCTCCGCCTCGGGGCCACCGTCCGCTTCGAGCTCAAGGCGCCTCCCCAAGCCCGCCTTCGACCCTCTTCGCCGCCGTCTCCGCGTGGTTGGTTGGCTGCGTTGCGCAGCGCCACGGCCTGTCCGTTGAGTCCGCATCACCGGTCCTCTGTTAGACCGCAGGCCCAACGCTCGGTGGGCTACCTTGCTGCAGATACATGCCGTTCAGGCGATCGTCTGTGCCATCACCCCTGCAGCCTCGTCCAAGACCTTCTGCTAAGTTTTGCTGGCACGCCAAGTTCTACACCGCGTTGTGAGGCCACCGACAAGATCCCCATCTTGGACCCCAAGGACTTCCTCACGGACATCGGGCGCCAAGATCGACTCACAGATTCCGAAGCCGTTCCCGGACCCAAGGACATCGAGACCCCTGACCCGAAGATCGAACCCGGCGCGCCCAAACCCCGTCAAGACCCCGAACCCTCTCGGATTCGAGGACCGAAGATGGCCGGAACGCCAAGACCGACTCGATGGCGCGAGCCCGACAAGACCCTCGCAACGGCAAGACTGACCCCGTGGAACCCGACAAGATCTACATGCGACAAGAACGACACCGAACCAAGTCCTGCTTCCCGGATGCCGAGGTCACCGACACAGCACGACAAGAACTACCCCTGATATCCGAGAACGACCCCGGAGTCCGAGAACGCTTCCGCCGAACCCCCGAACCCCAGATCCGTCGAACCCTGAGACCGACCCCGAGCCCCGGAACCCAAGATCGTCGAGCCCCCCTCTGATGTGTGACCCCTTCTCCTCGAACCTTATTTTATAACATAATAACAACTTGTTGCATATCGAATTGTCATACATCTCGCATGCATATCTGTGGTTTGGGGGCCTTATGCCGATTCACCTAATAATTAAATATGGGGCCCATATGCGGGCAAATCTAGTCTCATATTGGCCACATTTAAAACATGTGTAGCGAACCGGTTCCATCTGTTGTTTTGCTAAACAACATTTAATTTGCGGGGTAGATAAACAACTTGAACCATCTAACTAATTGTCGGGACCCCGGTTCCGCTTAATATGACCTAATTGCATCGCACCTTTGCCATGTCATCCATCATACATGCATCATGCCGATCTTCTGTCGTTGTATTAAATATTGCATCCGGTGTTTCTTCTAGTGTTTTGCTTCTTCGCGGATAAGGCCGTTGAGTTGATGTGAGCTTCGCCCCGATCTTCTGTCGACCCTTCGACAATGTTTTCAGGCGAGCATCTCCCTTTTTCTTCCTATCTTACTTTTATAGTATTTACTTCCCTCCTGTTGATCTTTGCTATCTGTGTTGCGATGCTCTAGTTTCGTACCCGCGATATCCCTTGCAGCCATATATAGCCTTGGACACATCCTAATACCTGTTGTTTGGTAGATAGTTGGACCCGCGTGTCGTAGTCGCCTGCTCAAGAGTTTGTGTGTCGACAAGTACCACCTTTGTTGGAGAAATTGCCGCATGTTGACGTTGAAGATGATCATGGCTTTAATTATTGTATCACCTTAATTCCTGTTTAACAACTAAAATTGAATTAAGCAGAGGCATCGGTGGGTGATAGGTAAGATTTGGTTTCCGATCCCACTTGTGTCCCATAGGACCGAGTTCTTGACACTGTTCGAGATCGAGCGCTAACCACGTGGGAGATATGGGCCCCCATTGATAATTACCTGATTTCAAAGTATTGTCTTGGGGCCACAAGTAGTTTGGGGCTTTATTACTATCCTGTACTTATGCCATGCTTTACCGCTTTATTTACGACAGCGAGGTACCGCACTGCATCGCTTAGGAAGCGGAGTTTTATTCAGTCGACAGGTCCCGATTGGGGACCGCTGTCGCAGCCATTGTCGCAAACCACGAGTCCGTCTCGGAGACCGCCGTCTATTCGGGTGTACTTTAGTGGGGTGGCCCCCGTGCTTGCTTTGTCCGGGAACGTCGTGACTTAGGCCCCGACATACCGATGGGTGTATGTTAACCGATCCGCAAAGCGGGTTGAAGTGCCTGTGGATACTTTGGTGCACCCTGCAGGTTAAATCTTTTCGAGAAGCCGTGTCGCGTTATGGACGACTTGGAGCACAAAGGTTTGATCATAGACAACTATAACTAAAGTTTATTGTTTTAAATTGACTTGTTTCCGATATGATTAGTAATCAGCTTCACTACAACGGAATGGCTAAGTGAAAGTACCAACAACCGCTGGTTTTGGGTTTATCTCATGCTAAATGTATCGACTAGTAAGTGCTGCAACTATCACGGAATGGTTAACTAAAGTGCCCATCGCTTACTTTATCGTGATTATCTAAACACGACTAGTAAAGTGCCGCAACTATCAATGAATAAGTAAAATTGCCAACCGTGTGAGTTCCGGTTGACTTCCTCGTTTGGTCTCGAGGAAACGCCAGATGGGTTTGTTTGATGCTAGTATTAGGTTGGATCCGAATAGGTCTTTCTTACCCCTCTCTGATACCCGCCAGTTGAATCGAGTCTCTATAGGTTGTTTAGCGCTTGCTGCCGCTGCCGCTTCAGTCCACCATACCTATGTAGGCGAGGACCGCCGAATTCTAGCCTCGCTGCAATCGCCTCAAGATCGACGCTCCTTCTTTTCCTTTGCCCTTTGTCGGCACCCTTTTGTTTAAGCGGGTTACGAGATCGACGCTAGCAGGTGGTTGCCCTTCCGGCAGCTGGGCAGGTTATGGACGCCATTGGTTATTCTTCGTGGCTCTTAGCCCCATTTGCATCTTGTCCGTAGTCGGACGTCCCATCGCTTTTCGGTGATTTGGATCTTTGTACCGTATATTTGTATTCTTGACTCTTTGAGTCATTGTATATATATCTGCTCGTGGGTCCCATCGAGGACTGTTGTGTAATGTTATTACTTTGTTTTTCCACCCGCACGAAAGTGCCTGGTGGGCACCTTCGAATCGTTTCTATGCGGGTTTGGCGAGTTTCGCTAAAACTTGCATAGGGCCGATTCTGAGGGTGTTACAGTTAACCTCTCCAAAGAAGGATCAACTTAAGTATCTACTACAGATATATTTTGCTGCATCAAACAATGTAGCCGAATATGAGGCACTTGTTCATGGCCTAAAGATGGCAAAGGAGATTGTCATATGTCGGATTCTATGTTTCGGAGATTCGGACCTTGTAGTCCAGCAAGTATCAGGAAATTGGGATGCATTGGATGCAAACATGGCCTTATATCGGTTTCATGTGCAGAAAATTAGTGGTTATTTTGACGGGTGTGAGTTTCATCACATAACTTGGGCAGAAAATGATGCTGCAGATACCTTGTCAAAGCTCGGATCGACCAGACAGTCAATTCCACCTGGCATCGCCCTAGAACACCTGAGAAAACCATCTATCTTACTATCACCAGAGTCCGAATCAATTCGCCTCTCATCGGATCAGAAATCTGAGTGTGTCCCAATGGAGATTGAGAAGGGACAGGAGCTGAATAACCCAGGGATTGATTCAGCTAAGCGGAAAGGGACATACCAGAGTGGGGATAGCCCATATTCTTGTTCCTCAAAAACGAGACCCTACCGGATAATGAAGTCCTTGCTAGGCAGACAATAAGAAGGGCGAAACCTTACAGAATAATAAATAATGAGCTTTATAAGAGAAGCGTAACAAACGTGCTGCAATGATGTGTTGACCCGGCAAAAGGACAAGACATCTTGTTGGATATACATCAAGGAGAATGTGGGCATCATGCCTCGTCCAGAGCCCTTGTGGCCAAAGCATTCCGACATGGATTTTCCTAGCCAAGTGCGCTAAAGCAAGCAAAAGAGTTGGTAGCAAGGTGCAATGGCTGTCAGAGATATGCTAGCAAAATACATATGCCATCATCCGAGTTGAAAACAATACCAATCACTTGGCCTTTTTCAGTATGGTGCCTAGATATGGTGGGTCCATTTAAGCCGGCGCGCGGCAGCATGACCCACATTTTGGTCATGGTGGACAAATTCACAAAATGGATAGAGGTAAAGACGATAAGAAAATATGATGGGCCTACAGCGGTAAAATTTCTCAAAGATATCATTCTGAGATATGGGTATCCACACAGTATCATTACAGATAATGGCACCAATTTTGCTGAAGGAGCCTTTGCTCGATTCTGCCAAGAAAAGCACATAAGACTCGACGTTGCTTCGGTAGCTCACCCGGCATCAAATGGGCAGGTAGAAAGGTCAAATGGACTCGTGTTATCCGGGATAAAACCTCGGCTGATAGAACCACTGAAGAGGTTGGCGGGTTGCTGGATCGAGGAACTCCTAGTGGTACTATGGAGTTTAAGAACAACCCCGAATTGATCAACGGGGTACACCCCGTTCTTTCTCGTATATAGGGCAGAAGTCGTACTTCTCGCCGACATAGTACATGACTCGCCAAGAGTCACCCAGTACACGAGCACCGAAGTAAATGAGATACCTCGACAAGATGATGTGGATCTACTAGAGGAAGCAAGGGAATTAGCATTATCAAGATCAGCTGTTTATTAGCAAGACCTCAGACGGTATCACACAAGAAAGTAAATCCCAGAGTTTTCAAGGAAGGGGATCTGGTTAGTGTTTATCAGCAAGACCTCAGATGAGTATTCACCATGAGCAAAGCGCTGCATAACGATGCGTATTACCTCATCGATGCTCAAGCACCAGAAAGGAACAAGGCAGATAAATCTCGAGATGACTCAAAAGACCATGGAATGTAGTGTTACTTCGTCCATTTTACACTTAGAGGAAGTGTACCATATACAATATTGCTATGTATCGATTTATTGTGTTAGGAAGGAGTTAATGAAATATCGGCAACTCGAGCAGTGACTCGGGGACTGCCCCTGTATCATTTATCACTACGATTATATGTGTAATGTGAATGAAACCTCGGTAACTCGAGCAGTGACTCGGGGACTGCCCTGTATCATTTATCACCATGATTATATGTGTAATTTGATTGAAATCTCGGCAACTCGAGCAGTGACTCGGGGAATACCCCGTATAATTTATCACTATGATTATATGTGTAGTGTGAATGAAACCTCGGCAGCTCGAGCGGTGACTCGTGAACTGCCCCGTGGCGTTTATCTCTATAATTATATGTATAATGTGAATGAAAGATCGGTAGCTCGAGCAGTAACTTGGGGACTAACCCGTGTTGTCCATCATACCCGTATATATTCAATATGTCGAACGATTTGTATATTCATCTGATTGAGTAACGTGCGGATATCGAAATCAACACCCCTGATCTTTCATAATCTAAAGAGAGAATTTATGATAGATAAAGCAAGATCCAACGGAAAATCAAAGACACAAGAGCTTGATCCAAGCCTATGAACTAAAATTCACGAACAGAAATACACATCGCACAACTCAACCAGAATGATAATAATGTAATGATTACTATAGCATATGAGAGACTCCAAAATTATATGGACGTAACGGTACCAAAAGAGGCGGAATGTCTTAGAACAGCATACGCCCGGCATACCGGGGACTTAAACAAATAAGAGTTTTACAGCTCAGGCATTAGCAGTTGCCGAGTCATCCGCAGGAGGAGCAACGGCAGCAGCGGGAGTTTCCAATGTTGGCATCTCGGCTATGACCGAAGGTGCCTCAGCCTCTGTAGAAGGAACATCTTCAGGAGCAAGAGTCTCCAAAGTTGCCTGAACCTCCGCGGAAGTTACTTCGGCATCGACCGAGGTAGACAGGGGGTCTTGGGAATGGGCTATTTTCCATGAGGCTCCACCTTGGGCTTGGGAAGCTTCAGTCCCCTTGGAGAAGAATCGAGCTTCGACATTCCCTCCCGAACTGCCATTGGACTCATCAGAACATCCAGAATTCTTGTCCGACTCAACTTCATCACCAAAATATCCATCGAATTCATCATCATCGGCAGCCTCAACTTTATCCCTGGCATCGCCAGGGAGGAAGCTCGGTCCCTCATTCCATTGATGCACATTTGCATATTCGATGAGTTGATAGGCACGTGCTTGGCGGCGAGCAACATAATCCGGATCCTCAACCCAAGGGGAACTAGTACGGAAATTCATCAAGGTATCGAGGGAGATATCCTCGTACCATGACAGAACGGCAGTAAGCATGTCATCCCCGGCTCGCCCGACGGATTCTCTCCAAAGATTCAGCTAAGTCTGAGAGTCCATTAGCTTCGCCACGAGTACTTCCACCTTGTTAATCTTTGGTTCATTCGGCCAGAGCACATTGAAATCTTGAATTTCCGCTTTCACCAGATCCTTTCCCATGATTTTCATCGGCTCAATGGCAGCAGCAACAACAACCAAGAAATCCTCAATGGAATATTCTTGATCTGGGAGATTGGGAAAACCTTGATACGTCGGAAACGTATCTATAATTTTTTGGTGCTTCATGCTTGTTTTGTATCTACTTTGCTTTGCTTTGTCTTTACTTTGAGGTGTTTTCATATCTTTTCTGGAACTAACCTATTAACAAGTTGCCACAGTGTCAGTTGCATGTTTTCTTCTGTTTTTGGTTCCAAAAAGGTAGAAAATCAATATTTTCGGAATTGGACGGGATAAAAGCCAAAGTTATTATTTTTCCCAGAGCAACATGGAACCACGAAGCAGAGCCGGAGGGGGGCCACAGGGTGTCCAAACACCCCCTAGGCGCGAGCAAGACCTGGAGGCGCCTGGAGGGGGTGTGGGCCCCCTGGACCCCCAACGAACTTGACTCATGCGCCTATAAGAAGCCTCCGACCCAAAAACCCAGGGAATCCAAAAGAAATCCACGAAAACCTTTGTAGCGCAGCCGCCACCAAAGCGGAGATTTAGGGGACATAAATTCTATGTTCTGGCACCCTGCCGGGACGGGGAAGTGTCCCCGGAGCCATCTCCATTGATCTCCATCGCCATATTCATCACCATTGCTGATTCCCATGATGAGGAGGGAGTAGTTCTTCCTCAGGGCTAAGGGCTCTACCGGTAGCTATGTGTTCATCTCTCTCTCTATGCATGATCTTGTGGTCATGAGCTTTGTAATCAAGTAGATCTACCTTGCTACTCAAGTGCTTCATTAGATCTCTTCTCTCTCCATGTGTGTGAAAGTGACAGCATGCACGCCATGGTGGCACTTAGGTTTGAGTCTACATAAATACTCTTTGTGCTTTAATAGATCTATGATTTTCCCCACGTGTGTGAAAGTGACAGCGTGCATACCGTGTGTGGCACTGTGGCTAGATTGAATATTTGTTATGAGTTATATTTGGAGTTGGATGTCTCTACGAAATTGTGGTGTTTGTTGGAACCATCTAGCGCTCAAGGTGACAGTGTGGGGTTATCTAGATTGGGGAAGGCAGACTTTGAGGAGTGCTGTTATAGCCCTACCGATGATTAGAGTGTCCAACCGGAGAGTAGTTAAGAGTAGTATCATGAAGAGAGGATATTTATATGAGAGAGTGTTCACTAGTGAAAGTATGATCCCTAGGCCTTGTTTCTAAACATTGAAACACCGTTTGCTACTATATCTGTTGCATGTTTGCTTGTTTCCATCTTTGTTCCATTTGCTGGGGAAGTTTTCGTCCTTTTACCTTTCCTCCACGCCATTAGCTCTTTTCTGATACTATTCCCCCACGTCAACAAGAAGTCAGAAGCTATTTTCTGGCACCGTTACCACTTGTATTTCACTATCTCTTCGCTGAACTAGTGGACCTATATTGGGTGTGTTGGGGACACAAGAGACTTCTTGTATCTTGATTGCAGGGTTGCTTGAGAGGGAATACCTTTGACCACATCCTCCATGTGTTCGATAAACCTTGGGTAATCCACTTAAGGGAAACTTGCTGTTGTTCGACAAACCTCTGCAATTGGAGGCCCAACAACTGTCTACAAGAATAGAAGTGCGTAGACATCAAGCTCTTTTAAAGCGCCGCTGTCGGGAGGTATAAAGGTACTCACATCCTCCGGTGTGAGTGCTCGAAGTTATTTCCTTTAGATTCTGCAATTTTGTCTTTTTGTTTCTTTTTTTCACTAGTTAGGCTTAATGGAAAACAACAACAAAATTAGAGAGCTCTATAGTGTTTATCTTGAGCTAGGACATGAAGTGTTTGAAGAGAAAATTAAAAAACTATGGAACTTTATTTGCATGCTAATAGCAATGTTATTAGTATGAATTCTTTGGACACCATTATTGCTAATGCTATGGAAACGTCTAAGCTTTGGGGAAGCTAGTTTTTATGAAAATGATCTTTTTAGTTCCCCAGCTTTGGAAGATAGCTATTCTATTGCTTATGATGATACCAAACCTCTCATATATGATGATTACAATGATGAGTATGATATTTTCACTCCACCTACTATTGAGGAGAAAATTGATTGTGATTACAACATGCCTCCTATATTTGATGATTATGGTGATGAGAATAACAATGGTAGCTATTTTGTTGAATTTGCTCCCACTACAATTAATAAGAATGACTATGCTTATGTGGAGAGTAATAATCATTTTATGCATGTGGCTCATGATAAGAATGTTTTATGTGATAGTTATATTGTTAATTTTATGCATGATGCTACTGAAAGTTATTATGAGAGAGGGAAACATGGTCTTATGCATCTCAAAAATATTAAGTTTCCCCTCTTTATGTTGAAAATTTTGAAGTTGCATTTGTTTTGCTTTTCTATGCTTGTTGCTTTGTGCTTTCATGACTTGTTTCTTATAAAAAATTCCTATGCATAGGAAGTGTGTTAGAATTAAATGTGTTTTGAATTTGCTTCTTGATGCTCTCTTTTACTTCAATTCATATTTCTTATGTGAGCATCTTCTCAAACTTCCATGCCTAACTTAAAGGCGTTAAAGAAAAGTACTTGTTGGGAGATAACCCAAGAGTTTTATTGAGTCTTGAAAGTTATTACTTCTGTAATGACCTCTCCTTATCCTTTTTGTTTCCTTTTTGTGCCAAGAATGACCTCTAATGAGAGGGAAGTAAGATTTGGGGAGTTGCTGTCCCGAAACAGATTCCTGTCCTCCACCATAAAAATTCGTGAGGAGTCTCTGTAACTCGGATTGGGCTGAAAATTTACGAACAAATCCCCCAGTATGTTAGCTAACTTTCGTTAGTTCAACACTTTTTTATTTGAGCAACAGAAGGTCTTCAAAAAAAATTGGTTTTTACCTGTTGGTCTGTTTTGACAGATTTCTGCCATTATTTGCATTTTCTTCTTATTGATTCCTTTTTGGGTTCTTTTTGGGAAATTGAGCTTTTTGAAGGAGTTTCCACAGTAGCTTGTGTTTTTAGTGACAAGTTTTTCTGTTCTAAAGCTTTGCCTAAAGGTCTATTATCTTTTGAATACACTAATGTTGCTAATGAAGATTGTGTGAAGTTTTGTATGAAGGAAAAATTCAGGTGTAGAGAGAGAATGATGTAATGAGATGAATAATGGACAAAAGCTCAAGCTTGGAGATGCCACCCTGTGTCACCCCAAGAAATATCCAAGAGGTACAAGCGTCAAAGCTTGGGGATGCCCAAGGCATCCCCTTCTTCATCAATAAAAAGCTCAGGTTTGTCTAGACACTTCATTTTTATTGTTTCATGCATTGTTGTGTTGTTCTTGGAGCGACTTATTTTTCATTTTCTTAGTTTTCTTGAGTAATTTGGTTGGTTACACCACACTTCTTTTGGAGAGAGGCACACTCTCTTTCCATTGCCTAGAACACTCTAGTTTTCACTCTTATTGTTTTGTGAGTGTTCACTTTTGCTAGCATTGCGTTCAGCCTTAGTTTTCTTGTGCTTTCAGCTTAGAACTTTTTAGTTCTTCTTTGTGGATTTGTGAGACAAGATCATTGATATTTATTGATTATTATCTTTGTGAGTTGTTTCAAATAAGTTGCTTGGTGTTGGAAAAGAGTAGAAAGTTTCATGCTTATAGTGGTAGAAAAAGGAGCTTGTTTTGACTGTGGCTTAGACTTTATCTTGTCATGCTAGGTGTTGTTTTGACCTTATGCTTAGTGATTATTGTTGTAGCATGACTTGTTCCAAACAATTAGGATTGCTTAATGTGCCTTGAAAGAATTATGCGTTGTTTTAGCATACAAAAGCATAATATTGTGGTATTCTCCTTTAATGCTTTGCTTGGGTTGACTTGTTACATGCTTACACCATGTTATGACTCTCACAAGTCACCATTAGCCTCTATGATCATTTAGTACTTGACTTGTAGTACCACTCTTTGCTTTGATTAGTATTCTCTATTGCATTGCATGATTATCACTACAAGGAATCTGGCTATATATGACCCTCAATTTTCGTCACAAAATCGTCATAGTAGTCCGTTTATGACGATTTTGAGATCGTCGAAAGTTGAGCGTCGCAAATGAACTATAACGACGTTTTTGGTAAAATCGTCATAACCGTCTATGACGATATTGAATCGTCATAACGTCTATGACGATCCAATATCGTCATGGACCATCTAGCCAGGCCAGCTCAAATCCTACGTGGCCGATCCTACGTGGCAAAATTGTGACGAAATGAAATCGTCTTAAATCAAAATCAGCCCAGTCCATTTTAGTAATCTAAATGGGCTGGCCCAATAATTCTAGCCTTTTATTTGCTAGGCCTTGGCCTTTTTAGGTTTGTCTCCTTTGGGCCTTGCCTTCTTACGGTCCACTTATTTATTTTAGATTTGTTATAGTATATTTTGGACCACAGCCTTTCTAGAGCCCAAATACATTTCAGCCAGTCCAGATTTCTGCTATTTTTTAACTAGAATTTGCATTTTCATTTCTAGAGTTGCTTCAGTCATGCAATAAATCGAGAAAATACACGAGAGTTTCCAAATACATCAAGAAAATACACCATTTTCAGCAAATACACAACATGCAGATAATTTATCAGCAAATAGCAGGCTCACAAATGCACATCCAAGATTACAATTCAGTATTTACATTAACTTATTAGAAAATAGCACCAATTGCAACATCTGCTAGGCAACAATAAGTTAACCCAAGTCAACCACTTTATCCGGTGTTGAGTATCGAGTAGTCATTTCTTCAGTCCTATGTGCTCACCAAGAAATCAGCCCTCTGAATCTTTTTTGTGTCACATCCTCATTCCTGCAATAGGTATTTACAATGATTAATACAAATCAAGATGAATATACAATGGCATATTTAAAGCAAGTGGATATGGCATAAATCGCATACTAATAAATTATCTATGTTACACATGACTGATACAATTCACATATAACAACATATTAATAGAGTGCCATTAGTGTTGTACAAGAAGACAAAAACAAGTCAGTAGGTATCATCTACAGCAAGAAGCACAAAGGGCACTAGAGAAAGAGGAAGATGGAGGACGCAGACGCACCAGCCGATGAAGATGCATATACCTGGACGCCCTCCAGTCCAAGCCGGAACAGCAGCACCAGAGGACGTGTCCGGCGCTGCAACTGCTACTCCGTGTGGATGCCGAGATTCCGTGCAGGACTCCACCATGTAGGAACAGTTGTACTCGGCAGTGTTTACATGAAAATGTAAAGTGCAGACAATTATTTCCAATATAAAACTATATATATTGTTTTAAAGTGTTGAAATAGAACTTTTTAGCTTTCCAAAACTTAAACAGAGGAAAAATAATGAAATTACCCCATGAGAATGCATGTTTCAAGAAATGTAAAAAACAGAATAAAGATCTCTAGCAAGTGAGTAACAAATATGCATGGCAGCATTGGTACTTTGACAGTATGTTGGGTATACAATGAACTTAAGATGAGTTTACTAAGCTAGGAAATTATACAGTAGCATATGCTTGCCAATTCAGTTGCTTATAAACTGACATCAATGTTAAGCTAATAGAAATGGGCACATCAGCAGTTAGAACTTCCATGTACATCAGCTATTGTGAGTCAAATACACATGCACACATAAGTCATGCACTGACAGTATTTGATTTGATACTGTAAAAGCAAGACTGAAACATTATGTAGCAAGAAGCACTTCCTAGACACAATTTAACTGAAAATAACAATATTTAACAATGGAGTATCTTCTATAAGCATGTGACACCTAAATATTCGGACCTAGAAGCACTTGACACGAAACAATAAAACACCTTGCCATGGACCATGGACCATTTTGGAACTATTTAGAGTTTTTAGGCATTAATGCAACCGAAAGAGATAGTGAATCCAGGATACAAGCATGAAATGGTAGGTACCCTACCATAAGGTCTGCTGATGTAGAATGAATAGAGGATGTCACGGATGTGTAGCTTCTCATGCCCTTCGACTCTATGACACCACCCTCTTGTCATATTCCTCCGACATCGCACTATGGCCGTCTTCAAAACATCCTCCAGCCAGATCTGCCATGAGTCCAAGTTCCTGCAGCTCCATCTCCACCATCTCCGGCCGAAGCTCTGTCTTCTTCTCCATGTCCCCGGCCAAGAGCTCCCTACTGTGTTCAACTCACCATATACTTGCCCCAACAGTCGGTGTGACCATGGCATGTAAGTACATATATAAGTGATTATTGTGAAAATGAAATTGCCCAAATATACAATTGTAAATCAAGAAGCATATTAACAGTACATTAGTTAAGGAGAAATGACAGTACAATTGTAAATCAAGAAGCATATTAACAGAAGTCCTGGTAAAAAAGCTGCTTAGATCCAAGTCTACTACACTGTATGCCCAAGTGAAGACAATATACTGCATATGTGCAATAGGTTTACATTGTAGAAAGCAGAACCTTATATAACAAGTCAATTTCAGAGGATATGACTTAATCACAGATAGTAGCTAGATTCCCAATGTCCCAACATAACTTTTACCTTGCTTTTTTACATTAACCACAAGTACACAAGTGGATCAGTAGAATCCGCAGTCAAATAATTTGTGACAATTTAGCTCCTAGGCAAGGCAATTTGCAAATGAATCAAATATGTAAGTACAACTGTGCTTGCTTATCTGTTAGGATAATAAAATCTAAGGTTGAACATAGTCTAATCTCCTAGTACACGCTGAGAGTGAGAGCACATAGGAAGCTCAACTAAGAACTTATGTACTCACAACCTGGTACCACTAGAGTAGGTAACTACCTAAAGGCTACACAGATCAATCAATAATAACATTCCTAGCAACCAATCAAGTTCCCATACTCTAGATCAGCATCACAATTTCTGGCCAATAGAAAGAAAACGAAGAAAGCAGGAGGCACGAACGAACCTGTTCTCGTTTGAGGTCAAGGTGATCCCCTTCCATCTCTCATGCTCGGCTAACATGGATGATATCTTCTCCCCACAGTGTCCTTCCCCTGTTCCTCCTCTGCATCCACCCTTCTTCCTACCCCCGCCACTGCGGACCCCTTCCTCAGGGACACTGCAACGAAAGAGAAGTCATAGAGAATACAGAAGATAGTGATGGGGAGGAAGAGAGATTCAGAGGAAGTCCCGAGCTAGATAGGGTCTCACCAGAACCGAGGGTGATGAAGGTGCACAGGATGGCCATCGGTAGCCATGTTGCCCACCAGTTCGGCACGACTGGAGACGCCAGGAGCATCCAGATTCAGCCCTCTTGGTGTAGGAGACCAAGGAGGTTGGAGGCGCGGATCCATGCGGTTTCGCCAACTCCCGCCCGTCTGCTAGGGTTTCGCACCGCCTTGGCGGAGAACAAGGACGAAGGACGGCGCCATGACGCATCCTCCTGGGCCCTTGATGCCCGCGTGGATGAGAGCAAGATGAAGTCGAAGATGCCATGAGCTTCTTCTCCACCGCCGGTCCCGCTGAGTCGGCGATGGCCTCGAGGAGGGACTCGTCGAGGAGGAAGAAGCCGATCTTGGGGTTGGCTCGCACGAAGGAGGAGGAGACAATGCACCAAGAGGATGATGTGGACCGCTCCGACTTGAACTATGTGCTCGCACGAAGGAGGAGGAGACAGCGGCAATCAAGCTTGGTCACCTGAGGAAGAGAAGCAGGTTGGAGATCTGCAGCCGCCGATCCGGGTCGGTGTTGGGGAGGCGGCAAGGTGCGGATAGGGTTTGCAGAAGGCTGGGCACAACAAGGTGTAAGTTGTGCTTCTTTGGGTGAGCCACAGGGCGTTGGATCGGCACTGAACGGTCCAGATCGGTCCGATAAGGCTAATCTGTGAGAGGCTCTTTCCTGTGTTCTGATTGGCTCGTTCAGAAAACACCTCATTACTGACGTGGCCAACTATCAATTTTAACTTATCATGACGATTTTAAATCGTCAGAGTGAGGTTCAAATAACATCGAGGGCTATATTCACGATTATGACGATTTGAGCTAATGAAAATATGACGATCCTAAGCAAAATCGTCATAATTTTGTAAGGTTTTGAACCTTCCGAACGGCTTTTGACCATCTGGTGCGAAATCGTCATAACTTTATGACGATTTTGAACACGGTCACTATGAGAAGGTCATAGAATAACACATTCCTTGTAGTGTATGGCCATTATGCTCTCTTAGTTGGTTGCTCCCAGTCTTTTGCTAGCCTCCACTTGTATGAGTAAGTTCTACTTATGCTTCCAACTCCGAAGAAACCAAGTTATTCCAAAGTGTCCACTATAAACTCCTATGAATGGTGTGTTTCACCATTCTAAGTATATTCTTGTTTTCAGCTATCTTCCAATTAAAAACTATTTTTTATGTGAAAACTTAGTGATTAAAGCCCTCACGAACTTGATGGCATACTTTATTCTTTTCCCCTAATAAACTTGAACCATTGTAACAACTTTGTTATATATGCTTGCACTTATAAGTTGGAATTAGCAAAACAGTGCTGTCACGGGGAACGTTTTCAACATTGCACTTGTACTTTTGTACTCACTTGTTATCATGCTATTTTGTCTATGGATGTCACCGGTGTGAAATGAAGTGGGAAATTGTAATTCCATGGAGTTTGTATTCTGTGTTAGAGAAACGCCTGGGCCGCTAGCCTAAGCCATGCCTAATCATGGTGGAAACTTGCAGCATCACCATAGTGAGATATCTATGAAGCATCCTCAATAAAAATCTATGCATATGGTAAATAAAAAGATTGCTGAGATGCTCATTGTATGCTTGCCTTGTCATTTTGGTTATGGGAAAGCTCTTGTACCATGTGCAAGGGGTACCCCGTTGGCGGTTCTCAATGATATGCAAATACTTACAATGACAAGAACTTACCTGGACCCAAAGTTGAGTATGCATGAGGTGTGGCCCTCATATTCAAGGGACTTGAGATTGGCAACTTATACTTCATCAAACATATACTCCATATTTGCCACTTTAACCTTAACCACTTCAAGATGCTTATGATAGGGGCAATGAGGGCTGAAAGCTAATAAGTACCATATTTTTGGAAGCTCTTTTTGAAACTTTTAATCCCTGCTTCCTTTACAAAAGGCCTTTCTTCCACCTTTATGTTGAGTCTCCACCTTCTACCTTTAGGCACCATTAAGAGAGCATAGTTGTCATTCTGTGTGCAGTGTTCCAAAGCTTATTGATTGATGCATATTGTGATATTACTTGTTCTTGTGCTTTTGCACCCTTGTGAACTTTGAAGGTGTCATATGAATCTATTTGCTACTGTATGAGGGACAAGATGATTGCCACTATGCCATGTTTTCTATATGTGAAACAAACAAACGTTTTCCAATGCATGTTATTCATGATCTTTGTTTGTAGCCTTTCATGTTGCATGCACAGTTACTATGTCCTATTGTTAGAACTCCATCTTTCATGCACATGTTTAGAGTTCTTTGATCCCAGCTTTCAATGCTTGCAAATGGTTTGATCTTGGTTTTGATGGTGCATGTCACCTCAAAAATTATTCTTTTATCACTTACCTACTCGAGGACGAGTAGGATTTAAGCTTGGGGATGCTTGATACGTCGGAAATGTATCTATAATTTTTGATGCTCCATGCTTGTTTTGTATCTACTTTGCTTTGCTTTGTATTTACTTTGAGGTGTTTTTATATCTTTTCTGGAACTAACCTATTAACAAGTTGCCACAGTGCCAGTTGCATGTTTTCTTCTGTTTTTGGTTGCAGAAAGGCAGAAAATCAATATTCTCGGAATTGGACGGGAAAAAAGCCAAAGTTATTCTTTTTCCCGGAGCAACACGAACCACGAAGCAGAGCCGAAGGGGGGGGCACACGGTGGCCAAACCCCCTAGGCGCGGGAAAGCCCTAGAGGCGACTGGAGGGGGTGTGGGCCCCCTGGACCCCCACCGACCTTGACCCCTGCGCCTATAAGAAGCCTCCAACCCAAAAACCCTAGGGAATCCAGAAGAAATCCATGAAAACCTCTATAGCCTCGGCGCCACCGAAGGGGAGACTCGGGGGACATAAAGTCTCTGTTCCGGCACCCTGCCGGGACGGGGAAGTGCCCGCGGAGCCATCTCCATCGATTTCCATCGCCATATTCATCACCATTGCTGATTCCCATGATGAGGAGGGAGTAGTTCTTCGTCAGGGCTAAGGGCTCTACCGGTAGCTATGTGTTCATCTCTCTCTCTATGCATGATCTTGTGGTCATGAGCTTTGTAATCAAGTTGTTAGACCCCTCCTTTATAAAGGAAAGGATCCCTGTGATTGCAATGCTAGTCCCTGGATCAATGCTAGCATCCACAGTTTAAGATGAAGTACACAGATACAAAGGTCGTTTATTACATTCATTCCAGAGATAAAACATAGTCTTTTACAACTCAGGGCCACAGGCCTAATACAAGAGTTTAAGGAATAAGTAAATAAACATAAGTCTTCATCTTCATGTGCCACAGGCAAGCATGTTGAGTGTGGACTCATGACTCCTATTCATCATCGGAGTAACCTGCAACATCACAAGTTACAGCCACAGAGGGTCAATACTTTGGAATAGTATTGGCAAGTGATACCTTAGTATATTTTAAGTGGACTATATTACTATATGCATTTTGGCTAAGTGTAGCTTGGCTTGCTTTGCTTGAAAATAGGTTTTTCCTATTAGTTGAAATCACTAAGTTTTTCTTTATCAAAAACTTCCCAAGAAACCACCAATAGACATTGGGGTCCTTCACCCTGGTTCACCCACACGTTTTACTTAGAAGTTGGAGTGATGAGATCCTTGTAGCTTCCATGTCTTGATGCTCAAGTTGTCCATTGCCATTGACCTGGCTAAGTACTTAGATTTTCCATCTGCAGAGGTTGTGCACTTTCCCCACCAGACTTGGTTTCTCAAGACAGGACCTTTCAGAAGCCTTTCCTTAGTCAAATGGACGCGCTCCAACCTATCATTCCCACTACCACCAACTGTCCAAGTGACTAAGTTCTAGCAACCTATATGATCATGGCAGAGCCCATATTGCCAAGTGGTTGCAATGTAAGCTTTCTCAACACTTGGCCTCCAAATCCCTTTGTGCCTGGGTGGCATACCAGAAGTGAGATACACAAGCCAAGTCCATGGCCTTGTGTAATCACTCAACCAAAAACCACCATTCAAGTCCCATTCCACCCAGGAAGTTCATTGACTTAGTTGTTTTATTAAGAAAAGCATGAGTCCCAAAGGACTTAGAATTATTTCACCAAAGCATGTACATACTTTACCAACCCCTGTTTTCTACTAGCTAGGCTAAGCATGTCATAGTAACTTAACTTAGGAAAATTCCCTAGCAATTCTATAATTCTACACTACTTAGGATTTTCCAACTTAGCATTTGGCAAAAGTAGCATGCAAGACTTAGCAAAATATCTAATGCTAATACAAAATATGGGAAAGGAATATTCATGAAAATATCACTTGCCTTGGTAATGTGGAGAGTAGCACTCCTCACAATCACAATCACTAGCAAAATCTACACAAAAATTTGTAGCACACAATTACACACAATTATATACAATTATATACAATAAAAAATAATATGAATGCATGCATGCAAGAATTTACTAAGTGGTGATTTTGAAAACTCTATCAAGCATGTGCATGTTTACAGAAACTTAAAAAGTCACAAGTTTGACAACTAAACTTATTTATCTCTAAAACAATTTACTAAACTAAATCCATACTCATAATAGCCTTAAACATGTTTTTACAAATAAAGTCATTCTAATGGTTACTATTTGTTAAACACTTTGCATAGTCAGAAAGGCCTTGATTCCCTGAATCCAACGGTATAAAGTTTGCAAAATTCCAACGTGGAAATCAAAAGTTATAAGCATTTGAAATTTGGATCAAATTCTGATTTAAAATCTGTTTTTAGATCGGTTCCTAGCCACGCCGTCGTGTTGTGATCGGCGCATCGTTCGACCGGATCGAGCTCTACAGCCGTAGGATCTAAATAGATCGGACGCTCGATCGCGTACCTCTTCGCCGACATCGAGTCTATCCTAACGCTTGGATCAAGATCCAACGGCGCCAGCAAGCGACCATGTCTGGCGGCGGCGCCGAGCGGGCGTGAGCGGGTCTACGCGGCGCTAAGCGTTCTGGTCGTCCACGAGAGGGAGAAGGGCCATACCAGATTCGCAAGAGGCTGCTGATGCTCAAGGTGGCGTCGGTTTGCGAAGGGGCGTGCTGACACGGCGATGATTCCTCGTCGGAGTTGAGTCTGGCGACAGGTGGTTCCGTTCGAGGTCGAAGGCGACGTTGTAGATCACTAGGAGGCAAACGGGGGTGTGGTCAGATGCAGAAGGCCACGGAGTAAACGCGTGTGTGAAAGACAAGGTTCGGGGCGGTCTAGACTTACCGCTGGAGCTCGCCGGAGTTGAAGCTGGAGGCGGTGGCCGACGCGCATGTAGCTAACGCTCGAGTCACCAAGGGCAAACCAGGAGTGCTAGGAGATGCGTGAGGTCAAGCGGAGTCCACTCGCATGAAGTAGAGGCAGAGGGGTGGTCTGAGTTGGCCGGAATCGCTGCTGCTCGTCGGAGACAGGGTTTTCAGAGAGCAATGCGTTTTAGCGCCTACGGGCTTGGGAGTTGGGGGAGAAGGGAGAGGGGACAGAGGGGGTTTAAATAGCCTGGTCGTGAGCGAGAATTACTCGGGCATTGATATGAATTGAAGCCGCGAATCAAACAGGAAACGGCCGCGCTGATTTGTTGATGAACTGGTCGTGGGGGGGTGGAGACCACATGCTCGAGTGGGCCGCGGTTGTCAGCGATAGAGGGAAAAGGGAGTGGGTCCCTTCTGTCAGTAAGCTGGTGGGTGCGAGAGTGGTTAAAGAAAATGATTCGCGGGGGTGTGCGCTACTGGGCTAGTCTGGGCCGAATTGGGCTGGGTCTGCCTGATTAGCTGGTTGTCTTATTTTTTTCCTCTTTATTCCTTTTCCTTTTTTGATTGCTTTTATAAATATGGTTTTCAAACCCAAATTCAAATCTGTTTGAATCCAAAGTTTTACAGGACTTTTGTACAATAAATCTTGCTCTTAAATAAGTGTTAAACACATCTGAACACTTCTGAACACTTGGGTCTTTTGAAAAATAAATTAAAACCATGCCTTTATGAGATGTGATAATAGGCATAGAATTTGTTTTAATTCATAATTTGCTTTGAGACTTTGCTTAAGTTTTTGAGACCACTTAAGTTTGAATTCAAATCATCCTGAATGAATAACAACATCTTTCTCAATAGCATGTAGCACAAAGGCTAGGGTTTTCAAAAATAATGAGCCACAATTACTCCTGTTTCTGAAATGATTTTGAGAAAAGCCCTAAATGATGATGAATGCAAGGATGATATGAATGAGTTTTGGAATATGAATTTAGGGATGTTACACAAGTAGATATACCTTGCTACTCAAGTTCTTCATTAGATCTCTGCTCTCCCCATCTGTGTGAAAGTGACAGCGTGCACGCCATGGTTTCACTTAGGTTTGAGTCTACATAAATACTCTTTGTGCTTTAATAGATCTATGCTTTTCCCCACGTGTGTGAAAGTGACAGCGTGCATACCGTGTGTGGCACTTTGGCTAGATTGAATATTTGTTATGAGTTATATTTGGAGTTGGATGTCTCTATGATATTGTGGTGTTTGTTGGAACCATCTAGCGCTCAAGGTGACCGTTTTGGGGTTATCTATATTGGGGAAGGGAAACTTTGAGGAGTGTTGTTATAGCCCTACCGATGATTAGAGTGTCCAACCGGAGAGTAGTTAAGAGTAGTATCATGAAGAGAGGATATTTATATGAGAGAGTGTTCACTAGTGAAAGTATGATCCCTAGGCCTTGTTTCTAAACATTGAAACACCATTTGCTACTAGATCTGTTGCATGTTTGCTTGTTTCCATCTTTGTTCCGTTTGCCGGGGAGGTTTTGGTCTTTTTACCTTTCCTCCACGCCATCGGCTCTTTTCTGGCACCGTTACCCCACGTCAACAACAAGTCAGAAGCTATTTTCTGGCACCGTTACCACTTGTGTTTCACTATCTCTTCGCCGAACTAGTGCACCTATATTGGGTGTGTTGGGGACACAAGAGACTTCTTATATCTTGATTGCAGGGTTGCTTAAGAGGGAATACCTTTGACCACTTCCTCCCCGAGTTCGATAAACCTTGGGTAATCCACTTAAGGAAAACTTGCTACTACTCTACAAACCTCTGCACTAGGAGGCCCAACAACTGTCTACAAGAATAGAAGTGCGTAGACATCACACCTCGGCGGCCACGGGCGGCAATCACGACTTTAGTACTCATAGGCTCGGCTTCTGGAAAATGGTTTGTAAAGCAAAACATTATGTAAGTCAAGAGAGTCAACGAGCAGATAATTACTCGGCCAGAAACCAAGAATAAAAAACACTAGCGAATAAGCTTACAATGAATATATCGCAACTTCTTCTGGAGACCCACAGCCCAACCAGCTCTCTTCTTCTCAAACCGAGTGATCTCCTCGGTCATCGCCCGATTTTTAAGCTCAGCTGCATCAAGGAGCTCCTTATCCGTCTGAAGCTGAAGGCTTAGACGATTCTTCTCCTCGGAAAATTCTTGGTCAATTTTTTCAAGATCGGATTTCTGCGAGGATTTCAAGGACTCACCTCGGCACGAAGTCGAGCTATCTCACTATCCTTCTCCTTGAGCTGTGCCGAGTGAGTCCCTGCTTCCTCTAAAAAATGCAGCATCATATCAAGCATGGGTATGCACTCTTGATGCGACGCTGCAAACGTTTGTAACTCGGCTGGGCCGAAGATGGAGTACAATAAGATACTCGAAATTCATCTAGAAGAAGAATGGACGAGTGCATAATGGAGGGGACACTAACCTTCGAGGCGGGTAACCTCCTCCGTTAGCCGAGTATTTTGATTGTTAATATTAGCTGAGTAAGGGTACATCGTAAATTAGTTGGGAAGCAAAGACTTGTACAAAGAATTTGAAAACAAAAAGGACGAATGATTTACCTATCTTTTGCAGAATAGGAACCATCTTATCAAATTTGTCTTCAAGTTTCCTATGCGAAAAGATCATTTTGTGGAACTCGGCCGTACACCGATTATGAGCAACCTAAAAAAAGGCGAATTATATAGGGAAACTATAAGAAAGATCCGAATCAAGTAAAACTTGACTCGGATCTAAATGGATGGATATCTAAAAGTACCATCATAAAAAGATCCGAAACAAGTAAAACATGACTCGGATCTAGATGGCTAGATATTGAAAGATATTACCTAAAAAAGGTCCGAGTCAAGTACTTGACTCGGCCTTAGGTGAACAGATGCTTTTTAATTCAAAACATGCACAGCGAAAATTGTCTATTGCGCAACCAGGTAGCTATACATAAGCAAGGAAAGCTTCCAAACGAATAACAAATTATTCGGTTGCAAGCTCGGGGACTAATGGGCGTATAGTATACTGTGGGCAAAAGATAAAGAGTATAGATTGGGACACATACCTCGTTCATTTTGTCACTTTCAAGTACAACCTTAGCAGACATGTGCAAACGGCTGCTGACGTCGGAAAGCTAGAAAGATTGATTACTGGGATTGCCCTCAATCTTATAAGCAGCATTCTATTTGTTGTCATACTCTACCAACGATCCGAGACTACCGCCACTCTCAGTGCGCGTCAAAACTTTGCCCTTAGCTTCTCGCGCCTGTTGTGTAGCTGTCTCGACCGCTGGGCTCTTGTGAAGCACGAGTCGTGTATCGGCGGCAGAGACAGGCACAGTTTTGGCCACAGAGGCCCCTTTGCGGAGCACGTCGGCGACGGTCGGCTGAGAGGGACCAGGTTTTCCTTTCTGAGATGGCACAGACTTGACAACGTCATCCTTCTTGGTCTTGACAGAGACTTTAGTAGCGGGCAAAGACTTAGAGCAAGGAATCACACTTGGAGCGATAACCGTTGCGGCAAAGGGAGCATGTGCTTCAACAGCAGCCGAGGTAGCGGCGACTTCTGCAGTAGCCGAAGTAGCAGGGACTTCGGAAGGAGCCAAAGTAGCAGGAACTTCAGCAGAAAGGGATTCAACGGGGGAAACTTCGGAGACCTTGGAAGAAGCTACTGGATCATTTGAGTGATCCGACATAATCACATCGGCATCAGCACCAGGGGAACTTCGGCCCCGTCTCACCGAGGCGGGCTGTTAGTCAGCAAGGGAGGAGAATTATCACAAAGAGGACTAGAAACGCGAACATCTTCTGGAGGTGATGGCAAAAGCGGCCAAGTAACATGAGATGTCATACTCGGACCGCTGGGTTTGACAGAAAGAGGAGCACTTCCAAGATAAAAGTAGAGACCAGTTCATAAATAGAAAGAAAGAAACAAGAAATACAAGTTAAAACATGCAGGGAAACTTACCCAGAGACTCCGGGCATGATTTTGCGCTTTGGGATGCTGGGAGGATTTCTTAGTTTGCTTCCTAGGAGCTGCATCTGAAGGATCGTTAGAGGAAGCACGCTTCTTCGACATAGCGGGAGCCTCAGAAGAAAGGGGTACGACCTCATGAACCTAGCCAGCCAGATTAGCTGGGAAAGAAGGAGCCAGAAATGCGTAAGAGATAGGCACCACGGCAACTACCTCGAGAATTTGGATGTCGTCCAAATCACCTTCATCAGCACAGGTGGAGGTCTTACCCCGACTGCGAGTGGGAACAGCTTCGGGTTTGGGGATATACTCCTCCGGATCTAGTTCTCTGTTATCTGGGACGCTGCGATCAGCAGTCCAAGGAAGAGCCAAAACCTCGGCATCTTCTGAAGTTTGCTCGGCAAATCTCTGCAGAAAGACCAGACGAAAGTTTGCAGAATAAACAATGAAAAATAACTCGGAAAGTGGAGACTCGAGTTCAACTTACATGAGAAGGGGGATTCGTACGGGAAAAGGGCTTCATGCCCCACACCCATCCCTCGGGCATGTCAGTCTTGAAAATAGCTCAGACGCATTTCTGAATTTGAACGTCATCAAGCTCGACGGTGGAGACTCGGTTGGGGTCCAAAGGGCTGCTCATGTAACAAAGCTTGTGAGAGCGAAGCTGGAAGGGGAAGATCCGGCTACAAATGAAAGCGGTCATTAAGTCCTCGCCACGAAGCCTCGCCTGATTCAACTCCTTTAGTCGGAGCTCGAAGGCCTCGTGCGCTGACCCAGCATACCACTGCATGTGTAATACACTATAGTCGTTGACATGACATCCACAGAACACCGTTCCGTAAATATCACATCCCTCAGAGTGGTACAACAGAAACATTGCGGGTCCATATTACAAAAGTACACACATTATTATTCTTACAATACCAGAAGTTCAAGGCTTCCAAAAGATTCAACTTACAAACCAAAATATAAAGTGTTTCAGCGAAATTTAAAAGTAGCAACTCCGACTAGGAGTTGAGCTCAGCAGCTTATTCTATAGAGTTCATGCTGCTCGGCTCCGTTGGTTACTACTAACTAGGGATACTTAGTTGGACTCGTTATCATCGTCACCGTAGCGGGTTCCTCGTAAAACACATCTTCTTGACATTTGTCTGCATACATTGGCACGTCTTCGGGATCATCAGAGTCTAAGCAAGGGATCAAAGGAAAGAATGAGTAACAGCGTTACCCAAAAAGTTCATTATATGCAAGGTGGGAAGTTTGATGCTCTAACTACCACCTCGGATTATAAATCCTTGGCACTATGCAATTTTGTAAATCTTTCTTCAAAGATTGTTTTTGTTCTGAAAAACTATGACAATCAGCCTTCACAGGTTGACCAGAACTTTCATGGAGTTCCTTTCCTGCCGCGTTCGTAGCTCCTTCCCGGAACAGGGAGTAACAAGTTACAATTCTTACACTCTGCAGAGGTGCGTTACTTTACCCATGAGAGATAAACTCCTTGTTGCACAACCGGGCGTACTTTCCCGTCCACAATTCCATGATGTGGGGACCAGTAGTTGGTCCAAGCCAATCACTGCCTCCTTCGCGACCTCGCATACCTCCTTGGTGTACACCATGCCCACGTAATGAATTACGTCAATGGTTTGTACAAACCGTTAGATGCCAGAACTATCGTGGGACGATGAGGGTTCCCACCCATATGCTGCATATCCTCTACGAATTACCAATTAATATGCATGCTACGAGGATAACATGACACCGCACATCCGACTTCATGCGAGAGGAAGAAGATACGGTGACTTCTCATCCCATTCCAAATCTCATGGCTAACGGTAATATACGGCGCTAGAATCACTGATGTCAGGGGTTATTAAGTCCCTACTTGATCATCATTGTTGCAAATAGAACCCTAAGTTCTATTGCTCCATTATATCACCACTTATGATTATATATATGATTTCTTTGTTTATGAAAATAATATTTTCTTTCTTTTATAGCATATATGATAACACACAATTTGCAAATACTTTGATAAAGACTCTTCAAAGGACATGAGCAAGTGATGAACTTGCCTTGTGATGGCAAGGTAGTGAAGTGTGATTCTTGCATTGGACCTTGAGCTTCTATGTCCACAAAAAAATCATTATTGCCCGGTAAGCACAATATTTAAAGAACCAAAATGATTATGCAAATAATGTAATGCATCATTTAACTTGATATGCATTCACCCCATTATTATAAAAAGTTCTCTTTAATAATAAAGGATTTATAAATATTACTTTTTAATATTTATAACATATATTGAATTATTTTATTTTATATCCCTTTTATTTGACTTTTATCGATTTAATAATTCTTTTAGGAATTATCACTTAAACATCAAAAATTGTTGTTAAATATTTATTTAGTATTTTACAAAAATACTACAATATTAATATATAATTAAAGTGATTTTTATTTATTTTTATCATCTTTCGATAATTTTGTAAAATTCCATAAGGAATATATAAATTACAAAATTCTTAATAAAATTTAAATGTCTAAAATTTTACACCTTAATTTATTTGGATAGTGTGGATTATTGTGAACCAAAAATATTTTATTTATAATTTTTGGACTTTTATTTTATTTTCTAGAATTTTAATTAAGTTCAGGGGTATTTTGGTATTTTCATATTATTAAAACAGGCCTTAAAAGATTTCTGGGCTAGCTTTATCTTATTGGGCCCTAGTTGCCCATTAGACATAGTCAAAAATAACCACCCCGAAGGTTCTGGCCCAACTCAGCCCACTCCCTCCCTGCCTCTCTCCCTCGAGCTCATCCTCTCCTCCTCTGACCTCGACCCCGTGGTCGGTGATGTCACCGCCGGTGATTCATGGCGCCATGGGATGTTCTGGTTGCCGTCGTGGTGCAACGGGAGGTTGTCGACGATGCCCGTCCTTTCTATCCAACTGGATTTGGGTATGGGGCTCTCCTGCGACGGATCGATGCCGTCCCGAACCCTAGGGTTTGGGGGTTGGCGTGGATCCTGGTGCTGCTGCTGTTGTCGTGCGTCGTGGTGATGCTCCTCACCTCTATGCGTGTTCATGGTCGCTGCCGTGGCACCGTATGGGTTGCAGCGCCCCCTCTGGGGTGCTCCCCGTGCCGCCATGGTCGTCGGCCCTCTGCTTCCTCTTCTAGTCTTCAGCGAGGACCTTTGGTGAGTTCTTTTCCTATCCCCTTGTGCTCTCTGTGCTCGCTCATCCCATGCTGGATGTTGGCAATGACCTCTCTGGTGATTGTCTTGTCCTCATTAGGATGGTTTATTTCATTTAGGGTTCTTATCATGTGATTGATCATGTACTGGATGAATTAGATCATGTGTGGATGGTCTGTAAGCATGCTAAATGGTTATTAGCCTAAGGCTTGTTGCTTGAGATGAACTATAATGGTTCTGATGGATTATTTTTATGCTTGGATTGCATATGGTTCAGATGGTATAGTTGCTTTGGAATCAATGCTTGGTAAAGTCAGTGACTTGATAACCTTCCACTGTCATTTCATGGTTTAGGATCATGGTTATGGTGTGATGAAATCACTGTCTTAGTGTTGTTCGCTTAGAAATTAACATAAGAATATCCTAATTATGATTAATGTATTAACAGGAAAATGATTAGTAAATTGATTTATTGAACCTGTGATGATTGGATGTTTATCCTGATTCATATAGAATTGTTCTTGTGACACCATCTTGGTGTGGCACACATTATTGATTCGAATAGATAGTCCTGGTAGTGGTACCAGCTATTGTTTTTGAATCAAAGCTTGGTAGAAATGATAGTAAGCTTGATCATTATCTGGATCCAAAAGATTAGTTTCTAAGGTGCTACCCTTACTTTAGGGATGTGCCTAGAAATTAGATCTTAGCTATATTTATGCTTGAACTATAATATATAGCTTGACAACCAAAACAATGATGTTGTTCTGAGCTTTGGTTGGATCATTGTTCTTTGTTGTTTGCATTTAAAGTTTAAAATCTCTATGATGGATTCACCCCACTTGGGTGCTTTCTGAGGGTTTGTTTCATAAACAACACATGCTTCTGTCCAGATAATATGATTAGATCATGTGAGGGTTTTATGATACTCACCACAAAATCTGATGATTGTGGAGTAAGGTGGTGATGTTGATCTTGTTTTGCTGAGCTCCTGTGCTTGACCTTGAGCTAGCCTGCTCCTCCTAGCTCCTGGACTTGATCTTGTTGTCCACCTGATCCTTCCCCCTCCATATGTTACCATCTTGGTGATGAGATCTGGGGCTTTGGTTGATTTGGTTGCTGGCTGTTGTGCTTGGTTAGCTGCTGTCTAAGCTGGCTGTTCTTGTGTGTGTATGTAGTGAAGAGATGCACTAGTGCCTCTCCATGGCTGTGCTGCTGGTTTTGTGTGTTGGAGTTGTGCTGTGAGGCTGACAGCACAACACAAGCATTTAGTTGTGTGTCCTGCTTGTGTGCTTGCTATGCACTTGTGGATATTTTCAGAATTTTGAAATTGATTGTTATCTGGTTACTTTTACCTGGCCGGTGAAACCTGCGCCTATTCGGGCACGCGGTCCAAGTCGTTGCGGCCCACGGCGGTTGTTGGCGAACAGCCGCCCGCGCGGTGCCCATCACCAGTCTGCCCACATGGGCTGTGTCAAAACAGCCTAATAATGGATGTTTGCTTCCCCTTTTCTTGTCCCTTTTCGGGTGACTTCCTCCTGGGCCAATTCCCTCCGGAGTTTTGGCCTAATGAGGAAGTTGCCCTATGAATTTTAATTTAAATATTTATTAGTATATATTAATTCATAATTAACATATAATAAATACATATTATAAATTGCCATTTATCCGAATCACCTTTCGGCTCTTTCCTTTCTTTCTTCCTCCGAACAACTTCGGATTCTCTTCGAAACGATTCCGGCTTTCTCTTTCTCTATTGTGATTCCAACTTATAGAAGATCTCTAGCTCATATTCTTAAGTGTATTTCCCCAATGGCTCCGGAATGGCACAGAAATAATCCTATCAATGATCAATAGCATCATGTTGAGCACGCCGGAATTCCACGTGCGTGGCACACCGATCCTGCGTGCGCCACAAATAAGTTAGAGTTAGTGGCGCATAATTTATGCGTGCGCCACAGATAACGTAGTTAGTGGCGCATGATGTCAGGTGCGCCACGAACAAGGGTCCTGTGGATAAGGGTTTTCCCACTAGTACGGGATGTCTATAATGACCCCTATACATTCCACGATGACAAGTTGGTAAAAAGTTGATATGGCAATAATTTTCCCAACGGCTCGGGAATTGCAAAGACATGATTCCATCATACATGCTAAGTTGGTAAAAAGCTAATGTGGCATAGCAATTAATGAAAAGAGAAGTGATTCTAGTACTCATTGGCCCGCTGAGCACCGTATCAGTCATGATTCCATCATACATGATTCCATCAATTATGATACCGTATCATAGTACGTAAAACTAAATAATTTAATTATAAGTAGATCTTGTACAATAATTTATATTAAGATTCTAAAATTAATTAAATAGAAGACAACTACGATACGAATATATAATATCATATAGTAGTATCGTATACTAACATTGTACGCATCATAGTAGATATGATACCCATGCTAAACATGCAAATTTTATATCTGTGGTTGGATATGAGCACAATAGGTGGTACCTGCGAGGTCTTATACGGGCCCACATGGCAGGACCTCCGGAAGGCCCCCACTAACTTTTTGTCCTGGGTCAGGACCAGTGCTCATAAATATATAAGCTCCAACTGACGGTTGCATCTAGGCTCCAAGTGATGTGAAGACCGAACAGCGCAGGAGCAAAGGGGATTGTATTCAACCCCGCGAGTCACGGTTACCGCGATGACGTCGATGCTCCTCCTGGCAGCACTCCGGCGATCCCGGGCAGCTGCCACCCATCTGGTGGGTCGCCGGGTGATGGCTCCGCCCAGCAACAGCGAACTGAGACTTCCAGAAGCTACAATATTCATCTCTTCCTGGGTCGTTAATTGCACCGTACGCATGGCCTTCTCCTCATCGGCAATGAAGTTCACGGTGCACAGGAAGAAGGCGGTGCTGGTGGCGCCAGCCGGACCGACGCCACGCGAGCTGAAGCGGCTCTCAGACATCGACGACCAGGACGGGCTGCGCTTCCACGTCCCGCTCTTCTACTTCTTCCGGCCCAACGACGACAGTACTGGCAGTCGCCGGAACGAGGACCCAGCGCAGCTGCTACGGAAAGCCATCGCGGCGGCGCTCGTTCATTACTACCCGTTTGCCGGGCGTCTGAGGGAGCTCGAGGGCCGCAAGCTAGCCGTGGACTGCACTGGCGAGGGCGTTCTGTTCATCGAGGCTGACGCCGACATCCGGCTGGACAATTTCGGTGATGCCTTGCAGCCGCCATTCCCATGCTTGGAGGAGCTTATTTTCGACGTCCCGGGCTCCTCTGCCCTTCTCGGTACCCCCCTCCTCCTCTTCCAGGTACCAAAGCTTTTATTTTCCTCCACACCACGCGTACGTACTAGTACTACCATTAGCGGCGACGATGCATCATGCATTCATGCATGCGCCTTTTGGTCCATAGAAAAAAAATATTGGTCATGTCTGAAATATATGTTCACTTTGATAATGGCCACTTTATTACTCCTATATACTATAAGACAAACATCAAAGTTTAGCAATTCTTGCCTATGCATAATTGAGATGTACATAGCCAAATTTTGACAGAACTCGAAAATAAATCATTCTAAGCCACCAGGAGATAGAGTCTCTTAATTATTTGCGTACATGCATGCAGGTGACCCGGTTAGCATGCGGCGGCTTCGTCTTTGGGGTGCGGATGCAGCACACCATGGCGGACGGGGCTGGTCTTGTGCAGCTGATGGGCGCCATAGCCGAGCTAGCACGGGGTGCGACGGCACCTTCGGTTCGGCCCATGTGGGGACGCGAAATGCTAGAGGCGCGCGAGCCAACGCTGTCGCCGGACTTGACACACCGTGAGTATGACGAGATACCAGAAACTGAGGAGGTTAATAACACACAAAACGTTTCCCTCGACGACATGGCGCACCGCTCTTTCTTCTTCGGGCCTCGTGAGGTCGCCGCCATCCGCTCCCTACTTGCTCCAGATCTCCGGGATAGCGCCACCACCTTCGAGGTCCTCACCGGGTTCCTTTGGAAGTGCCGCACGATTGCGTTAGCCCCCGCCGCCGACGAAGAGATGCGGATGATCTGCATCGTCAACCTCCGTGCCAAGAGTGGCGCTGATGCCATCCCGCGTGGCTACTACGGAAACGCATTTGCGTTGCCGGTAGCCATCTCTACCGCCGGAGATCTATGCAAGAACCCCCTGGGCTACGCTGTGGAACTTGTGAAACAGGTCAAGGGGAAGGTGGACATGGACTATATACGGTCGGTTGCCGCCCTCATGGTGCGGCGACAGCGGCCCCATTTCACGATAGCTAACGCGTTCTTGGTGTCAGATGTGTCCAAGCTCAAATTTACCGACATCGACTTTGGTTGGGGCAGGGCGGTATACGCCGGGCCAGCAAAGGGCGGTATCGGTGCCATTCCAGGGATTGCTAGCTTTTTCATACCATTCAGGAACGTACAGGGTGAGGACGGCGTTGTGGTGCCAGTGTGTCTGCCTGGTATGACAACCATGGACAAGTTCGTGGGGGAGATGAGCAAGATACTTCAATCTGATGCTTTATCGAATCGGAGTAGCGTATGTACCCGACACGTTTCTTGCGGCCATAGTTAGTGATGTCTTCTAAACTGAATCAGCCGTCATCTTGCTTTGCAGTTTTTTTTTATGGATCGTACTACGCGTTCCCGGGGATATTTCCCTAAAATCCCCCCGTCCCCAGGCTGACACGTGTCCCAAAAAACATTCAAAATCCCGCTTTTGCTACAACATACCCGCTTTTGCTACAAAAAGCCCCACTTTTGCTACATGTAGCAGAAAACGGTTCATCTCAGAAAATAGAAAAATGACTGGATCTCGCCGGAGATTTCGCCGGAGACCGTGTAGCAAAAACGTTGTGCTAATGTAGCATATCCGACCTCGCCGGAGACTCGCCGGAGGTTTTCGCCGGTAGACTTCACCGGAGACCGTGTAGCAAGAACTTTACGCTATTGTAGCAAAACTGTAGAACGGTGGTAGCAAAAAGAACGTGCTAATATAGCAAAAAGAACGACTTCGCCGGAGATATCGCCGGAGTCTGCTGTAGCAAAAGTGATTTTGCTGAGCAATTTCATCAAAAATATTGTAGCAAAAACTTTTTGCTATTATAGAAAAATATAGAACTGAAATAGCAAAAAATTGCTACTATTGTAGCATCACCCTGTAGCAAAAATCTCAAGACGCGTCCATTGATCAGTAGCATCGCGACCCTTCATTTGTAGCAACGACGACCACCTCTAGTAGCATTATCGTCGTGTCGGTGTAGCACCAGCAGTAGGTAGCGGTGGCACCAACAGTAGGTAGTAGGCCAGCGAAGGAGAAGGTCATCGGGGTGAGGAGCTTCCATAGCGCACTCGAGGTTGAGGTCACCGTCGTCGAGGGCCAGGGCCTCCAACTCGTGGTCGAGCATCGTGGCTATGGCGGCGCGGCGAAGCCAGACTGCGGTGAGGCGAGGCTATGGCACAACGAGACTGCAGCGGCACGTCGAGGATAGGCTGCGGCGCTGCTATGGCGCGGCGAGACAGCGAGGACAAGCCTGCAGCGGGGCTGCAGCGTGCGGCGAGGCGGTGAGGATAAGCTGCAGCGCGCGACGAGGCGAGACCTGCAAACGAACGGTTCAAAAGACAGGAGATACGAAGAGATAAGGTTTAGGCGTAGGACCACTACGAACGGCGCGCTAGGCGACCCGGGGGATGGATGCGCGATATCCCCCGGGGGAATTGTATCATTTTCCTTTTTTATATCTAAAAGCAGTTTTCAGCCGACCTGGTAGCTAGGTAAAACTGTTGGATGAGTGGTGTCCAAGAGTCGTCACCAAACTGCTTGTGACTTGTTGGTTGTAGAACAATATACACTAGAGGAAAAAGGGCTATCTGTTCGCGACCCCTCGGAGCATTAGTCTCGGTTGCGCCACCAACTAGGACTAATCTGCACGCGTCCGTTGGGAGCGGCACGGGGCGGGCATGGGTCCCGTTGGTAAGGCATGCGTCCGGCTGGAGCCACCAACCGGGACTAAAGGTTTGGCAACAGACGTGGCGTGTACGCTTTTAGTCCCGGTTCTGGCTCCAACCGGACTAAAGACCCTCTATAAATGAACGTCCCCCTCTGCCTTCACTCTGTTTTTGAATGGTGGAAGGTGTGAGGGGTGTGCTAGTTTTTTCTCATGCATGCATTGAAGGTGTTTGTTGAAATGTTTGAGTGAATAATTCCGTTGAATTTCTCATAGAACAAAAATATAGAAGGTGTCCGAGACGCACTTGAGCTTTCTCCTCTTTATTTCCCTCGATCGAGGTTAGCAATCTTATCTTTTCTAGGTCATTGATACAATTCATGTGTCGGTGTGAATTGGTTATTTCACTATTTATGATGTCCTGTTTTTTGATAAACTTACTTATATGATGCAGATGAACGGTCGGGAATGGATGTACGGTGACCGGCGGGTAGCGGGTATATCAAAGGCGTGGATAAATTTATCGATGTGGCTACGGCAAACAAAGAGAATGGATTTATACGTTGTCCATGTGTTCAATGTCGGAACAACAAGGAGTACTCTTCCTCGAAAATCATTTATGCCACCGATTATGAAAGGTTTCATGCCCAACTATAATTGCTGGACCAATCACGGGAAAGAGGGGTTATGATGGAAGATGGTGAAGAAGAAGATGATGATAACAACTATCATCATATGTTTCCTGAATACTGATACCTGCAATGGAAGACAATGGAGAGGAAAGAGGTGAAGAACGGGCATCGGATGAGCCGGTGATGAACTTGGTAGGGTCATTTTCGATGCAAAGCGAGACTGTGAAATGTAAAATGAGAAGTTGAAGTTAGAGGGCATGTTAGAAGATCACAAGAAATTGTTGTACCCAAATTGTGAAGATGGCAGCACAAAGCTGTACCACAATGGAATTGTTGCGATGGAAGGCAGTGTGGTCTAACTCCTCATTTGAAAAGATGCTGAAAATAATGAAGCCAAAGTTTCCAAAACATAACGAACTTCCCAAGAGTACCTCTGAAGCAAAGAAGACTCTCGTCCTCCGGGATTAGATGTGCAAAGATACATGCATGCATTAATGATGCATCCTCTATCATGTAAGGAGTATGAGAATTTAGATAAATGCCGGTATGCAACGCGTTATGTATAAGATCGACGAGATGACCCTGGTGATGTTGAGGAGAGCCCCTCGGAAGAGGGTTCTGCTAAGGTTATGTGGTATGCTCCTATAATACCAAGGTTGAAGCATGTGTTAAACAAAGAGCATGCCAGGTTGTTGCGATGGCACAAAGAAGACCGTAAGAAAGACGGGAAGTTGAGACACCCTGCTGATGGGTCACAGTGGAGAAAAATCGAGAGAGACTTCCCAGACTTTGCAGGTGACGCAAGGAACTTATGGTTTGGTCTAAGTACGGATGGCATGAATCCTTTTGGGGAGCAAAGCTGCAGTCACAGCACCTGGCCCGTGACTCTATGTATCTATAACCTGCCTCCTTGGTTGTGCATGAAGCGTAAGTTCATTATGATGCCAGTGCTCATCCAAGGCCCGAAGCAACCGGGCAACGACATTGATGTGT
The DNA here is from genome assembly GCA_030063025.1 of Avena longiglumis. Classification (NCBI taxonomy): domain Eukaryota; kingdom Viridiplantae; phylum Streptophyta; class Magnoliopsida; order Poales; family Poaceae; genus Avena; species Avena longiglumis. The sequence continues at coordinate 465,776,139 of CP125978.1, forward strand.
ACCTTAGGCCATTAGTTGAAGAACTCTTACAGTTGTGGGGCAAACTAGGTGTACATGCGTGGGATGAGAACAAACAGGAGCCATTTAACAACAAAGCGTGGGAATACGTATCTTATTAATTTAGTGCCTATTGTCTGTAAGTACTAATTCTGTAAGTACTAATTAGTACTTACAGACAATACGGAGAAGCTGCCGCTGCTCAAGGTATGAGTATTGCCCAGTACTTATCCCAGTTAGAGTTCTTCCCCGTGAGTGAAGTAGCATACAAATACCAGTACGGAAAACCTCTCGTCAAACCTGAGGAGGTAAACAATCTTCCAACAAAAATGCGAAGATTGCATAACTGGTACATGCATACCACAAGGGCCGGGGCTAACTGGATAGTGCTGAGGGTTACAAAAAAGCATCATGGGAAAGATAAGGATGACATGATATCCATTGAATTTGATGAACTATTTCAATTATTCAATCAAGACGCCTTGGACAAATCGATCATCAGTGCCTATTGTCTGTAAGTACTAATTTTGTAATTAATTTAGTCTCCAACTATATTATTTTGTTTATTGCATGTATATAATCATACTGTAATATGCAGAATGAAGATTCTCGAATGCAGCAGAGGACAAATCTATGACATTGGCTTCATTGACCCATATTGGGTTCATGAAGCTAATCTCAAAATAAGCCCCAGGATACGGAGGATAATATAGTACACGTTAAGGTTTCAACAAACCAAAAGGGAAATACTATTTCCTTACAACTTCCAGTGAGTGTTATTGTCTTGTATACACTTTCTATTTCGCTTACTCGATGATAAGTATATAATTGATTAGTTCGCATTCGCAGTAGCACTATATTCGTTAATCATTCAACTTGACAAAGGGCGGTACTAGTCATGGACTCAAACATAAACCCCTTGAGACGTGGAAGGACATGCGATACTTCTCCGGTAATTCTAATCATTACGACACTATATCGGCACCGTTCGTGAATTTTATGATATCAAGTACTTAATAATTTATTTTATTCGTTTTTTACGCCAGGCAGCGCTTGGAAACGGTTCACCAAGAAGGCTAGGGGTGTTTGGAAAGAGGAGCTTACATTTCAACCACTAGATGTAAGCACCACTAGCTATATCCGCGCATCTCTTTGATTCTAGTTTTGATACAATTATTATCATGCTTGATTATTATTTTGATTGAACTCTGTTCTCGTAAAGTTCCTGACGCAGGGACCAGGTAACAATCTATGTGGATACTATGTATGCGAGTTCATCCGCAGACGTATGCGAGAAGGGCAGAAATTTAGAGCAACTCCACGACGTAAACAATTTTTATAGTTTTTAATTACAATCAAATTGTGTTTAGTTTCATATTCATATAGGCGACTCCTTTTTAAATCAGATCGACGTCTCGGGACGGTCTTCGCCAAAGGATCGCATACGAGCAATTCAGGAGGAATTGGGGATTCTTGGATGCGAAGTCCTAAACACACAAGGGGAATACTACTCGCTGTATATAGACAATAGGAATTGTAAAAATAGCAACTTTCAAGAAATTGGCCGTAGCATCGAATAGCAACTTTTGTATGTAGTGCATGAACTCGATCTGTGTATTGAATGTAATGTTGTCATGATGATCTTGTGTAATATAAGGTTCCTTCGTTGATAAGTGCAAAACACTAAATAAACAATAAAACAACCTAAATGAATTCTCGCCGTGGCACAAAAGTGACGAAATGCCGCGGCAACAAAATGTGCCAAATGAATTCTCGCCATGGCGCAGAGAAATGGGCTAAATCTCTGCGCCAAGGTTATTAGTCCCGTTCGTGTTACGAACCGACTAATGCTCCACCTCGGCTCGATGCCGCCACGTGTGCCCCATTTGTCCCGGTTGGTGGGGCAACCGGGACTAATGGTTAGAGCTTTAGTCCCGATTGCCCCGTCCCGGTTGGGCAACCGGGACTAATGGCCCTTACCAACCGGGACGCATGGGCCCTTTTCTACCCGTGATACTTGATTTCCCTAAAAAAATAATATACTTGAATTACCCATGAGAAGATGAGGATATGCTTACATTTGGTTTAGTTTAATAATAACATCCTAATTCTCCTCGAAATAGGCTTTCGTCCCGCTATATTACTATAGAACAAACCGATAGACGATTAAGACCACTGCTGGTAACCAAGAAAAAAAAACCCAAAAGAACCAAGAAAAAAAAAGAGAAAACAAAAACAACAACGGTGGCTCAACGAAAACAAAGATGACCGTTGCGCCCTCTAGAGAATTTCCACCACACTCCTATCGCTCCGAGGAGCGGCACGTACCAAGCAGCACCTCCAAGAAAGAAAGAGACGACCACGACGCAGCTGTCCGTACTAGTTCTACGGTTTTCCAAGGTATGTTACAGGAGGTAGAGAAGAGATATACCCGACGCCCTTCATGAAGGATGACGACGCCCACATGCATCACGACGCCGGTGTCTAGACAATAGGGATTTCTCCTGATCCCTAAAAAAACACTCTTGGACGCTTTGTATTGCTCTACCAAGCTCGCCGCCTGCCAGCACACGCCACCATGGTCTTCCGGTCACCGCCTTCGTATCACTGTGACCCCTAGGTGCACAAGATGATTTCCATTTTTATGTACACCTGCCGGACCTCCCCACCGCCGTTCCCTCCCTCCTCCACCTCCCAGGTCATCAATGTGTGGGCCACTCTGGAGGCGTCAGCCCTAACCTACAAAGCTCCCTCTATCGGTCCTCTCCGGCCACTGCCGCCGCTATGCCAGCAGTGGCGGTGGGCGCCCCCCTTTTTGCGCCTTGTCAGCCTTCCATCGCGCGGGGAGGTCAGGACCGGGGAGGCGCAGACGGTGGGCGGCCTGCGGGGCGGCGGCGCTCGCAGATGCGGGGCTCGCTGACTTGGAGCTGGGACGCGAGGAGGCAGGTGGATTGGACCCGACTACATGCCTTTTGCGGTGGCGTGGCTATTCGGGATCTCGCGAAATCGATCTCGATCTACTAGTTTCGATCGTCGAAAGCCAGCCAACGGTGTGGGGGACTGCTGCATCAGCATCAATAAACGAAGTGGTCATCTTAGAGTTTCTTCCGTGCGAAGTAGAAGATCTTCTTGATGTCTACCATCATTGTGCTGGCCTAGAAAGGCGAGTTTCAGAAGGCTCCGCGACAAACTCCCATAGGTGTATCATGTATGGAGATTGCTAAAACGGAAGGTATTCGGTCATGCGTACCCATAATTTTTTCTGGCCGTTTGGTTTCAGAGGGAGCGTTGTGAAGCTCTTCTATTTGTTACCACCATGCGTCATGTCTTAGACCACTACTAGGAAACTAGCTATAGATAGACATACCTTCTGTGGCGCATGGTCCTGACCATGCGCCACAAAAGTTATCCAGTGGTGCATCCGGAGAAATGCGCCACAGAACCACCAAACTTATGTGGCGCACCTTCCAGAGCCATGCGCCACAGAAGTTTGGTGGGACCCACACCAGCCGTTGGAACATGAATCTTCTATGGTGCATTACTCCGTATGCGCCACAGAAGTTTGGTGAGACCCACAGCAGGCGGGGTCTGACCGTGCTCTGACCAAACTTCTGTGGCGCATACAAGGAGATGCGCCACATAAGTTTATATCTTCTGTGGCGCATATTGTGACATGCGCCACAGAACAATTATGTGGGCCCCACTCTCCGGACACCTATGTACAAGCTTCTGTGGCGCATTGTTGCGTATGTGCCATAGAAGAACAAACTTCTGTGGCGCATGTGTGTAGTATGCACCACAGAAAGCTTCGTGCTTCTCGGATTATTTGTTTCCTAGCACACACATTTTCCTCTTGTGCTTTTCCCAACTAAACAAGTACCAGTGGAATAGGTAGAATATACTAGACAATCTAGTAGATAGACATGTGGAGTGGCATACATTGTTGCAAAATGCACATGTGCATAGCCTTGAACAGCAAAACAACAATGCCATACATCATTGCAAATACACAAAGTACAACATTGCAAATCCCTTCAAAGAGCTGGTGGGGGCGATGGCGGTGGAAGATGCCAAACCTCCCTGTTCACGCGCGCCTGCAGCCTGCGGACGTGGTCCTCCATGGACACGTTGGGGTCGAGCACCGACCGCCACCCGATTGGTTCCGCCATGCGCGCCCTCTCCTCCGGAGACGCGAGCACGGCGTACAACCTCATGGCCTTGTTGTAGAGGGCCTCGTGCCGCAGTCTGGCCTCCTCCTCGATTAGGTTGACCTCTGAATCCCACAGCGGCTGACTTCGAGCACTGCCCCTCGACCTCGCCCCTCCACTGCGAGTAGGCTGTAGGGAACGCGAGCGGGCTGTGATCTCCAGCGAGTCTTCCGACGAGTTGTGGGAAAAAGACATGAGGGAAGGTATGTTGCTTTGGACAGGGAGTGTGGCATATATATAGAGGGGTGTCATTAAAGAGCTCTATCTGCCACCTTTATTTGGTGCATTCATGCCTCGATGTTATGTGGCGCATATGGAATGTCATATAACACTGAAAGTGCCGCCCACAGGTTCTGTGGCGCATGTTGGCCATGCACCACAGAACATTGAGTCAGGGGCCCACTTGGCCCACTGCACCCTATGGCCAAGGTTCTGTGGTGCATGCAGCCTGTATGGGCCACATAATCTTTCGACCAGATCTGCACAAAGGTGGGAGCTTTGCTTTCTCCTCTCTCCTACCATCCATTTCACATCCTTCTTCCCCCTCCTCCCAGCTCGTCTTCCTCCTCTCTCCCACCCCATTGTGTCTATACTTTTCTACATTTTGTTGTATTTAAACCTACTATAGTTGATAGATTGGCTAGGGTAAGCCTTTCTCCAACTAGTTGATCTAAAACACACCTACTTTTCTCCTCCACATCTCTATTTGTGTACTATTATCTCTCTATAGATCTATTGATCCACACTCTCTCACATCGCGCTCTTGACTCGGTATTCTATCTACCCGGTGAGTAATTGGCTATGAATATGCATGTTTTGTAGGTGTAAAGCTTGTCGCGCGGGCAGTGCGTATATGCGATGCATGAATGGCGCGAAGATGATGTTTGTGCATGAAGCTTGTGTGGTGCATGAATGCTTGCATGGGAAGAAGATTCTTGTTTTTTGCTTGTCTCTGTCTCGGTGTGGTGCATGGATGTTTGCCGAAATGTTGATTCATTTCCATTTCGGCAAATTTTTGCACGACCCATATGTCCTACTTTTAGGAAAGGTCATGCCGAATTTTTTCGGCGACGACCATGCATGTGTGTTTTGTGTGTGTATATTTCTAATTAACCTACTCTCTGTCTTTTTGCTCTATATGTGCATACCGCGCAGGCTACCATGGTCGTCAGCATGAGGGAAGGTCGAGTTACTAGGTATAATAAATACGCCAAGGCGGACATGATTCGGAACAACAAGATCTAGATAAGATGTCCATGTCGAACATGCAAACTCCAGCGCTGGATCGACCCTGATTCTGGACAATTGGAGGATCACCTGCTCAAGTGCGGTTTCATGTGTGACGACTTCGATGAGGAGCTGGCAGTAAATGGTGTTGGTCATCATGAAGACTTGGGCGAGCGAGAAGACAAAGAGTCTCCCGACGGGCATGGTAATGATGACGAAGAATATACCGGCGACGGGCATGATCATCACGATGAAGAAGGAGATGTCGACGGGCATGACCATCATGAAGAAGGGGAAGAAGCGAACACCCATACTCTGCTAACTTCGGTGTTCAGGAATCCTCATGTTCAGGAACTGCTTCTCAAAGAGACGAGCAACGCCAAAGCTACAGCCAGAGAGAAAGCCAAGATGACGCAAATGGAGTTAGCTGGGATGGTTCCATTATATCCTAGGTGTTGGCCCGAGGATACACGCCTGAGTGTAATGCTCGAGGCTCTAGAGATGAAGGCGGAACACAAATGGACCGACGTGAGCTTCAATGCTAACATGGAATTCTGGCACGATCGTCTTCCTAACGAGAACACATTGCCAACAAGTATAGAGGAGGCCAAGAAAATCGTGTGCCCTCTCGACCTACCGCACGTTAAATAACACGCATGTATCAATGATTGCGCACTTTATCGTAACGAGTACGCGGAGAGAACCACATGTCCGGTGTGCGGCCATGGACGGTACAAGAGAGGGAACAAGAAAGTTCCTCGAAAAGTGGTATGGTACTTTCCTATCACTCCCCGTCTACAGAGATATTTCGTAAATCCTAAGGAAGCAAAGCTAATGCAATGGCACGCGGAAAGGGAGAAACCCGAAGATGATCCAGAGAAGGGCAAGATCCTAACACACCCTTCAAACGCTAGCCAGTGGAATGCATTGGACATCGAGTTCGAAGAGTTCGGGGGCGATGCAAGGAACGTCAGGCTGGGTATGAGCACCGATGGACTCAATCCTTTTGGCAACCAGAGTAGCACGCATAGCACCTGGCCCGTGTTTATATGGCCGTACAACATCCCCCCGTGGCTCTGCACAAAGAAATGGTACGTACACATGAGCATTCTTATTCAGGGGCCGAAACAGCCAGGTGTCGATATGCATCTTTATCTCGGGCTGTTGAAAGAGGAGTTAGCCACGTTGTGGGAGACGCCAGCCCATACGTGGGACGCCTACACTAAATAATATTTCCCTCTGAGAGCCGCGTTGCTCACGACGGTGCAGGACTATCCTGGTTACGCATATGTATCGGCCCAGGTGTACCACGGACACAATGCATGTGTCAAGTGCATGGATAAGACCTCGCATCTCCAGCTACCCAAGGATCCCGGGTCTTCGAAAACCGTGTTCCAAGAGACTCGAAAGTGGCTTCGCATGGATCACCCATGGAGAAAACGCGGTGACCTGTTCAATGGTAAAGACGAGCTCGAAAGAGCCCCGCGTACGAGGAGTGGCGAAGAAATCGAGGAGCTTCTGAATAATTGGGATGAGTGCCCGGCGCCAGGGAAGAAGCGACCAAGGACAAAGCCGCTTCTGGGTGTATAGAAAGCGAGGTCTGTTTTCTGGGACCTGCCGTACTGGAAGGTCCTCCACACTCCCCATAGCCTTGATGTAATGCACATCACGAAGAACGTTACCAACAGTCTGCTTGGCACTCTCCTCAACATGCCAGAGAGGACCAAGGATGGGCCAAAAGCAAGAAATGACCTGAAATTGCTTGGCATCAAGAAGGAGCTTCAGTACCCTGATAGTGATGATGATGACGATCAAACAGAAGGGACTCAAGGTCGCCGCAAAAGGGTTAAGAAGAATGAGGTGGTTGTGCTTCGCGTTGCCTGCTTCACTCTATGTCAGGAGGAGATCGAGCAGTTTTTCAGGTGCCTCCTAGGAGTCAAAGTTCCTCACAGTTACTCGGGCAAGATAAGCAGGTATCTCGACGTAACGAAGAAGAGGTTCAGCGGTATGAAGTCCCACGACTGTCACGTGATGATGACACAGATACTTCCAGTTGCCATACGAGGGATAATGGACGAACACGTCCGTGAGACGCTGTTTGGCTTGTGCAACTTTTTCGACGTCATCTCTAGGAAGTCGATCGGCATGAAGCAACTCGACAGGCTACAGGAAGAGATCGTGGTGATACTATGCGAGCTCGAGATTTACTTTCCGCCCACATTCGATGCATCTACTTGTCCATGTCGTGGATGAAATCATCCATCTCGGACCGACATTCCTGCATAACATGATGCCGTTTGAAAGGCTATATGGTGTAATCAAAGGGTTCGTTCGCAACAGGTCCCGTCCAGATGGAAGCATAGCCAACGGCTTTCTGATCTACGAATGCATCTCTTTCTGCCAGAACTATCTAACCACCGAGAACGAGGATGTTGGAATACCCACCAAGAAGCACCTTGGCAGGCTCGCTGGGTATGGTCACCGCGAGGCCACCGCTCACTGCATGTCGGCATTGATAATCGACGCGCCGACTTTGCCAGGGCAAACCGAGTCGCACTACAACACATTGAATTGGTCATCCCATGGGTGGAAGAGCACAAAAGCTTGATCGGCCAGGAGTACGTGGACCGGGCCCGCCCGAGGAAGAAAGGAGACGTAACAAGAGAACACAACTCCACCTTCACGGGTTGGTTCAAGAAAAGGCTGCTGGACAATCCCCCGCAGACGCCTTCTACGGAAGATCAACAACTCATATTCTCCTTGTCACAGGGCCCAGCGCATAACGTAAAGTCCTATCAGTCATACGACGTCAATGGTTACAGATTCTACACCGAGGAAAAGGACATGAATAGCGAATATCAAAACTCAGGAGTTACTATGATGTCCTTCGCCGATGACAAGACTACTGTCATGGAAAGATTCTACGGAAGGATCGAGGAGATATGGGAGCTCGACTACTGTGGAGAGACGGTACTGATGTTCCGTTTTAGATGGGCCAAGAACGTCGAAAAAGAAGGCCGATATTTCACCACCTGTGTTATACCAGATGCCAAGTCGGCAAAGAAGGCCTCCACGAAAAATGAGCCATGGATACTCGCTAGCCAAGTTGATCAATGTTTCTTTATTACCGACCACAAAGCCCCGTGTTGTAGTGAGGAGGGGCAAGAGGAGCATCATCGAATGGAAGGATCCGCCAACGAGCAAGACTTCGACAAGAATGGCGATCCAAGATCAAGAGGAGTTCGACAAGTACTTCAACATGCCTACTACTACTATAGTAAGAAGAAAGATCACACTACCTACTAAAGGTTGTCCGTTCACGAGAAGAAATCTCATAGTGCCCGGGCTAAAGTATTCAACTGCGAAGAAAAAGGCAAGAAGATTGTGAAGAGAGGCTAGCTAGCTCGAAATATCGCACGACGATGTGTGACCTTTTTTGTGTATTAGTTAGAGACTAATTAAACATATATCGTGATATTCATGTGCGTATAAATTCACATGTATAAATATAATTCGGGGAGATTTTTTGAATAAATATACATATGTGTATGTGCTTGGTTTAAATATATTTGTATCATATAATTTTTAAATAAAGAAAAAAAATTGGTGCAGCCAGGATTCGAACCTGCCTGCCAGGTGCTCATGTCCAACTACTGTCTCACAACCATTGAGCTACTGTCTGTTTCGTGTCAAACTACAGCCGCGCGTTCGTTTTGACTAAGTGCGAAAGTTCTGTGGCGCATACCGACAGAATGCGCCACAGAATTTTTCAACTTCTGTGGCGCATTCTGTCGGTATGCGCCAAAGAACTTTCGCACTTAGTCAAATGGACGGTTCCCCACCTCGATCCGTTTCACTTTCCCCCAATTAAAACATCGTCCCCGACGGAACCTAGAACCCTAGAACCCCTGCCCCAGCGAACCCGCCCAAGCGCCGCCTGCCGCACCGGAGGAGAAGCCGCCGCACCGGAGGAGGAGCCGCCGTGCGTGGAGGAGGAGCTGCCGTGCGTGGAGGAGGAGCCGCGCCATCTCGCCACCGCAGGAGGAGGAGCCCGTGCACCCTAGGAGGAGGAGGAGCAGGCCAGGCCGTGTGTGGAGGAGAAGCAGGGCGTGCGTGAAGGACGAGCCCGTCCGTGGAGGAGGAGCAGGCCAGTACGCCGCACAACGACGACCATCACCATCCTGACCAGTAAGTCCATCTTGCTCTGAACTAACGCTGTTTTTGAAATTTCTTGCTCTGAACTTGCTCTGAAATTTCTTGCTCTGAACTTGCTCCGAAATTTCTTCATGTGTGTTGATTTCTCTGAACTTACTCTGCACCGACTTTGGTTGAGCATAGTTCTGATGATGGTATAGCATAAGAATAGCAGTAACAGTACAACAATGTATAGCATTGCATAGCTACTCAGATTAGAATTTTCCATATCAGTATATTGCTCAGATTAAAAAATTTCAATAGCAGTGCTCAGATTAGAGTACCACTCAAAGAATTTTCCAATAGCAGTTCTCAGATTAGAGTACCAAATTTTTTTTGTTAACACTGGATTTTTGTTGATATACTACCACTCACAGATTCATTACACTTGTCATTTTATTTTGAGTGAATTTGCTGTAACTAAAAGTTTGAGTGACTAAGGAAATGTACTTCTTGTGTGTTCATGAAATCTAAAATTCAGTCTAAGCATTGTTGTGGAGATAACAACTCCTAGCTGTAACATACTCTTAGCTAAAACTTTCTGAATAGTTTGAATAGCAGTACAACATACTCCTGGTTTAATCTTTTCTAGGGATTCGAGTTTAATCTTCTCTAATTGTTCTTCCTGTAGCATAATTGTTCTTATTGTAGCATAATTGTTCAACCTTGTGGAATCGTGGTTGATCGTGTTGATTCCTTATCACTTTTTATAAGATGATAATGTATGATTGCTTTATTATCTTTGCTGTCGATGAAATAACTCTTGACTGTTTATTTCACATTCCATGAAACATTTCATTCCATGTCAAAGATATATGACGTTCCAGCTGAAATAACTCAAATATACAGATGAAATAACTCTTGATTATATTGTTTATCTTTTCTCGTCCCAGATGCTTGTAAAATGATCAATAGATAGATCTACTGGTGTTGCATGTGGCTCTGATGCTGGATTATCTTCTATGTTCTATTATCCTAATGCTGGATTTGATTATCTTCTATCTTCTATGTTCTATTATCCTGATGCTTGTAAATGCTTGTAAAATGATCCATTATCTTCTATGTTCTATTATCCTGATGCTGGATTTGATTGTGGTAGCCGTGGCTCTTTGCTGGTGTTGCCTACTCTTATAGTTCTAGTGGTTGCTCTCTCCTTGATCTACTATCCTGTCTTGGTGTTGCTGCTTCCCCTTTATCTTGTTTTTTATATGAAATGGTGTTGTTTATATGAAATGGTGATGTTTATATGAAATGGTGTCGTGTTGCTGTTTATATGAATCTGTGATGGATGATGATGGATGATGATGGATGTTTATATGAATCTGTGTTGTGTTGCTGTTTATATGATGATGGATGATGATGGATGAGGTCAATGGGGTTGTCAATGGGGATGGTTTTTTTTCTTGCAGGGATTTCAATTGAGTTGCCCGTTTCTCCTGAAGTGTTGATTCACTTCCGTTTCGGTTGAGAAATGGGCACTCGTAGGTCCAAAAATTAGAAAAGGTCATGTCAAATTTTTCGGTCGATATTTGTGCTAACCTTTTGTCTCTTTTTTAGTAATAAAGCACAAACATGTCGACTAACGATCAGGACGGTCCTTCTAAACAAATGAGCGTCGAGGATCTAGCCCGAGAGGCCAACAAATCGTTCTAGGGGCCGTCCCAAGAGCACGAGGAGGCGGAGGAGATGAGAATGACACCACCACCGACGACCGTCGTCGGAGGTGCTGGGGGCGAGGAAGATCCAGATTACGAGGGGGACGGCGACGACTACAATGGAACTAGTGAAGGCGAGGAGGAGGGTAACACCACCACAGATGGTGGCGAGCGCACAGATGGTGGTAGCGGCAACCCGGCCACCATATAGAAGAAGAAGGATATTAAGGATCGGAAGCCGCAAGTGCTCACCAACGTCTGTGATGAGTTCACCGAGATCACAAAAGGTGCCCATTGCGCCTTCATCGATTGCCTGCGGGTACGGCATGCAACTCGGGTGCATCGTCCGGGAAAGCATGTCGATCAACACGAAGTACATCCGACGTAATCATGCTTTGGTCGAGAACCTCATTAAGAAGCTTCACAAGAGATACACATTCCTAGAGAAGTTCAAAAACCTGGAGAGTAATAAGAACCCGGTGAATAAACTAGCACTGACAAAGATGAGCAACGCCTTGAGCAGCTGGAAAACCCGGGTAAAGAACAACATTGACAAAGGTGAGAGCTGGGAGATTATAAGTAGGAAAAATCCGATGCTCGACGAAGAAGAGTTCAAGATATTCAAGGCGGACTTAGATACCGCTGCCTCTAAAGCATGTACTGAGTGGGGAAAGACTATGCGAGAGAAGAACATAGGTAACCACCGGCTTGGAAGAGGCGGATACAGAGGGAAACAAACCATTTGGGACAAGGAGGACGCCGATCTTGAACGCCTGGGTAAAGAGAACCCTTGGCATAAAATTACAGACCTGCAGATCCGACAATTTGTCCGGGCCCGCTACTACCTGGACCCTATTACATGGGAGTTCGTCACCGATGACCCGGATGTGAAGGCCTTAGAGCATGAGCTGGTAAGGAATTTACCATGGATCTCTCATTAAAATAATTAAGCCAAGAATCTAAATGCATGCATGGGTTCACCTCTCCTTGTATCTCTGCAGGAGAAGGAATTGAACGCTAGCGAGGACTTGTCGTCCCAAGATTCGGCGGAGGAGCCATGGGACACTGTTTTTAACAGGGCGACGAACACTTACAAGAAGAGGGAGAAGAAGTTGCCGCCAAAATCAGCTAGCCGTGTGTCCGGCTTCGGTACAAGCATGAAGTTTACCGAGTACTACAAAGAGGACGCAAAGAAGAGGAGGGAGAGGAAGAACCAGTCGACGGCTAAAGATAAAGCCGAGGTTGAAGAGCTGAAGTTGAAGGTGAAGACATTAGAGGCAAACGTGGACGAGAAAGCAATGGACAAGTGATTGGAGGAGAAGCTTCGTGCGATCATCCCCCCTGGGTTGATGGAGGGGCTAGCTGTTTGGAATGCGGAAGGTCGACGGGGGCCGATAAACGTGCCCAGCTTTAGCGGCAGCAACTCGAGCATCAAAGTTAACGCGTCGCCGGACTTGGTGACCCCGCCGGCCACCATCGCCGCGGCTTATCCGCAAGAGCTTGTTGTCGCACACCTGCCCCCTGCTGCTCCCGCAAAAAATACTAGTATCTCACAGCCGGCGGTGGCACCAGTACCGCGGGAGAATGCTGATGATAGGCCTGCTGCCGGGATCGGCCGTGTGTCGACATTAGCCGAGCTCAATGCCCTCACCAAGGTAACTAATATCATACTCCGCTTCATCTTCTTTATGCGCCTTTGGTGATTGCCACCTCGATCATGATGCCCAACACATATGTGTCGATATTGACACCGCTTGCATTACTCCACAAAGTTGCCGACGGCGAGTTGAAGGATGTTGCCAAGGGAAATATCATACAACCGGCGAACCGCACGATGCACACCAATGCAATGGACGATGCCGTGATGAGGGTCCGGATTGCTCGGGTGTTGCCAGGGTGCGACGACATGGACCCCCCTTTCAACCTCAGGGAGCCGACGAACACAAGACCCTTGCAGAATGCCACGGCTGGCCCTTGACATGGCCGAAGAGTCAGATTAGTCTTATGGGGCACCTAAGCGCCACCTCGATTGCCCGGCCACCACCTCGGATGCCACCTGTCACAGGCGCCACCTCGATCGTCCGGCCACCACCTAGGAAGCCACCTGTCATCGTTGCCACCACTAGTCGCCACCAACAACTGTTGGGAGCGTGTGGGCCGCCCCAAGGCGATGCTGTCGTCGCAACGCAACCACCGTCGCCCCCGCCACCACCATCACCACATGGCGGCAACAACGATGATGATGAAGAATTTTTCAACATCGACGACTACATCAACACCAGCACCGGCATAGGATTGTACATGCCTGCTGTGGATGAAGAACCCTTCATCGCTCGCGAGGGTCAAGGTGGGCGTCCCACTACATGCACGCAACACCTGGTCTTTGGAGGTTTATCTCAAGAGACGCCTCCGGCCGCCGATCAACAGGAGAAACCAGTTGGATTCCTCTTTAGCCCTGACACACTCCAAAAGGCGGTCGTTGAGCACTTAGCATCCCCAGTGGAGGAGCCTGCTCAAAAGACGAAGAAGCACATGAAGAGAGGTAAGAAAGCTGAGAGCCAACCTCCTCCGAAGAGGATCCGGGCTAAGGATGACGTCGTACCAGCCCGCGAGGATGGCTTGCCCAGGATACATATAGCCGGTGAAGCGACATCGACCGCCTTGCTGGTGGACATATGCTCGCTTTGAGTGATAGTATCAAGACACTAAAGGGCATTCTTCTTAAAGACAAAGATCCAAATTACCCGGTTTTCACTGTCAAGGTGCCATCGGACGTGGACTTCGTCCATGAAGCCCCCGCGGACGTGTTCTTCATATCGTACGAGGACGTCTTCAAGCTGTTTCTCTCGAAATGGCTGGACTATAACATGGTCCGCCTATTCGCGCTCAATCTGGCGATGAAGACCAAGAGAGAGCAGACCCCCTACATCGCGATAGTGGATCCCTACTACATGCGTGATAGCCAGTTGAGGGAAGGATCTGAGACGCGTGCCAAGGCGACGGCATATCTTGAGAAGTTCATGGTGGACCACAAGAGGACGAACACGCTTCTTTTGCCTTTCTTTCCCGAGTAAGTACACACACCCCCTAGCATTGTTAACTTAGGCTTTCTTATAGCTATCTTCCTTTGCCCTTTTCCAACATCCCGTTTCAATCGTGTTGTGCAGAGACAAATACTGCACACTCATCGCCATTTGCACAAAGTACTCGATAGCATTGTATTTCGACTCGGCGAGTAAGAAGAAGAAGGACTACACCAGAATAAGGGGTGTTTTGAATGAGGCTCTCGAGGGCTACGCTAAAAACGGATGCCCCTTCATCAACAAGGGGGAATGTATTAAGGATGACAAGCACGTGTTCAAGCATGTGCTCAAGTTCCCCTGCGTCAAGGAGCTGGCTACTGGCGGCGCCAAGGAGGCCTTCTACGCCATGCATCACCTTAAAGGGTTTGTCCGGGATTGCCAAAACCTAACTCTGCCATCTAGTTTCCGAGCATGGGCCGAAAATTTGGCGCGAAGGGACGATGATGATCTTAGAGAAGACTTCCATCGCATCCAGGTTAAGTTGTCGGAAATCATCGTGAAAGATGTCAACACGAGGGGAGGGGTCCTAAAACACAACAGAGGGTTGACTAAGAGGGAGATTGAAAATATTCTTCGTCAACAGGGTGACAACAGGACGTGGATGACGAAGGATGGCTATCTACCATTCTCGAAGCCGAGCGTTAGCAGTTCTCAACATTGATCGATGTGTGCGCCTAGAATTATCATAGATGTCTGTGAGTAGTTTTGTGTCACAAAATATATACTACCGTGGTCGTATGTTGTAAACTTCACTATTGTGGTCGTTGTCGTCGAAGTTCTATGATTATGATCGATGTGCTATCTTCTATGTTTACTGATCTTTTGCTTTAGTTTATGTGAATATATATGCATGTGAACCAATTTAGTTCTTTCTGTTGCATGATTTACTAATATGCCTTATCTATAGAGATGACGAAGTGGTACGTGGTGTACAAGGGTTGGGTTCCAGGAGTCTACAATGAGTGGGAGGACTGTCAGAAACAGGTGAACAAGTTTAGCGGCAATAGCTACAAAGGATACGCGACTCGAGAGGAGGCGGTAGCCAAGTGGAGGAACCACCTATGGAAGGAGAACCGGATGAAGATATTGCTAGTGCTCTTGCTCTTGCTCATCGTCGTCATAGTTGTATTCTGTTTGATTGTAGTGTAGGCGAGATGAAGACTTCATTTGTAATGTGATGAGATGGTGAACTTTCTAACAAACACTTGTAACAAACCACTTCATTTGACTTGTATTGTAATGTGATGATCACTTGTCTATCTCGTTCGGGCTCTAAGTAGTGTGATGGCACTATATTCATGTTTGTATTATATTTGTCTTCATATACTAAGTCAAATATACTGTTTCTGTATAATACTGTATATTTGGACAAGTTTCAATTTTTTTTAATACCTGATACTCAAACCAGTGGCGCATCGTTGTAACCTTCTGTGGCGCATAGTGTTTCAGTGGCGCATTGTCCATAATGCGCCACTGAACAGAGTCCCGTGGCGCATCAACCAAAATGCGCCACAGAAGTATCATGACTTTTGTGGCGCATTTCGAAATGCGCCACAGAAGTTTTCATCAGTGGCGTCCCAGCCATGCGCCACAGAAGACCAATATTGATGCGCCACTGATAAAGGATTTCCTAGTAGTGGACGATCCATGGTAAAGTCAGATAGGAAGAATGTCATGAAAGCAGGAACATGAGGGTTAGCGATGGTGATTTGAGTCTTTGTGGTGACGAGGAACTGGTTGCATGATCTGTGACTTGCAGCAATGACTGTTTGTGAGAGTGACAAGTTAACATGGAGGAGTTCACAGTCCTAACTTGCAGGGTGAAAATCCAATATCTTACTTTAATTGTTTGTGCATGACAATGGACTTGTTAAAGGCATTGTTTCGTGAGAGAGGATTTTCTCCAAGGTGAAAATCTATAATCTTTGCTCAGACGATGTTGATGCTTGTGTACTGTTTCCTTCTTGCAGATGTCACTGTTGGAGTGGTTGGACTACTAGTATTGTTTTATAGTGGTATTAGTGTCGTTTCTACGAGAAATCGCTCTCTGTGGCGGGATTTTTTTTATAATTCTTTTTCCCTTTTTATGGATTGTGCGTATCCGTAAGGCTGCTAAGCCATGTGTTCTTGTAGAGGCTAGCTGTAATTGGTATCTCTGTTTTTTTATAAAAAAACACCATGTCCATATTTTCTTAACCGATTCAGACAATTACATCTCCAGTTTATTTTCACTAAACTCAAATTATACATTGATGAATCAACTCATTGTCGGTTCACGACATAGGTGGACCCTCTTGCAAAAACAAAAATCATTTGTGGTTGTATTTCCCTTGAAGAGGGCTAACAAATGTCTAATCGTTTATTTTTTTAATCGTTGGCCCAAGGTGATGGGTCAAGAGGACAGGGAATTGACATGAGCGAGGAACTCCTTGAGGCAGCGGTTGTAAATGCAAGGTCTCTCCAGGTGTGCCAGATGCCCCGCCTTACTTATGCTTCGCAGTATCGTCTTCTCGCCCAGCTCCCTGGGTGCATCAACAATATCTTTAACAATTATTCATTAAGTATAAATTGGCACGATGATGAACTGAAGATTGTTGATAGTTAACAACTGAATTTTTTTTCACGCAAAAAAAAAACTGAATATTTTCTTACTCTTTTAGACTCTTTGCATCGTGTATGGAGACGAAGTTGTCATGTTCACCCCATAGCAAAAATATGTTCTGCACGTAGGTGGATTATCAGACTAAGTGGCAACGCAGTAAAAAGCTAGGTTCCGTGCCCACCAAGATTGCTTGTACTGTAACATTTTGCGAATGGACATATCTTTAAACACAACGTTGCGCACTGCCCATATTATGGAAAGTTGAGCGTTTCCCTTTTTATATTTCTATTAAAATTCTACTTTTTTTGCGGGGCTATTAAAATTCTACTCACGGTGTCCAATAATATAAGTTGTTATTACATTATTTTTACATGGTGTCCAATAAAATTCTACTCACGGTGTCCAATATATATATATATATGTAGAAACCCTATTCGATATATATATAACTATAAACACAGATGTTCTTAAAATAGGTGACGGCGAAGGCGTGCGCAAGTAACCTCACAAAGTCAATATTATGCAAGTGTATTGTTTTTTTCAGCGAGAAGCAAGTATTGTTTACCTGTTGAAAAGCAGGGGTTGGCGTTTTCTCATTGGTCATCATAACTTCCAGCATTTCTTCCCTCTCCTTTCGGCTCGTATACATCATCTCCATCAACCGGTGAACATACTTGTCAGATTATGAGATTATTGTTCTAAATTTATCATTAAATAGCACATTGACCCGCGAATTTGCACTGATAGATTATTATATTGTGTTATTTTAGTTCCTTGTTTTACTCTTTGACTATTTTAAATTATTTACTTAATACTACATTAGCATCGATATATGTTAAAATAAATAAGAAAACTATACATCTTGAGGGAAGCATTATTACACATGTTAGGTTCTTTTTGTAAGACTTTAGTTCTGTGATTGGTGAACATCAAGACAAAGTATTATGTTGCGTTATACAAAACCTTATGGTTCAATATAATCTTTAGATTTCCTCCTTCAACTTGGAAACCCTCGAGTGTCTCTTAGTTGACCCATATTTATTTGAGAGTTTTCACCAAGAAGAATAAAATGATTCTGAACATTCAAGGGCCGTAATAAACAATGAATTCAGTTTACATATCCACCTAGACAATTTGCAATATTACAGTGTGCCATGTCCAACACTGCTTCTATGTTACATAAATCTTTTCAATCTTGACTGTTACAATTATGAACCATTATGGTTAGACGGATCACATAGTATATATAACAATAATATATGTTTGTTTAGATATAAGTTATTCGGATTTGTCAAGATTCGTATGTATGTAATACTAAAACATGTATAGATAAATCAAAGTCATTTATTTTGGCACGGAGCAAGTAGATGATATCGTAATAAGATTCTTATTATTTTTGTAAACTGAATTGCCGGTATATAATAGGTAAGATAACTTATATACGAACCTTGAGGAAGTCCTGCAGGAAGCGATGGGGAAACCACAGCTTCTTATACATGGCGACGGATAAGAGCGATCTGACCCCTTTGGTGGACTCCGGCAGCATCAGCTCCGTGAACGTCTTGGCACCAAACCTGGTTCCCAGCATGGCGTCGAACGAGGCATCCGTAAAGGAGGTGGAGGAACCAGTGACGACTACGGACCGGACCAGGCCTGGGTCCGCCGCCGCGGCCATCTCGAACACCACGAGGCCGCCATAGCTGAACCCGACAACGTCGCAGCTCATCACGCCGAGCTTCCGGAGCGCCGCCGCGAGGCACCGCGCCTGGAAGCCGGCGGAGCGGTCGGGTAACGGCGAAGTGGATCCGCCAAAGTGGATGAGGTCAGGGATATACAGGTCGTAGCCGCGCCTGGACAAGGTGCCCACCTGGAGCCACCACGTCATGATACCGTCGCCCGCGAAGCCGTGCACGAGAACCACAGGGTGGTGGTTTCTCTGTTTCTGCTTCTGCTTCTGCTTCTGCTTCTCTCTCGGTGCGTTGTGCCTGGTGGGCAGCCAGAAGTTGATCACCGTGCCGGCGTCGTCAACATCGACGGCCTGCTGCCGCAGCCCGGCATTCTTGGCCACCAGGACTAGCAAGTGCTTCCTGTACACTTGCACCCAGTTCACCATGGATACTACCTATCTTGTTCTTGTTCGGGCTGCTAGCTATGCGCGGTGACGGCTTCCCACCACTTATAACGAACGAGTCCATTGTCCAGTCTTCCCAACACACGGTACGTCATCCCAACGTGGCTTTTAAAATTGCCGTCTGAGGACATAGTCTACAAAACTATGCCCATAAAACTGTTTTCTTTTCTCAAAAAGTCCACTTATCATCCTCGAGAGCAGTCCAAGAAAATTTAAGGCCCTGTTTGGAACAAAGGAAAATCATAGGATTTTTGGAGGATAGGAATAGGAATCTAAGATTCCTTTGAAATTCCTTTGGTATATGCTATTTCATAGGAATTTTGTAGGAAAACTAACATGAGTTCTAACTTCATGTTTTCATCTCCTTGTGTCTACAATTCCTGCAGTTTTCCTGTGTGACATCCAAACGAGACCCTCGAAATTTTCCTATGGTTTTGATTCCTATAGAGATTGAGCATACATGACATCTCAATTCCTGCAATTTTTTCCTATTCCTATGTTTTGCATTCCTACATTCCAAACAGGGCCTAAAAATACTCTTTGGATTAAAGACATGCATGTCCTTGGATTTGAGATTGAATGTACATACTTCTGTTTGAATACTATTTGCATCAACTAGTCTAGATCTATCCGGTAGCTCTTTATCTCTGCATATCTAGAAGTGTAACTGAGAGAGGGAGAAAGGAATCTGAGAGGGGAGGAACCACCTGCTCCCTGGCTCGACAAGCACGAGCCAGAGGGGATGCCCGAGCTGGTGCCGGAGCTAGATCCGCCGTCATTAGCCATGGGTAGTAAAAGGGGTGAGTGTGGCGGCGGTGGAGCTTCCCGTCGGCGCAGCGCTTAGCCTAGATCGGGTAGGGCTTGTAGGTGGGGTGGCTAGGGCACGGCTAACCTCGTAGGTCGTGCTGCCGGCTCCCCACCACTTTATATAGCGCTGGCGACAGGGGCCCACCGTCCTAGATAAGAACGGGCGCCCCCGATCGTATGATTAGAAGCGTCTTTGGGCCGTTGGGCCCAGTCACGTTGAGATCTATCCAACATTCTCCCCCTAGATCTCGACTTTACTTTTAACCTTGTTCTTTACTTATTTCATCACAGAATGACACATAGAGCATGTTTCATCGTCCCAGCTCAATTGCCGATAGAATCAGACAGCTACTATATACCTTCATGTTCTGAAACAAATTCTGTTACTTTTGGGCCTCTATGGTCCATGAATCATAGGCTTCCCGTTAAACCCATGCCGGCTATGTGTTTCTTGAACACATTGGGTGGTAAGCCTTTCGTTAGCAGATCCGCAAGCATATTCTTTGTCCTTATATGCTCGAGACTTATAGTTTGATCCTGGACTTTATCCTTCACAATATAATACTTTATATCTATAGACTTTGAAGCATTACTCGACTTGTTGTTGTGAGCATAGAATACTGCGGGCTCGTTGTCACAAGTACATCTTTAGTGGCTCGATCAGATCAACCACTTTCAAGTCGGGTAAGAATTTCTTTAACCATAACGCTGTCCCATGGCCTCATAACATGCTATAAATTCTGCATACATCGTAGATGATGCAACTATCGACTATTTGCTTCTCCACGAAATAGCACCTCCTGCGAGAGTAAAGACATACTGCGTCGTGGACTTTCGGTCATCTTTATCTCCCATAAAATCTGCATCTGAATACCCTTTTATCTCTAGGGAATCGATCTTCTATATGTAAGCATGAGGCCTTTTGTGCCTTGCACATAGCAAAGCTTTCTTTACCATCTTCCAGTGCTCTATGCCTGGATTCTCTTGATATCTACCGAGTACCCGGTGATAAATGCTAAGTCGTGAAAGTGCACACTTGTGCATACCGTAAGCTTCAACAACCCGAAGCATATGGTGCGACTTCATTTGATCGATCTCATATTGATTCTTTGGACATTGGGATTTCCCAAAACTATCGCCCTTGACTATGGGAGCAGGTGTTGAATTACTCGCATGCATATTGTATTTCTTTAAAATCTTTTCACAATATGCTTTCTGCGACAGTCCTAACACTCCATTATTTCTGTCTCGGTGAATTTCTATGCCCAAAACATAAGAGGCTTCACCAAGGTCTTTCATGTCAAAGTTTGATGACAAGAATTTCTTTGTTTCTAGTAGTAGACTAACATCACTGCTAGCAAGCAGAATGTCATCCACATATAGAATTAGGAAAATATATTTCCCACTTTTGAACTTTGCATAAATGCAATTGTCCTCAACATTTTCTTTGAATCCAAATCTTTTAATGGTATCATTAAACTTTAAATACCACTGCCTAGAGGCTTGCTTTAACCCATAAATGGATTTCTTTAGGCGGCATCCCATATGTTCTTCCCTCCATGAAAAACCCTTGGGTTGTTTCATGTAAACATTCTCTTCTAAATTTCCATTTAGAAATGCCGTCTTGACATCCATTTGATGTAACTCTAAATCAAAATGTGCAACTAGTGCCATGATGATTCGAAGGAGTCCTTACATGAGACCGGAGAAAAGTCTCATTGTAATTCACGCCTCTTTGCGTAAAGCCTTTTGCCACGAGTCTAGCTTTGTACTTTTCTACATTCCCATTGGAGTCATACTTTGTTTTGTAGACCCACTTGCATCCTACTGTTTTGGCTCCTTTGGGAATTTCCTCTAAGTCCCAAACATTGTTGGAACTCATCGATTTAATTTCATCTTCCATTGCCTCCACCCACTTGGCTGAGTGAGGGATACTCATGGCTTCTTCATATGTGGTAGGATCGCCCTCCATATGAACTACATTGTAAACTTTGTAGATTTCTTTGGAAATGGCTAGTCTTCGTTCTCTTTTAGACCGTCTGAGTTCATCAGTCTCTTGCTCATTTCTTACCTCGGGTTCAAGCACATTTACACTAGGTGGCTTTTCTGGCTCCCTTTCGTGCTCAACAGTGGGTTCAGGTGGCTCCTGATGGACAGGTTCCGAACTTTCGCCCATTGTTGTCACGTGTGGAGTCACAACAGGTGCCGGCACCACAACCTCAGGGGTTGTAGATGGTGGCTAGCAGTGTGAGAAAATGGCTCTGAATCATCGGATTAGGTGCATGCACCCTTTCTCCTCAAGATCAATTTTCCTAGCTACCTTGTGCTCCCCTCATCAATTCGTCCTCCAAGAAGATCGCATGTCTCGTTTCTACAAACTTTGTGTATCTGTCGGGACAAGAGAAACGATAGCCTTTATCTCTGGATAGCCAATAAAATGGCAAGATACTGTTTTGGGGTCTAACTTTGCAATGTTTGGATTGAAAACTTTTGCCTCATGGGCTCCCCAGACCCTCAAGTGGTGCAGAGGGAACTGCACATCCACAATTCATACGGTGTTTTGGGCACCGACTTACTTGGTACTCTGTTGAGAATATGAATGGCACTTTAAGCGCCTCCATCCACAATCCCAATGGGAGGGTGGAATAGCTCATCATGTCGCACCATATCCATAAGGGTGCGGTTGCCTTCTTTCACCATCCGTTTGTCGAGGTTCGCCCGCATAGAATCTTGACTATTCCATTTTCTTGCAGAACGTGCAAAGGGTCCTGTACTTGACCA
The DNA here is from genome assembly GCA_030063025.1 of Avena longiglumis. Taxonomy (NCBI): domain Eukaryota; kingdom Viridiplantae; phylum Streptophyta; class Magnoliopsida; order Poales; family Poaceae; genus Avena; species Avena longiglumis. The sequence continues at coordinate 465,798,824 of CP125978.1, forward strand.
TATGGAGTGTGCCGACCGTAGTACTCCCACCCACGATCGGACCGAACTATTTTGAGTCTTTTATCGTGCTGATTTTCTACTTCAGCTTTGAAAATTTTAAATTTATCCAACGCTTCAGATCTTTCTTTGATTGGATAAATATAACCATACCGCGAGTGATCATCCGTGAATGTTATGAATGAATCATAGCCATCCACACTTTTCACGGAAACGGTCCACAAATATCCGTGTGGATTATTTCTAGTGTAGCTATGCTCGGTTTGCACCGTTTTTAACTGTTTGACATACTTTCCTTTAATGCAATCTATGCATTGTTCTATGTCGGAGAACTCTAACGGAGGAAGAATGTCATTTTAACGAGGTTTTCTATTCTTCCCCTCGAAATAAGGCCTAGTCTACAGTGCCATAGTTTCGATGAGTCAAGAGTTCTTTCTTTTCTTTTGTTCTTTGTTCGACAAGGAAACTTTTTCATTCACATCACACGTAAAAAACTTTCTCATGCAGGGATAACAAATATAACTTATCAAATAATGTAGCAACACCCACATTTGTCTTTCAACCAGATGGCACACTTGCCATTACCAAAATAACATTCGTAAGAATCTTTGTCCAAACAGAAACACTTATTAAATTCCTATGTAATGAAGGAACGAAAAGCACATCTTTGAGCAAAAGCAAAGAGCCATCAATGACTCGTGAGGACGTCACCAATGGCCTCCACTTCGCTTCTATTCCATTCGCCACTTCAATGTGTCTTTCTCTTCTTGGCGTGGTCCTTGTCGAATGGAACCCCAGAAAGAGTTGGCAACATGAACAGTTGCTCAATCAATCCAGCAAGTGGATCTAGTAAACTTTTCATACAAAGATTCATTAACAAAAGAAACAATATCTTTACCATTTTGGCCATGATGTACTTTAGCCAAATCGGCGGTCTTTCTTGTAGTGGCCCGGCTTTTGCGTGATGGCACCGATCCTTCTCCCCGTGGGTGGACTGGTGATGTCATCTTGGTCTGCATTGGACCCTTACCATGGGGCTTGGAGGTGAGCCACCATGGTTGCCGTGAAGCCTCTTCTCCGTTGTCCTTCAAGTTCGAGAACCGCCGTGTGAAGGGCTTTCACTTTCCTCTTCTCGGGAGCACATCCCAATGGTCTTTCTATGTCCCACTTTTCAGGGACATATTATAGTTATCACAAAGTTTTCAAAGGCTGTGAAAGTGAGGCCATCACAAGGTGCACCAAGAGTGCTTGGCTTTAACTCGAGGTCCTCATCCATTGGCTTGAGCTTTGCTGCCATGTTTGACATCCTCAAGATGTGCTCTCTTATCCCGTGGGGTCCTCCGTATACTTTTTCAAGAATCAGCTGCTTTAACAATTGGTCGATATCTTTGAAGAGCCAAGAACTGGCTCTTTATCTTGGCGAGATACTACGCCTCAGTACACTCTCCAATTGAGCCCACGATCGCGTTCTCAATTGTGTTCTTCTGAATGCCAGACACTTCTTGTTGGCGTTCACCCATTTCTGGTTATCGATAGAGTAAGCCAGCTCCAATGGAGCATGGTCCCTCTTCCTTTTCTCAAAGTCAGCACTTTCCTCGCCGCCTGACCGGTCGGGCTTGGCTGCTTGGTGTCAACCACCCAATCCACTTCGGTGCATACGAACGCCAAGTCAACTTTCTTCCTCCATTCGGAGTAGTTGTCCCCCCTAAGGAGCGGGATGTCCTTCAGACATGCCATGAGGTTGAGACCTCCTGAAAATCACCAAGAAAAACAACTGTATGCGTTAATTCAACGTTGGTATAAATTAAGCATGCAATCGTTTTGTGCTATTTAAAATTACATCACCGTTGGGCAGAAATAAATTTAAATGCACCTTTAATACTTAATAGGAAAAGATTATGGCCATGATTATTAATAACGTTGGTCAATTAATAGCATGAGGCATAATCACTTTAATCACATCTCTATGTCAAGATTCAATCAACTTTTATTGCATTTGGTGCAATTTTAAACCATACATTTGCAATGTAAAATAACTATTTGCAACGGAAACTTTCATAAAAACTCATACTTTGCAGAAAAATCTGCCTTTGTAACATTCTCTAGTCACAATATACTCAAAAACAAAAGGACTAGAGAAAACTATACAAAAATTTTGCTTAAAACTAAGCAAAAAGCATTAAAAACAATTCTGTAAAATTAAAACAGCAAAAACTGGTTAACTGGGCCAAACAGAGCCAGTATTGCCCAAGAAGCGGCATGGCCGCCCATGCAGCAGTAGCGGCACCGCAACCGCTGGCCGTGAGCAGCCCACTGCGGCGAGCGACCCACTGGCAGCGGCATTAACCTGGCTTGGTCCGCCACAGTGCCCACGTGGCTGGCCAATGCCTGCCAGCCTGGCCGCCAGCGCCCGATCCGAGCTGGCTCAGCCCTAGATCCGACGGTGGGCGCGCTGGGTATAAAACCCCACGAAACCCTAACCTAAGCCACTTTTCCCCAGCCCTCTCCGGCGTGGCCACATGGCGGCGTCTGCCACCGGCCGCCTGCGTGGTCACCGTGTGGCTCGCCCGTCCCCTTAGGCGTGGCGCGGCGGCGCTGCGTCTTGGCGTCAGCGCGTGGTCACCGCCACCTTCCTCTCGTCTGTGGCGCTCATGTCCCATGAGGCGCGGTGTCCCGATCAGCGGCGCCCGCGTCTGCAGCGGTTGCAGCGTCGGCGCTGTCGGCGGCGGTGAGGTGGCGCGGTGGCGCGCCCTCCCTCCCGGCAAGAAGAACGGCGAGGCGAGGCGCCCTCCCTCTTCCTCTCAGGAGCCCAGCCTCCTTGCCGGATGCGTCCACCCGAGGGTGGGCGCACCACCGTCAAGAGGGGCGGCGGTGGAGCCTTTTGCTCCTTTGCTTGGTCCATGGTGAAACTGCGGCGGCGCCCCCACCTTGCTCCTTGACGATGTGTGCATCCACCCGAGGGTGGGTGCACCGTCGTCAAGTGGCCGAAGTGTGGGGCGGAGACTTTCCCGGCGATGGCCGGAGTGGACCCCCTTTTTTTTTTGATTGCCTTTTCTTTGGGGATCTATGGGGTTGGATCTATGGGGATTTGGGATGCTTTTTGGGGTTTAGATCTTGCACTTTTTTCTTTGCCCCCGAAGAAGTATTTCTTCTTCTAGATGTCTCCCAAAGGGATGCCCATCTAGATCGAGAGGAAAGGCGCGGCCATAGGGCAGACGCTCTTTAGATCTAGGTCTATTTCCTTTGAATTTCTTTTGCACCGAACAAAACTAGCCACTAGTGGCTCTGATACCATTGTTTGAATACTATTTGCATCAACTAGTCTAGATCTATCCGGTAGCTCTTTATCTCTGCATATCTAGAAGTGTGGCGAGAGGAGAAAGGAATCGAGAGGGAGGAACCACTGCTCCTGGCTCGACAAGCACGAGCCAGGAGGGATGCCAGTGGTGCCGAGCTAGATCCGTCATTAGCCATGGGTAGTAAAGGGTGAGTGTGGCGGCGGTGGAGCTTCCCGTCCAAGGCTTAGCCTAGATCGGGTAGGGCTTGTAGGTGGGGTGGCTAGACGGCTAACCTCGTGAGGAGTCGCTGCCCCACCACTTTATATATGGCGGCATGGCCGTCACCAGATAAACGCAGGCCGATCGAGCGCTTGATTAGAGGCGTCTTTGGGTTGGGCCCAGTCACGTTGAGATCTATCCAACAACTTCGTATATCTTCTATGTCTAAATAATAGAACCCTCCGGTAGCTGATTTTCTCGGCATGTCTCTGGTTGCTATCTATCTGTCACATTCCATAATTTTCTCCAGCTGGGGCGGTGTTCCTTTCTGAGGGCTGGACGAGGAAATACGGGCTGTTGTTCGGACAGGGATTTGTGGCACCCGAGCATCAGTGGTCTCGGTATCCTGTTCGTCCGAAATATCATTGTGATCTGGTGCCACAGTGCTAGATTAGTCAATACAGCTGTTTGAAAACTCCACTATACATGTGCCAGTGTATAGCAAAACAGTAGAAGTTCTGACACAGGGAGAAGATGATAGTAATAATAAGAAATGTGCCGATGTGCCAACTAGATACATAATGTAGTGTGGGTTGCTGATGGAATAAATGCGGAGGGCCACATGGACTGACGATGCTGTGCACGCGGTGTGATTGACCGCTCGACCATGGCGTTAGTGTTATGCAAGGTGAATATTATATGAACCCATGAAATTTTTTAAAACGTTGAACTTTTTCTGAGTTGGTGATTATGCGTTTTTTAATCTTGAGAATATTTTTCGAATCGTCAAACTTTTTTTAAACCCATGAAACTATTATTATTGGACAATGAACTTTTTATAAAATCATGGACATTATTTGGACCACCTTTAACATTTTTTGAATCAGTAAACTTCATTTCAAAACCCACGGTAAAAAAATTGAGGCTCGGTTTGGCACCTCAGTATTTCCAAAACCATAGTATGTCTAAACTGTAGTATTCGCATGCCCGGCAGTGAAATACCGTAGTTTTGAAAAACCACATTTTTCTGCTGTATTGCCAAAAAATCGGAGGTGTTTGGGAATGTGCACGCAGTTAGTATTTAGTTGCTGTCACGGAGCATCTAGTCTAGCTGGCCTATGCAATTGGCCGAAACAACATACCCACGTACAGTTTTTCGATTGATTTCAGCTAGCAACGCTCTGCGAAGGAGGCATCAGGCTGGGACGTTGGGTTAGCTAGTGATCCAAGGAAGCGATGGATTGCACCTGGACAGATCGCGAAAAAGATGACGGAGTAGCCTGCAATACAGGGGAAGGAGTGCCGGGGAAAGAGATGGAAGAGGAAAGCATTTCTCAGTTTTAGTAAAAACAGGTCCGGGGCTCTTTTTTAGATACAGCGAAAATACCAAAGTATCTCGAATAATGCATTATCTAAAACTGCAGCTTTCATTTGAACTAAACACATCAAAGTATCTAAAACTATGGTATTTCTAAAAACTAAGTATCTACCAAATACTTTGAAAATACTTAGCTACCAAACTGGGCCTGAGCATTTACATTTTCTTTACAAAAATAATGAATATTCTGATTCACGCGCAACATACTTTCTTAACCCGTGTGCCTTTTTTTCTGAAGTGACGAACCGTTCTTAAAACACAAGAAACTATTATCTTTGGACCGTGAATTTTCTAAAATCATGATTATTTTCAATTACCATGTACATTTTTCAGAACCGGTATACCTATTTTGGACACCCTTTAAAGAATTAATTTTTGAACCATGGTTCTATTAAAAACAATCATGAATTTTGTTTGAACCTCTGTGAACACAATTTTTAAAATTGAACTTTTTTCGAACGGGGTAAACTTTCTTTTGAAGCCCACGAATCTGATACTTTTTTTATCATGCCCAATTTTGTAGAAAACCACAAACATTTTTGAATCACTGTTAACATTTTAGAACTCGTAAACTTTTTGTGAAACCCATGAAACTAATATTTTTTGGACCATGAACAATTTCTTTAAAAATAATACTTTTTGTATCGCCGTGACTATTTCTTCAAACCGGTAAAGTCTTTCTTTAAAACTAGTTAAACTATTAATCTTCATCATGCAACAGATTAAAAATAATGAACTTTTCTTGGACCACGTGAACATGTTTTGAACCTGTAAACTTCTTTTAAACCCACGAAAATATTATTTTGGACCAAGAAAATTTAAAGAATAACATACACATTTTCTGAACCACTATCAAAATTTGTCGATACAATATTAATGAAACTGTTATTGTTGAACCATAAGTAATATTTTTAAAATATTATATCGTCTTTAACCACCATAAGCATATTTTCTAACCCAGTGATATATTTTTAAACCCACTTGAATATTCGTTTAAACACGTGATCATTTTTTTTCAAAAATAATGTTCAGTATAACGGTTGCCTCGTACTGGTGCACGGAGGAGACAACGCTGGTTGACTGTGTTGTCCTGACAAAAGAGATGAGTAGGTTTGAGTTGGATGTGTGACAGTGGTCCATCTATCGTCGGGTGTGACTCATCTAAGTGTGGACCTGGACATATGATTACACTTCTAAATACAAAAATACTTAGCAGAATACAATATAGATGAGAATCTAGATACAAACCATCACCTTTAGAAAACGTTCCATGCGTCCCGGTTGGTAAGAGGCTTTAGTCCCGGTTACCCAACCGGGATGGGGCAATCGGGACTAAAGCCCCAACCTTTAGTCCCGGTTGCCCCACCAACCGGGACAAATAGAATGCGTGGCGTGTCCGAGGCGGTGGAGTATAGTCGGTTCGTAACACGACCGGGACAATAACTTTCTCGCGGCGTAGATTTGGCCTATTTTTCGCGCGACAAAGAATTCATTTGGCACATTTTGTTGTCGGCAGCATTTTCGTCACTTTTGTGCTTGGCGAAGAATTCATTTAGGTTGATTTATTATTTATTTAGTGTTTTGCACTCATCAATGAAGGAACCATTATATTACACAAGATCATCATGACCATATTATATTCGATACACGGATCGAGTTCATGCACTACTTAAAAGTTGCTCTTTGTACAATCTCTATTGTCTAAATACAGTCGAATAGTATTCCCCTTTTGGTTCTAGGACTTCTGCATCCAAGAATCCCGCCAATTCCTCCTGAATTGCTCGTACGCGATCCTTTGGCAGAAGACCGTCCCGTAGACGTTCGATCTGATTTAAAAAAGGAGTCAGCCTATATGAATGAAACTAAACACAATTTGATTGTAATTAAAAACTATGGAAATTGTTTACGTACGTGGAGTTGCTCTAAATTTCTGCCCTTCTCATCGCACGTCTGCCGGATGAACTCGCAAACATAGTATCCACATAGATTGTTACACGGTCCTGCGTCACTTTACGAGAACATAGTTCAATCAAAATAATAATCAAGCATGATAATAACTGTATCAAAACTAGAATCAAAGAGATGCGCAGATATAGCTAGTGGTGCTTACATCTAGTGCTTCAAATGTAAGCTCCTCTTTCCAAACACCCATAGCCTTTTTGGTGAACCTTTTCCAAGCGCTGCCCGGCGAAGAAAACGAATAAAATAAGTTATTAAGTACTTGATATCATAAAATTCACGAACGTTGCCGATATAGTGTCGTAATGATTAGAATTATCGCTGGAGAAGTATCTGCATGTCCTTCCACGTCTCAAGGGGTTTATGTTTCGAGTCCATGACTAGTACACGCCCTTTGTCAAGTTGAATGATTAACAGAATATAGTGGTAGCTGCGAATGCATAACTAATCAATTATATACTTAACATCGAGTAAGCAAAATAGAAAATGTATACAAGACAATAACACTCACTCGAAGTTGTAAGGAAATAGTATTTTCCTTCTGGTTTCTTGAAACCTTAACGCGTGTACTATATTATCCTCCGTATCCTGGGGGTTTGTTTTCAGATTAGCTTGATGAACCCAATATGGGTCAATGAAGCCAATGTCATAGATTTGTCCTCTGCTGCATTCGAGAATCTTCATGCTGCATATTACATTATGATTATATACATTCAATAAACAAGGTGAGATAGCTGGAGACTAAATTAATTACAGAATTAGTACTTACAGACAATAGGCACTGACGATCGATTTGTCCAAGGCGTCTTGATTGAATAATTGAAATAGTTCATCAAATTCAATGGATATCATGCCATCCATATCTTTCCCATAATGCTTTTTTGTAACCTTCAGCACTATCCAGTTAGCCCCAGCCTTTGGGGCATGCAAGTACCAGTTATGCAATCTTCGCATTTTTGTTGGAAGATTATTTACCTCCTCAGGTTTGACGAGAGGTTTGCCGTACTGGTATTTGTATACTACTTCCCTCACGGGGAAGTACTCTAAATGGGATAAGTACTGGGCAATACTCATACCTTGAGCAGCGGCAGCTTCTCCATATTGTGCAACTACCTCTAGATCATACTGCTCTTCGGCCCCATATTTGCTCGACCCCACATTGGTTTGGGAAATTACCTTGAGAGGGGCGCAAGACTGTTTTTCTTGTTCTCCGAGCTGGGCAACAGATTTCTTGCTTGCATCAGTACTGCTCTTTTATAGGCTTTTTGTGCCGCATGTGACTTGAGAATAGAACGCTCATAGTCTGATGACAGCTTTGGCTCGGGTTGATGAAGAGACTTTAGCATTTTCAACACTTTGGCTTTTTCTTCTTTCGTGCTGGGGAACTCTGGCTCTTTCGGCCGCCTCAGCTTAGCGAAAAAATTGTCGTTCCGCATCAACGATCGCCGATCTCCTCTTGATACAGTCATAAGCTCTCTTGGGAGGAACCTTTGGTACTTTTGGAAGAGGCTCTTGTTTACGTTAGGAGATCGCTTACCACGCAGAGTAGCGTGACGCTAAGCTTTTTATCTGGCGCGGCGATGGCTCATGGGCGATGGCTGTGCCGGAGGTTGGTGGCGGGCGGGTGAGGTGAGCCGGGTGGCGAGCAGGCGACGGCTGCCAAGGGCGACGAAGGCATTGCCGCGACGGCTGGCCGGAGACGGGTGAGGCGGCGGCGAAGATGGCCTTGGCGTGTGATTTCGAAGCACGATACATTCCTTTGGCCATAGAATGGTGACGTTTTTTTCGTCTCCCAGTACAGTCACATCCCCTTCACCTGCAGGGTAGTCAAGATCCAAAATTTCAAAGGTGGGCATGATTTCATCCACCCCGACAACAGCGTAGCCCTCTGGAACCGGACGACAGTGGTAAGTTGGTGTGGGTCCAATTGGTAAGGCATAGCCGACCGCCACCTTCATTGATATGTTCACACCTTTGACATGTAGCTCGCAGTGTGTCATCTCTGTGATATCATCCACTGGGTATCCAACAGGAGCCATCGTCGGTGCACCATCGTCATCGCCATTGTCATCACCCGGGATCTCGGCGGAAGCCACACTGCTTTTTCGATTATTCGATAGGCCGGTAGCATCGAATGCAGCAGTCGCCGAGATGGGCCGGTAGTACTTTGCTCTTTAAGTGCGTTAATTTCATCTTGTTGTTGCTTTATTCGTTCTTCAATTAAACGCATTCGCTCTTTCTGACTATCTGCTTCAACTTCCGCCCTATCCTGTAACACCCTCAGAATCGGACCTATGGAAGTTTCAGCGATTCCCGCCAAACCCGCATAGAAACGATTCAAAGGTGCCCACCAGGCACTTTCGTGCGGGTGGAAAACGAAGTAATAACATTACACAACAGTCCTCGATGGGACCCACGACGATATATATACAACACGACTCCATGAGTCAAGAATACGATATACGGTACAAAGATCCAAATCACCTTGAAAATGATACGTCCGACTACGGACAAGATGCAAATGGGGTTAAGAGCCACGAAGAATAACCAATGGCGTCCATAACTGCCCAGGCCAAGCCGGAAGGGTAACCCCGCTAACGACGCCGATCTCAAAACCTGCTTAAACAAAAGGGTGCCAAAGGGCAAAGGAAAAAGAGGCGTCGATCGAGGCCAAGACACGACGAGGCTAGAATTCGTCCTCGCCTACATAGGTATGGTGGATCAAGCGGCAAAGATGCACTAAACAACCTATAGAGACTCGATACATCCGGCGGCTATCGAGAGGGAATAAGAAAGACCTACACGGAACCAACTCGATTCTACCACCAAACAAACCCATCCCGTGTTTCCTCGAGACCAAACGAGAAGTCAACCGAGGAACTCACATGGCGCTTTAGGTATTCTATCGTCGCAGCAATTACTAGTCGTTTTAGATAATCATCCCGATAAAATAAGCAAGGGCAATTTTAGTTAACCATTCCGTGATAGTCGCAACACTTACTAGTCGATACAATTAGCATGAGATAACCCCAAAACCCAAAGAAGCTTGTTGATACTTTTATTAGCCATTCCGTTGTAGTGAAGGCGATTACTAATCATATCGGATACAAGTCAATTTATAACAATAAACTTTAGTTATAGTTGTCTATGATCAAGCAATCGTGATCCAAGTCGTACATAACCGCGACACGGCTTCTCGAAAGATTTAACCTGAGGGTGCACCAAAGTATCCACAAGCACTTGACCTTTTTCCGATCGCCATACACCCATCGGTATGTCGGCGGGGCCTAAGTCATGACGCCCTGCACCCAAAGCAAGCACGGGGGCCACCCCACTAAGTCTACCAAGAACGAAGTCGGCCGGTCTCCGACGGACTCGTGGTTTGCGACATTGGTCAGAACGACAAGAATCCCAAAACGGGATCCGATACCGAAAACACTCGCTTACCTAACAGATAAAGCAGCTCCTCGTGACAATCGTAAATAAGCAGTAAAGCATGGCATAAGTACAGGATAGTAAATAAACCTCAAACTAGTTTGTGGCCCCAAGACAATACTTTGAAATCGTACTAATCAATGGGGCCCATATCTCCCCACCGTGGTTAGCGCGCTCGATCTCTAACAAGTGTCAAGAACTCGGGTCCCACGGACACAAGTGGGCGGTCGGAAACCAAACATTATCTATCACCCACCGATGCCTCTGCTTACTTCAGTTTTAGTTGTTAAACAAGAATTAAAGTGAACGAAAAGTAAAGCCATGATCATCTCCAACAACAACATGCAATTCTCCAACAATCGTGGTTCTTGGCGACACGCAACAGCACTTGAGCAAGCGACTACGACGCGCAAGTCCAACTATCTACCAAACAACAGGTAATAGGGTGTGTCCAAGGCAATATAAGGCTGCAAGGGAATCACGGGTACGAAATCTAGAGCATCGCAACACAGATAGCAATAGATCAACAGGAGGGAATAAATACTATAAATACTATAAAAGTAAGATAGGTACAAAGGGGGAGATGCTCGCCTAAAAACATTGCTGAAGGTTCAACCGAAGATCGGGGCGAAGCTCACATCAACTCAACGGTCTTATCCGCAAAGAAGCAAAACACTAGAATAAACACCGGATGCAATATTTAATACTACGGCAGAAGATCGGGCATGATGCATGTATGATGTATGGCATGGTAAATATGCGGTGCAATTAGGTCATGTTAAGCGGAACCGGGGTCCCGACACTTATTTAGGTGGTTCATGTTATTTAGCTACCCTGCATTTTAAATGTTGTATTAACATGGCCAAATTATACCACCGGTTCGCTACACAAATTTAAATGAGGCCAATATAAGGCTAGATTTGCCCGCATATGGGCCCCATATTTAATTATGAGGTGAATCGGCATAAGGCCCCCAAACCACAGAAATATGCATGCGAGATGAATGATTATTATGCAACAGGTTTTATATTTAGCATTTATAAAATAGGGGCTCGGGAAAAGGTTCACACATTAGGGGGTCTCGACGAACTTGGGGTTCCGGGGGTTCGGGGTCCGGTCTCAGGGTTCGACGGAAGCGGTCTCGGCAGGAACATTCTCGAACAACGGGGCAGATCTTGTCGCATCCGGGTTCTCGGCGAGCTCGGCGTCCGGGAAGGAGTACTTGTCGCACCGGGGTCTCGGTGTCCTCGGATCCGATTGAAGATCTTGGAGGTTTCAACTTTATTTGCCGGTGTCGGGTTCGGCGCCGGTGGTTCACCGGAAGCGGCGATATTTGTTGACTGGTTCTTGTCATCATTCTCGGGCGACTGGACGAGTCAGCAATGCGGGCCTGTTTGGGACACACGGGCGAACATTCTTGCGGGCGCAATGTGCTTGCGAGGTCCGTCGCAGGAGGGCGCCGACGAGCTGGAGGTCGGATGATTGTGCCAGAGGCGGCCATCTCGCAGACGGGTCGGGACGAGCCGCCTCGAGGGCGCGGCGCGTAGCCTGGGTCGCAGGAGGGCGCGCGAGGCCCGCGCTTGGGGCCCCGGAAGCTGCTGCAGAAGAGGGCCGGGCCGGGCCCCGCGGTGGAGGGTGAGGTCGACGGAGGCGGCCGAGCTGGCAGAGGGGGTCGCCACGGTTGGAGAAGAGGCCGAGCGGAGGGCCTGGCCGGCGAGCAGAGGGCGGCGAGACGGAGCATGCGGGCGGCGCGGCGGGCGACGGCCGGAGGAGGGCTTCGGGCGGGCGGAGGTGGCTCAGGAGGCTCGCAGGGAGGATTGCGGCAGCCGGGCGTCAGGCGAGGCAAGGAGGAGGTGGCGGGTGGCGGGAGGACGGGGTGACGGGAGGCGGGGTGGCGCGAGGTCGCCGGGCGAGGGGCGGCAGAGGTGGCTGCGGCCAAGGCCGGCGGAGAGCGGGCGAGGGGAGGTGGTTCAGGCCACAGTGGAGGAGGGTCGCGGATCGCCGAGGCGGCTCAGCTGGGAGGCGAGGCAGCGATCTGGCCGGGAGGAGGAAGAGAGCGGGCGGGTTGGTGTGCAGGCGAGGAGGCGGTGGAGGCCGGGGAGGAAGGGGAGGCGGTCAGGAGGCAGGCCGGTGAAGGACGGGAGGAGGAAGGAGGATGGAAGGGAGAGGCGAAAGGCCAGTGGTTAGGGAGGGTGCGTGGGAGACGCGGTTGGGTGGGTCCATGGGAGAGGGGCTGTGGTGGGGCCCGGTGGCAAGTGTTAGGGGTGAGGGATCGGTTGGGGGGGAGAGGAGAGAGAGGGGGTGGGCCAGAGAGGTGGGTCCAGGTTGTAAGTGGGAGGGGTAAGGTGGAACTGTGTGAGAAAGAGGGAGAGGGGAAAAGTGGTGGATTGATGATGTGGCGGGGTGGGTAGGAAGTTGGGGGAGGGGTGAGGTGGCACGCTGCGGTTGGTGGGTAGATTGGGACTAGGTAGATATAGGATTTAGAGTTTAGGTTTTTATTACTTTTGTAATATGTGTTTGTTTTGTTTTGTTTATTTTAAATCAAGACTACTTTGCAATAATTTTTAGGTAAATAAAATATCCGATACGATCGGGGTTTTGCATTTGAAACAAAGAGGGGTATTTGTACAAGACAAAACTAGGCTTTTCAAAATAGTGCAGACAAACAATGCATGATGATGACGATGCAATTCACAAAAACAACGCGATTTGCTAGTAGTGGTTTTGCGGGATGCCACAATTCGACACCACTAACAATGGATCTCGCCCTCGAGATCCGCCTCATGGTACCGGAGGGAGGGTCGGCGATCTGCGTCTTCTCGCATCGTGTAGATCCTCGCGACACCACTAACAAGAGGTCGTTGTCCGTGATCGTTGAGAGAACACGCCGGAACAAAAGGTCGAAGGTAGAGGTATCAACAAATAAAGCCACCCCTAACTTCCGTGGACGGAGTAAAATTGTTGAATCCCCTGATTCGATGTACAAGAGCGAATGATAAGAGTAGTGGTATGGTAGCTACTCCATCCCGCACTCAAACCATTACTCTGCACGCGAATAGACGGATTATGCAACCAACTCTCAGAATTAGACTGAAGATCTCGACAAGCGAGGTTCAGGAACAAAGGAGTGATGCAGACTCTGCATCGGATCTGGCGTAGATGATGTCGTCGCGTCGGAAAACACCGGAAGGCACAACCAAGGAACAAAGAATGGTACCACCGTAGACGGATTCCTCAGACAGCATGAACACCGGATGTAGCATCACCGTTACCAAAGGAGGAAGCGAAACCCTAAAGGTACGACGGAAACCCAACCACGAGAAATCCTGGACTCGAAGAAAAGATAAGAGGTGAATTCAAAACACGCAGAGGTGAGAGGAGAGCAGCAGAGGGGTAAGGAGTAAAATCAGACCTAATCAGAACTATCCAACCGACTTTGCAAAAATAGTTTTGACACTCTACTTCGGCCGTTAGCTAGGTTATCCCACAGCTGGACTTGTGGGTATCGCAATCACTGAGCTCGATACCACTCAGAACACCCTCGAATCGGACCTATGCAAGTTTCAGCGATTCCGCCAAACCCGCAGAAACCATTCAAAGGTGCCCACCAGCACTTTCGCGGTGGCCGGAAACGAAGTAATAACATTACACAACAGTCCTCGATGGGACCCAGTAACGTATATATATACAACACGACTTCATGAGTCAAGAATACGTATATACGGTACAAAGATCCAAATCACCTTGAAAATGATACAGTCCGACTACGGACAAGATGCAAATGGGGCTAAGAGCCTGAAGAATAACCAATGGCGTCCATAACCCCGCCTGAGCCAAGCGGAAGGGTAACCCGCTAACGACGCCGATCTCAAAACCCGCTTAAACAAAAGGTGCCGACAAAGGGCAAAGGAAAAGAGGAGCGTCAAGATCGAGGCCAAGACACATGAGGCTAGAATTCGGTCCTCGCCTACATAGGTATGGTGGACTGAAGCGGCAGCATGCACTAAACAACCTATAGAGACTCGATACATCTGGCGGCTATCAGAGGGGAATAAGAAAGACCTACACGGAACCAACCTGATTCTACCACCAAACAAACCCATCCTGGTGTTTCCCCCTCGAGACCAAACGAGGAAGTCAACCGAGGAACTCACACAGTTGGCAGTTTTAGGTATTCAGTTATCGTTGCAGCAATTACTAGTCAGGTTTAGATAATCATCCTGATAAAATAAGCAGTGGGCAATTTTAGTTAACCATTCCGTGATAGTCGCAACACTTACTAGTCAGATACAATTAGCATGAGATAACCCCAAAACCCAGCAGTTGTTGATACTTTTATTAGCCATTCCGTTGTAGTGAAGCTGATTACTAATCATATCGGATACAAGTCAATTTATAACAGTAAACTTTAGTTATAGTTGTCTATGATCAAGCACTGTGATCCAAGTCGTACATAACCGCGGACACGGCTTCTCGAAAAGATTTAACCCTGCAGGGGTGCACCAAAGTATCCACAAGCACTTCGACCCTTTTTCCAGATCAGTTAACATACACCCATCCAGATGTCGGGGCCTAAGTCATGATGTTCCTGCACCCAAAGCAAGCACGGGGGCCACCCCACTAAGTCTACCCGAACGAAGTCGGCCGGTCTCCGAGACGGACTCAGGTTTATGACAAGGATGTAAACGACAAGAAATCCCAAAACTGGACTGTCGACAGCGAAAACACTCCGCTTACCTAAATAAAGACAAAGTGCTCCTCGCACAATCGTAAATAAGCAGTAAAGCATGGCATAAGTACAGGATAGTAAATAAAACCTCAAACTAGTTTGTGGCCCCCAGTACAATACTTTGAAATCAGGTACTAATCAATGGGGGGCCCATATCTCCCCACCTGTGGTTAGCGCTCTCGATCTCTAATGTGTGTCAAGAACTCGGGGTCCTACGGGACACAAGTGGGCGGTCGGAAACCAAACATTATCTATCACCCACCGATGCCTCTGCTTACTTACTTCAGTTTTAGTTGTTAAACAGTAATTAAAGTGAACGAAAAGTAAAGCCATGATCATCTCCAACAACAACATGCGGCAATTCTCCAACAACTGTGGTTCTTGGCGACACGCAACAGCACTTGAGCAAGCGTATCACGACGCTAAGTCCAACTATCTACCAAACAATGGTAATAGGTGTGTCCAAGGCAATATAAGGCTGCAAGGGAATCACGGGTACGAAATCTAGAGCATCGCAACATACGTATAGCAATAGATCAACAGAGGGAATAAATACTATAAAAGTAAGATAGGTAGAAAGGGGAGATGCTCGCCTAAAAACATTGTCAAGGTTCAACCAAGATCGTAAGCTCACATCAACTCAACGGTCTTATCCGAAGAAGCAAAACACTAGAATAAACACCGATGCAATATTTAATACTACGGCGTAAGATCGGCATGATGCATGTATGATGTATGGCATGGTAAATATGCGGTGCAATTAGGTCATGTTAAGCGGAACCGGGGTCCCGACACTTATTTAGGTGGTTCATGTTATTTAGCTACCCTGCATTTTAAATGTTGTATTAACATGGCCAAATTATACCACTAGTTCGCTACACAAATTTAAATGAGGCCAATATAAGGCTAGATTTGCCCGCATATGGGCCCCATATTTAATTATGAGCTGAATCGGCATAAGGCCCCCAAACCACAGAAATATGCATGCTAGATGAATGATTAGTATGCAACAGGTTTTATATTTAGCATTTATAAAATAGAGGCTCGGGAAAAGGTTCACACATTAGGGGGTCTCGACGAAATTGGGGTTCCGGGGGTTCGGGGTCCGGTCTCAGGGTTCGACGGAAGCGGTCTCGGCAGGAACATTCTCGAACAACGGGGCAGATCTTGTCGCATCCGGGTTCTCGGCGAGCTCGGCGTCCGGGAAGGAGTACTTGTCGCACCGGGGTCTCGGTGTCCTCGGATCCGATTGAAGATCTTGGCGGTTTCAACTTTATTTGCCGGTGTCGGGTTCGGCGCCGGTGGTTCACCGGAAGCGGCGATGTTTGTTGACGGGTTCTTGTCATCATTCTCGGGCGACTGGACGAGTCAGCAATGCGGGCCTGTTTGGGACACACGGGCGAACATTCTGCGGGCGTGCTACAGGCTTGGTGCAGAGGTCCTGGTCGCAGGAGGGCGTCGAGACGAGCTGGAGGTCGGATGACGGTTGTAGGCGGCCATCTCGCAGACGGGGTCGGGGACGAGCTGGCCTCGAGGGCGGCGGCGCGCGGAGCCTGGGTCGCAGGAGGGGCGCAAGCGCTGCCCTTGCGGGCCCATGAAGCCGAGAAGAGGGCGGGGCCGGGCCCCCTGGGTGGAGTGTGTGTCACGGAGGCGGCCGAGCCGGCAGAGGGGTCGCCGGTTGGAGAAGAGGCCGAGCGGGAGGAGCCTGGCGAAGTCGAGCAGAGGCCGGTGGCGGGAGCACGCGGGCGCTGGCCCGGGCGACGGCCGGGAGGAGGAGGATCGGGCCAGGCGAGGGAGGTGGCTCAAGGGAGGCTCTCGCAGGGGTTGCAGCAAGGCGGGCGGCCGCGGCGAGGCGAGGAGGAGCAGGGCGGTGGCGGCGCTGGAGGACGGGCCCGGCGACGGTGGAGGCGGGTGGTGGCGTCGTAGGTCGCTGGGCGAGGCGGCAGAGGTGTCGACGGCCGCCGGAGAGCGGGCGAGGAGGTGGTTCACGGGCCACTGCGGAGGGGGTCATGGATCGCCGGGCGGGGCTCGAAAGCCTGAGGAGAGCGGGCGGCAAGTCTGGCCGGAGGAGGAAGAGAGCGGGCGGCGGTTGGGCAGCCGGGCGAGGGAGGCTGGGAGGCCGGGGAGGCGTGGCCGTGGGGAGGCACATGAAGGACGGGAGGAGGAAGGAGGATGGAAGGAGAGGCGAAAGCGTGCAGAGGGGCCGTGGGAGACGCGGGTGGGGTCCAAGAGAGTGGGGCGTGGGGGGGCAGGCGTGGGGCTGTTGTGGGGTGAGGATCGGTTGGGGGGAGAGAGAGAGGGGGTGGGCCAGAGGTGGGTCCAGTTGTAAGTGGGAGGTAAGTGGAACTGTGAGAAAGAGGAGAGAAAAGTGGTGGATTGATGATGTGGCGGGGTGGGTAGGAAGTTGGGGGAGGGGTGAGGTGGCACGCTGCGGTTGGTGGGTAGATTGGGACTAGGTAGATATAGGATTTAGAGTTTAGGTTTTTATTACTTTTGTAATATGTGTTTGTTTTGTTTTGTTTATTTTAAATCAAGACTACTTTGCAATAATTTTTAGGTAAATAAAATATCCGATACGATCGGGGTTTTGCATTTGAAACAAAGAGGGGTATTTGTACAAGACAAAACTAGGCTTTTCGAAATAGTGCAGACAAACAATGCATGATGATGACGATGCAATGCACAAAAACAACGCGATTTGCTAGTAGTGGTTTTGCAGGATGACACATATCCTTTCTCCTCTGACGGCTTCTATCAGGATATTTCTTCCTCTCTTCGGGAAACCCAGTCCTCCATGGTTGGGAGCCTCTTGTGCCTCGTGTTCGTCCATCATGTTCCTTATTTCCATGGGCGAGTGTGAGCTCATCATTCTCTCTATCGGGAATGAAGTCCCCATCTTTAACAGCCTTTACTGCTTTTCTCATCCTCTCGATTGGCAAGGGGTCTTTTTTATGTCATATGTTATATATACACCTCTGTTCCAAGTCCAACGTGCCCCCATGCCCGTAAAATCAATTCCTTGCACGTTCTACCCAATCGTCTGTCTCTGGGGTGATCTTTTTAGCATGCAGTTCATTCTCAAGTTTCTCCCACTTAGGAATGCCAGCCCTGTAGCCACCTTGCCCCATAGTATGGTGATACTTCTTGTTAGCAGCATTCAGCTTA
The DNA here is from genome assembly GCA_030063025.1 of Avena longiglumis. NCBI lineage: Eukaryota > Viridiplantae > Streptophyta > Magnoliopsida > Poales > Poaceae > Avena > Avena longiglumis. The sequence continues at coordinate 465,816,984 of CP125978.1, forward strand.
TTCCTTGAAGACATTTTCTTAGCTTTTTCTGATGTCTTGTATTCCACAAACTCAGCCCAGAATGGTTTTATCTTCTCAAACTGAATATTCTTGAAATCGGGAGTCTTCTCTTTCACGACATAGTCAAGGTGCAATCTTTTCTTCCAGTTGGTGAAACACTGGGCCATCTTCTTCAAAGCCCACTCCCTGACCTTAGCCTCCATGGCTCTCCCATGTTCTAAGGCGTCCTCAACTAGATCCTCCGCATTTGGATCCAGCTCTATCTTCGGTAGTTTGAAATTAACCATGAGCCTCTTTCACAAGAAATCTTTGGCGTGGTTAGGGACAAATAAACATGTTCCTCTTCATCCGCATTAGTAGGCCTATTCAATTTCTAATGGTGATCGGATTAAGTCCCTAACGATTACTCGCATTGTGCCACAATTTTTTTTACATAACTTTGGGAGCCGTCGGTTTCATTTCCGCGACATCTTCGATCCTGAACCTCTCATGGTCTTGCAACTTTTTGGGCCCTCGTCGCTTTTCAGAGATTTGTTCGATCCGAGGGCTAAAATAAGAAAGATCTCGTTACTATTTCTATATAGATAGCGATGATTAATTAATGAATTAATTATATTACATGCACCTACGGAGCGGTCGCCTTCTCGACACACGGATCGCCTTCTCCCTGGAAGGCAACACCTTCAACCTCAAACAAGTCATCTATTCGGTAAAAGAGGATCACCTCACCGGAGTTGTTCGTAAACATTGATACGCCTAAATTTTCTTCCCCACGGATCACACCTTGGATCAACTCTTCCTTTTCTTCGCCTCGACGTGTGGGTCCATATTTTCGCATAGGTGGAAAACAAATAAGTCAAAGCGCTAAGGGAGAAAGTTAGTACGGTATTGAGAGATATAAACCTAATTAAGAGAAACCCTAATATATACATACACAATAATAAAATGAAGAGAAACCCTAAACCCTAAACCTAGCTACAAAAAGGAAACGTAGTAGATAGGTAACTCTAGCTAAAATCAACTAAAATCAATATTCCAGTTAGAGGGTGTAACACTAGTTCGGAGAAACCTCGGATGCATATGAGAGGGGAACATGAGTATAAGGCTACAAAAGGGAAACTATCCAGCAGATAGGTAACACTAGATACTAACAAAATACCATATTGGAATCGATTTAAGAGGGTTCGAAATGCCCTGGCGAAGGCACATCGTCGAACCCACAAGCACCTAAGGGGTATTAATGATTACTTATCTAAGATAGGGCTTTTAAGTTGCTTGACAATGTGAATTGGGTCTAGGGCTACCCACAGTGACTGACCAGTGGGGCCGAAGACCAATAATACCAAACTAATTAATAAACCTAATAATACCTAACTAATAATAAACCTAATAATCCAAACACCGAAAAGAAAGGGAAACCCTAAACCATCGATGCAATGATCAAGCAAGTATGATGATATGACAAGTTAAATTGTATTGAAAAGTAACCCCAAAGCACGCTCCACAAATTAAATGGGGTTCCGAGGGGCGCAAACCCTAACTCGAGGAAACTCCGGAATCACCTATGAGGGGTTACTATGTTCTTCTAATCAAACTTGTCATTTAAGTTGCTTGAAAATGCATTATTATAGCTTAAATAGGTAGGTTTCATTTTTCTGAACATTTTGGTATATTATACATATTTTTCTGACTTATAAATAGTAAGTTATTGATTTTACAATATTAAATCATTTTATGAAATTTATTTAATCAATTTTAAAACATTTATGACCTCAGGCTGACGTCACCATAGGCTGGGAAACATTTCTCACCGGGCTACTCACAACATCGATGTCTGGACCCCATGGGTTATTATAATTATTTCCAAAAAAAGGATATATTGCCTCATGCTGATGTCAGCATGACATCAGCAATGGCGATCCTCGGGTTGGGCTCGAATCCGTCGATTCGCTGCACGCGTGGGCTAGTAGGTAGGCTAGTTGGAAAGAGGAGATCGAGGCGGACCCAGTGGTGGCAGCGCCGCCCGCTTGTGGTCATCGGAACAGTGGACAGGACGGCGGCGAGCGGCGGAGCTTGCTCGGACACGACGCGCAGCAGCTACAGCAAGCAAGAAGGCAAACGGAGCTCGCCTTGAGCTTCAGATACTCACCAGGAGCTCGAAAAACTAGACGGAGGGGTTCGGGATGGCCGAAATCAGCGGTGGAGGCGGTGGCTGGAGTCGGCGAGGCTTGGAGCGCCGGCAAGGAGCACGTGGAGGCGCTGCGGGAACAAGGTGGAGTCCGACGGGCAGCGCGTGGAGTCCGACGGCTGGCAGCGCGCGTGGAGGCCGAATAATGGGCGGTGGTAAGCAGCGACTGCCGAGCACTTGTCCTCACGGCAATGGCGATGATCTGCGTTGATGAGGAAGGAAAGAAGGAGAAGGAGAAGGGTGTCGTATAAAGGGAAGGGCCTTTAGTCTCGGTTGGGCTGAGGCTCCAACCGACTAAGAATAAACGTCCTGCTGGAGCCACCAACCGGACATATACTCCAATTTTCAGATAAAGGGCGTGCTTGAGGTCTTTAGTCCCACAGGCTCCAACCGGACATATTCCCCTGCTTTCAAAATTTCGGTATTTTCTCTGTTCTCGCCTTTATTTTTATTTTGGGGTTTAAATTTGTAATGTTTTTAAATGATAATTACTTTGGAATTTAGAAAACTTTAAACATAAAAAGTGTTTGAATTTGAATAACTAATTCAAACCATTTTCTGCTTTTAAAATAATTAATGTAACCATTTAAACTATGAACCATTTAAAATTAATAATGAAATAACTTATATTTTTAAATATTAATTTGAATTTTGAAAACTTTAAACATAAAAAGTTTCGAATTGAATAAATAATCCAAAACCATTTTCTATTTTTAAAAATAATTAATGTAAACATTTAAAATAAAAATGAATTAACTTATATTTTTGAATATTAATTTGGAATTTAGAAAACTTTAAACATAAAAGTGTTTGGATTTGAATAAATAATTCAAAACCATTTTCGCTTTTAAAAATAATTAATGTAACCATTTAAAATATGAACCATTTACAATTAAAATGAATTAACTTATATTTTTTAATATCAATTTGGAATTTAGAAAACTTTAAACATAAAAAGTGTTTGGATTTGAATAAGTAATTCAAAACCATTTTCGCTTTTTACAAAGGAAAAAAAGGAAAAATAATGGGCGGAAAGAAAATTTTATTAGGATAGACTGGAATTAAAGTACATAACATAACTAACACAAAGTTACATAGAAGAACTGAAAATTAAGATACATGGCGATTAAGCCACAATCGGTCAACTTGTTTTGCAATGTTGAATAATTCAGTCATGCTCCCGCTTACACCTATAATACTCGCCACTATAGTCGTCAGATTGCCGCCGCCGCTATCATCATCGCTTGGTCGCCGTAGTTGAACCTTGAAGGCTGAGTATGAGTGGGCTGGACTTGAGGGTAGCACAGGCGGGGACTAGAGTCGGCGGCCGTGTCGTAGGCCATGACGCTCTGGAGAGTCCGGCTGCGCCACCACAGCCGACGGCCGGCCTTGTTGAAGTTTGGAGGAGGTGGGTCGTCCTCCTCGTGCCTGGCGAGTGCCCTCTCACGCCGATCCACGAAGAAGGCTTCCCAAGTCGGGAAATAGTCGGGATGCCATCTGGGATTCCTCTGCTGTTCCGGCGTGAGCTTGAAGTAGTAGTGGTTCGTGATGACCATCCGACGCGCCACACCTAGAGGGACAGGAGGAACCGGCACGCCTCCGGCGTTCAGCATCCAGCCGACGGGGACACAGTAGCCTGGCGGGCTGGGGTAGTTCGAGGCGCAAAGCGCCTCCGCCTCCCTGGGAGTTAGTGCTATAGTGGAAATCACGGGAAAGAGTGATGAGGTTGCAGATATGAGTATAGAGATGTGCAATGAAAATGGAGGCCAACCCTACATATATATAGTGAGAAATGACAGGAAGATAACTGGAGGGAAGAACTGGCGGGAAGAACCGGCGGGAAAAACAGGCGGGAAGAAATGGCGGGAAAAAATGGCGGGAGGATTTTCATTGTTCAGATTTTTTTTAACTGGCGGGCAGACATTTGTACTTTTTACCTGGGATGGACGAAAAGGTTTGAGATGTCCCGGTTGGGAGATAGTCCATGTAAGGTGGTCTAGTATTTTAGGAAAATGGGACGGTAGCATTCTGAAACGTCATTTTGGTGGTTACTTCACAAAACGACCCGTTTTTTGCGCTCAGAAAATGGAAAAGGGCTTTTCCGTGCGACAAAAAGGAAAACTTCCTCATGCAACATTGTTCTCCATACCAATGTCCACACACATGCATAATATGGGCACAACATCACAAACTATGCCGTGATTCAGCACATAACATCGGTCATTTGGACCGAAAGCCATGAAACCTCGAACATGATAGGTCATTTTGTGAAGGTTTTATCAAAACATGATTAATGTACCAAGTCTGGTATTTTTCCTTTCAACTATGTAACATAATATGACACCACATGAAGGATTTTCATTGTTCGGATTTTTTTCGAATTTATTATGCCCGTTTTGAATTATCTGAATTTCTAACTATGGTCGAACCGGTGTGCATGAAGATAGGGGACGGGCATCGTTAGAACTTGCATTGGATCTTTGAAGAAACCTCATATTGCGAGTCTAAAAATGATTTTTTCAAAAAATCACGGGCGATATATCATGTACATGTAGTACAAACCGGACCCACTTCCTACCGATTCGGCAGACATTTGTCCTTTTTACCCGGGATGGACGAAAAGTTTTGAGATGTCCCGGTTGGGAGATATTCCATGTAAGGTGGTCTAGTATTTTTGGAAAATGGGACGGTAGCATTCGGAAACGGCATTTTGGTGGTTACTTCACAAAACGACCCGTTTTTTGCGCTCGGAAAATGGAAAAGGTCTTTTCCGTGCGACAAAAAGGAAAACTTCCTCCTGCAACATTGTTCTCCATACCAATGTCCACACACATGCATATTATGGTCACAACATCATAAACTCTGCCGTGATTCAGCACATAACATCGGTCATTTGGACCGAAAGCCATGAAACCTCGAACATGATAGGTCATTTTGTGAAGTTTTTTTCAAAACATGATCAATATACCACGTCTGGTATTTTTCCTTTCAACTATGTAACATAATATGATACCACGCGAGGATTTTCATCGTTTGGATTTTTTTTGAATTTATTATGCCCATTTTGAATTATCTGAATTTTTAACTACGGTCGAACCGGTGTGCATGAAGATAGGGGACGAGCATCGTTAGAACTTGCATTGGATCTCTGAAGAAACCACATATTGCGAGTCTAAAAATGATTTTTTCAAAAAATCACGGGCGATAGATCATGTACCTGTAGTACAAATCGGACCCACTTCCTCCCGATTCGGCAGACATTTGTCCTTTTTACCCGGGATGGACGAAAAGGTTTGAGATGTCCCGGTTGGGAGATAGTCCATGTAAGGTGGTCTAGTATTTCAGTAAAATGGGACGGTAGCATTACAAACGGCATTTTGGTGGTTACTTCACAAAACGACTGCTTTTTGCGGCCGAAAATGGAAAAGGGCTTTTCCGTGCGACAAAAAGGAAAACTTTCTCCCGCAACATTGTTCTCCATACCAATGTCCACACATGCATAATATGGGCACAACATCATAAACTATGCCATGATTCAAGACATAACATCGGTCATTTGGACCGAAAGCCATGAATCCTCGAACATGATAGGTCATTTTGTGAAGGTTTTTCAAACATGATCAATATACCAAGTCCGTATTTTTCCTTTCAACTATGTAACATAATAACACCACGCCAAGGATTCTCATTGTTCGGATTTTTCAATATATTATGACCGCTTTTGAATTATCTGAATTTCTAACTATGGTCGAACCGGTGTGCATGAAGATAGGGGCGTGCATCGTTAGAACTTGCATTGGATATCCAAGAAACCACATATTGCGAGTCTAAAAATGTTTTTTCAAAAATCACGGGCGATAGATCATGTACTGTAGTACAAACCGACCCACTTCCTACCGATTCTAGACATTTGTCCTTTACCCGGATGGACGAAAAGTTTTGAGATGTCCCGCTGGGGAGATAGTCCATGTAAGGTGGTCTAGTATTTTAGGAAAATGGGATGGTAGCATTCAAACGGCATTTTGGTGGTTACTTCACAAACGACCCGCTTTTGCGCCGAAAATGGAAAAGGGCTTTTCGCATACAAAAGGAAAACTTCCTCCTGCAACATTTTTCTCCATACCAATGTCCACACACATGCATAATATGGGCACAACATCATAAACTATGTCGTGATTCAGCATATAACATCGGTCATTTGGACGAAAGCCATGAAAACTCGAACATGATAGGTCATTTTGTGAAAGTTTTTTCGAAACATGATCAATATACCAAGTCTGGTATTTTTCCTTTCAACTATGTAACATAATATGACACCACACGAAGGATTTTCATTGTTCGGATTTTTTTCAAATTTATTATGCCCGTTTTGAATTATCTGAATTTTTAACTATGGTCGAACCGGTGTGCATGAAGATAGGGGACGAGCATCATTAGAACTTGCATTGGATCTTTCAAGAAACCTCATATTGCGAGTCTAAAAATGATTTTTTCAAAAAATCACGGGCGATATATCATGTACATGTAGTACAAACCGGACCCACTTCCTACCGATTCGGCAGACATTTGTCCTTTTTACCCGGGATGGACGAAAAGTTTTGAGATGTCCCGGTTGGGAGATATTCCATGTAAGGTGGTCTAGTATTTTAGGAAAATGGGACGGTAGCATTCTGAAACGGCATTTTGGTGGTTAATTCACAAAACGACCCGTTTTTTGCGCTCGGAAAATGGAAAAGGGCTTTTCTGTGCGACAAAAAGGAAAACTTCCTCCTGCAACATTGTTCTCCATACCAATGTCCACACACATGCATATTATGGGCACAACATCATAAACTATGCCGTGATTCAGCACATAACATCGGTCATTTGGACCGAAAGCCATGAAACCTTGAACATGATAGGTCATTTTGTGAAGTTTTTTTCGAAACATGATCAATATACCACGTCTGGTATTTTTCCTTTCAACTATGTAACATAATATGATACCACGCGAGGATTTTCATCGTTTGGATTTTTTTTGAATTTATTTTGCCCATTTTGAATTATCTGAATTTCTAACTATGGTCGAACCGGTGTGCATGAAGATAGGGGACGAGCATTGTTAGAACTTGCATTGGATCTCTGAAGAAACCACATATTATAGTCTAAAATGATTTTTTCAAAAATCACGGCGATAGATCATGTACTGTAGTACAAATCGGACCCGCTTCCTCCTCCCGAGACATTTGTCCTTTTTACCCGGGATGGACGAAAAGGTTTGAGATGTCCCGGTTGGGAGATAGTCCATGTAAGGTGGTCTAGTATTTCAGTAAAATGGGACGGTAGCATTCTGAAACGGCATTTTGGTGGTTACTTCACAAAACGACCTGTTTTTTGCGCTCGGAAAATGGAAAAGGGCTTTTCCGTGCGACAAAAAGGAAAACTTCCTCCTGCAACATTGTTCTCCATACCAATGTCCACACACATGCATAATATGGGCACAACATCATAAACTATGCCATGATTCAACACATAACATCGGTCATTTGGACGGAAAGCCATGAATCCTCGAACATGATAGGTCATTTTGTGAAGGTTTTTTCGAAACATGATCAATATACCAAGTCTGGTATTTTTCCTTTCAACTATGTAACATAATACGACACCACGCGAAGGATTCTCATTGTTCGGATTTTTTCAATATATTATGACCGTTTTGAATTATCTGAATTTCTAACTATGGTCGAACCGGTGTGCATGAAGATAGGGGACGTGCATCGTTAGAACTTGCATTGGATATCTGAAGAAACCACATATTGCGAGTCTAAAAATGTTTTTTTTCAAAAAATCACGGGCGATAGATCATGTACCTGTAGTACAAACCGGACCCACTTCCTACCGATTCGGCAGACATTTGTCCTTTTTACCCGGGATGGACGAAAAGTTTTGAGATGTCCCGGTTGGGAGATAGTCCATGTAAGGTGGTCTAGTATTTTAGGAAAATGGGATGGTAGCATTCTGAAACGGCATTTTGGTGGTTACTTCACAAAACGACCCGTTTTTTGCGCTCAGAAAATGGAAAAGGGCCTTTTCGTGCGACAAAAAGGAAAACTTCCTCCTGCATCATTGTTCTCCATACCAATGTCCACACACATGCATAATAATGGCACAACATCATAAACTATGTCGTGATTCAGCACATAGCATCGGTCATTTGGACCAAAGCCATGAAACCTCGAACATGATAGGTCATTTTGTGAAAGTTTTTTCGAAACATGATCAATATACCACGTCTGGTATTTTTCCTTTCAACTATGTAACATAATATGATACCACGCGAAGGATTTTCATTGTTCGGCTTTTTTTTGAATTTATTATGCCCGTTTTGAATTATCTGAATTTCTAACTATGGTCGAACCGGTGTGCATGCAGATAGGGGACGAGCATCGTTAGAACTTGCATTGGATATCTGAAGAAACCACATATTGCGAGTCTAAAAATGATTTTTTCAAAAAATCACGGGCGATAGATCATGTACCTGTAGTACAAACCGGACCCACTTCCTCCCGATTCGGCAGACATTTGTCCTTTTTACCCGGGATGGACGAAAAGGTTTGAGATGTCCCGGTTGGGAGATAGTCCATGTAAGGTGGTCTAGTATTTTAGTAAAATGGGACGGTAGCATTCTGAAACGGCATTTTGGTGGTTACTTCACAAACGACCGTTGCAAGGCCGCATAAAATGGAAAAGGGCTTTTCCGTGCGACAAAAAGGAAAACTTCCTCCTGCAACATTGTTCTCCATACCAATGTTCACACACATGCAAAATATGGGCACAACATCATAAACTATGCCGTGATTCAGCACATAACATCGGTCATTTGGACCGAAAGCCATGAAACCTCGAACATGATAGGTCATTTTGTGAAGGTTTTTTCGAAACATGATCAATATACCACGTCTGGTATTTTTCCTTTCAACTATGTAACATAATATGACACCACGCGAATGATTCTCATTGTTCGGATTTTTTTGAATATATTATGCCTGTTTTGAATTATCTGAATTTCTAACTATGGTCGAACCGGTGTGCATGAAGATAGGGGACGAGCATCGTTAGAACTTGCATTGGTTCTCTGAAGAAACCACATATTGCGAGTCTAAAAATGATTTTTTTCAAAAAATCACGGGCGATAGATCACGTACTGAGTACAAACCGGACCACTTCCGATTCGCAGACATTTGTCCTTTTACCCGGATGGACGAAAAGTTTTGAGATGTCCCAGGGGAGATAGTCCGTAAGGTGGTCTAGTATTTTAGGAAAATGGACGGTAGCATTACGAAACGGCATTTTGGTGGTTACTTCACAAAACGATTCGCTTTTTTCGGCCGAAAATGGAAAAGGGCTTTTCCATGCATAAAAAATGAAAACTTCCTCCTGCAACATTGTTCTCCATACCAATGTGCACACATGCATAATATGGGCACAACATCATAAACTATGCCGTGATTCAAGACATAACATCGGTCATTTGGACCGAAAGCCATGAAACCTCGAACATGATAGGTCATTTTGTGAAGGTTTTTTCAAACATGATCAATATACCACGTCCGTATTTTTCCTTTCAACTATGTAACATAATATGATACCACGCAAAGGATTTTCATTGTTCGGATTTTTTGAATTTATTATGCCCGCTTTGAATTATCTCAATTTCTAACTATGGTCGAACCGGTGTGCATGAAGATAGGGGAGCATCGTTAGAACTTGCATTGGATCTCGAAGAAACCACATATTGTAGTCTAAAATGATTTTTCAATAAATCACGGGTGATAGATCATGTACTGTAGTACAAACTGACCCACTTCCTCCCGATTCGGCAGAATTTGTCCTTTTACCCGGACGGACGAAAAGGTTTGAGATGTCCCTGGGAGATAGTCCATGTAAGGTGGTCTATCATTTTAGGAAAATGGGATGGTAGCATTCGAAACGGCATTTTGGTGGTTACTTCACAAACGATCCGCTTTTTGCGCCGAAAATGGAAAAGGGCTTTTTCCGCATGCAAAAAGGAAAACTTCCTCCGCAACATAGTTCTCCATACCAATGTCCACACACATGCATAATATGGGCACAACATCATAAACTATGCCGTGATTCAAGACATAACATCGGTCATTTGGACCGAAAGCCATGAAACCTCGAACATGATAGGTCATTTTGTGAAGGTTTTTTCAAACATGATCAATATACCAAGTCTGTATTTTTCCTTTCAACTATGTAACATAATATGACACCACGCCAAGGATTCCCAATGTTCGGATTTTTTGAATATATTATGCCCGCTTTTGAATTATCCGAATTTCTAACTATGGTCGAACCGGTGTGCATGAAGATAGGGACGATCATCGTTAGAACTTGCATTGGATCTCTGAAGAAACCACATATTATGAGTCTAAAATGATTTTTTCAAAAAATCACGGATGATAGATCATGTACAGTAGTACAAACCGGACCCACTTCCTACCGATTCGGCAGACATTTGTCCTTTTTACCTGGGATGGACGAAAAGTTTTGAGATGTCCCGGTTGGGAGATAGTCCATGTAAGGTGGTCTAGTATTTTAGGAAAATGGGACGGTAGCATCTGAAACGGCATTTTGGTGGTTACTTCACAAAACGACCCGCTTTACCGGCGGAAAATGGAAAAGGGCTTTTCCGTGCGACAAAAAGGAAAACTTCCTCCTGCAACATTGTTCTCCATACCAATGTCCACACACATGCATAATATGGGCACAACATCATAAACTATGCCGTGATTCAGCACATAACATCCGTCATTTGGACCGAAAGCCATGAAACCTCGAACATGATAGGTCATTTTGTGAAGGTTTTTTCGAAACATGATAAATATACCACGTCTGGTATTTTTCCTTTCAACTATGTAACATAATATGACACCATGCGAAGGATTTTCATTGTTCGGATTTTTTTGAATTTATTATGCCCGTTTTGAATTATCTGAATTTCTAACTATGGTCGAACCGGTGTGCATGAAGATAGGGGACGAGCATCGTTAGAACTTGCATTGGATCTTTGAAGAAACCACATATTGGGAGTCTAAAAATGATTTTTTCAAAAAATAACGGGCGATAGATCATGTACCTGTAGTACAAACCGGACCCACTTCCTACCAATTCGGCAGACATTTGTCCTTTTTACTCGGGACGGACGAAAAGGTTTGAGATTTCTCGGTTGGGAGATAGTCCATGTATGGTGGTATAGTATTTTAGGAAAAAGGGACGCTAGCATTCTGAAATGGCATTTTGGTGGTTACTTCACAAAACGACCCGTTTTTTGCGCTCGGAAAATGGAAAAAGGGATTTTCCGTGCGACAAAAAGGAAAACTTTCTCCTGCAACATTGTTCTCCATACCAATGTCCACACACATGCATAATATGGGCACAACATCACAAACTATACCGTGATTCAGCACATAACATCGGTCATTTGGACCGAAAGCCATGAAACCTCGAACATGATAGGTCATTTTGTGAAGGTTTTTTCAAAACATGATCAATGTACCAAGTATGGTATTTTTCCTTTCAACTATGTGACATAATATGATACCACGCGAAGGATTTTCATTATTCGGATTTTTTTGAATTTATTATGCCTGTTTTGAATTATCTGAATTTCTAACTATGGTCGAACCGGTGTGCATGAAGATAGGGGACGAGCATCGTTACAACTTGCATTGGATCTTCGAAGAAACCACATAATGCGAGTCTAAAAATGATTTTTTCGAAAAATCACGGGCGATAGATCATGTACCTGTAGTACAAACCGGACCCACTTCCTGCCGATTCGGCAGACATTTGTCCTTTTTACCTGGGATGGACGAAAAGTTTTGAGAGGTCCCGGTTGTTAGATAATCCATGTAAGGTGGTCTAGTATTTTAGGAAAATGGGACGGTAGCATTCTGAAACGGCATTTTGGTGGTTACTTCACAAAACGACTCGTTTTTTGCGCTCAAAAAATGGAAAAGGGCTTTTCCGTGCGACAAAAAGGAAAACTTCCTCCTGCAACATTGTTCTCCATACCAATATACACACACATGCATAATATGGTCACAACATCATAAACTATGCCGTGATTCAGCACATAACATCGGTCATTTGGACCGAAAGCCATGAAACCTCGAACATGATAGGTCATTTTGTGAAGGTTTTTTTGAAACATGATCAATATACCAAGTCTGGTATTTTTCCTTTCAACTATGTAAAATAATATGACACCACGTGAAGGATATTCATTGTTCGGATTTTTTTTGAATTTATTATGCCCGTTTTGAATTATCTGAATTTCTAACTATGGTCGAACTGGTGTGCATGAAGATAGGGGACGAGCATCATTAGAACTTGCATTGGATCTCTGAAGAAACCACATATTGCGAGTCTAAAAATGATGTTTTCAAAAAATCACGGGCGATAGATCATGTACCTGTAGTACAAACTGGACCCACTTCCTACCGATTCGGCAGACATTTGTCCTTTTTACTCGGGACGGACGAAAAGGTTTCAGATGTCCTGGTTGGGAGATAGTCAATGTAAGGTGGTCTAGTATTTTAGGAAAATGGGACGGTAGCATTCTGAAACGGCATTTTGGTGGTTACTTCACAAAACGACCCGTTTTTTGCGCTCAGAAAATGGAAAAAGGGCTTTTCCGTGCGACAAAAAGGAAAACTTCCTCCTGCAACATTGTTCTCCATACCAAAGTCCACACACATGCATAATATGGGCACAACATCACAAACTATACCGTGATTCAGCACATAACATCGGTCATTTGGACCGAAAGCCATGAAACCTCGAACATGATATGTCATTTTGTGAAGGTTTTTTCGAAACATGATCAATGTACCAAGTCTGGTATTTTTTCTTTCAACTATGTAACATAATATGACACCACGCGAAGGATTTTCATTGTTCGGATTTTTTTTGAATTTATTATGCCCGTTTTGAATTATCTGAATTTCTAACTATGGTCGAACCGGTGTGCATGAAGATATGGGACGAGCATCGTTAGAACTTGCATTGGATCTTTGAAGAAACCACATATTGCGAGTCTAAAAATGATTTTTTAAAAAAATCACGGGCGATAGATCATGTACCTGTAGTACAAACTGGACCCACTTCCTGCCGATTCGGCGGACATTTGTCCTTTTTACCTGGGATGGACGAAAAGTTTTGATATGTACCCGTTGGGAGATAACCCATGTAAGGTGGTCTAGTATTTTAGGAAAATGGGACGGTAGCATTCGGAAACGGCATTTTGGTGGTTACTTCACAAAATGACTCGTTTTTTGCGCTCGAAAAATGGAAAAGGGCTTTTCCGTATGCATAAAAAGGAAACTTCCTCCTGCAACATTGTTCTCCATACCAATTTCCACACATGCATAATATGGGCACAACATCATAAACTATGCCGTGATTCAGCACATAACATCGGTCATTTGGACCGAAAGCCATGAAACCTCGAACATGATAGGTCATTTTGTGAAGGTTTTTTCGAAACATGATCAATATACCAAGTCTGGTATTTTTCCTTTCAACTATGTAAAATAATATGACACCACGCGAAGGATATTCATTGTTCGGATTTTTTTTGAATTTATTATGCCCTTTTTGAATTATCTGAATTTCTAACTACGGTCAAACCGGTGTGCATGAAGATAGGGGACGAGCATCGTTAGAACTTGTATTGGATCTCTGAAGAAACCACATATTGCGAGTCTAAAAATGATTCTTTCAAAAAATCACGGGCGATAGATCATGTACCTGTAGTACAAACTGGACCCACTTCCTACCGATTCGGCAGACATTTGTCCTTTTTACTCGGGACGGACGAAAATGTTTCAGATGTCCTGGTTGGGAGATAGTCAATAAAGGTGGTCTAGTATTTTAGGAAAATGGGACGGTAGCATTCTGAAACGGCATTTTGGTGGTTACTTCACAAAACGACCCGTTTTTTGCGCTCAGAAAAGGGAAAAAGGGCTTTTCCGTGCGACAAAAAGGAAAACTTCCTCCTGCAACATTGTTCTCCATACCAAAGTCCACACACATGCATAATATGGGCACAACATCACAAACTATACCGTGATTCAGCACATAACATCGGTCATTTGGACCGAAAGCCATAAAACCTTGAACATGATATGTCATTTTGAGAAGGTTTTTTCGAAACATGATCAATGTACCAAGTCTGGTATTTTTTCTTTCAATTATGTAACATAATATGACACCACGTGAAGGATTTTCATTGTTCGGATTTTTTTTGAATTTATTATGCCCGTTTTAAATTATCTGAATTTCTAACTTTGGTCGAACCGGTGTGCATGAAGATAGGGGACGAGCATCGTTAGAACTTGCATTGGATCTTTGAAGAAACCACATATTGCGAGTCTAAAAATGATTTTTTAAAAAAATCACGGGCGATAGATCATGTACCTGTAGTACAAACCGGACCCACTTCCTACCGATTCGGCAGACATTTGTCCTTTTTACCTGGGATGGACGAAAAGTTTTGAGATGTCCCGGTTGGGAGATAATCCATGTAAGGTGGTCTAGTATTTTAGGAAAATGGGACGGTAGCATTCTGAAACGGCATTTTGGTGGTTACTTCACAAAACGACTCGTTTTTTGCGCTCGAAAAATGGAAAAGGGCTTTTCCGTGCGACAAAAAGGAAAACTTCCTCCTGCAACATTGTTCTCCATACCAATGTCCACACACATGCATAATATGGGCACAACATCATAAACTATGCCGTGATTCAGCACATAACATCGGTCATTTGGACCGAAAGCCATGAAACCTCGAACATGATAGGTCATTTTGTGAAGGTTTTTTCGAAACATGATCAATATACCAAGTGCGGTATTTTCCTTTCAACTATGTAAAATAATATGACACCACGAAGGATATTCATTGTTGGATTTTTTTTGAACTTA